>JAJGOT010000298.1:545000-835000 GCA_022457155.1 Cladopsammia gracilis | reverse complement strand
ATAAGCATGCGCATGCTTCTCATGTAACTCCTTCGTTCCTGACTGATGACGAGGAAGAATTACAATCAAACATCGACTTGGTAAGTCTCGTTTAATTTTTAAATTTTTTGGTAGACGGTCTTCCAAATGGCCGCCCCTATCGGTTTTTTTCAGGGGCTCATTTCCGCCGGAAATTCCTTCGAACGCGTCTCCATAATCTGTGATTACTGCTAGTTTTTATTTTTAGTGGGTTCCAGGGTGTTCCGGTTAGGTTCCGACGGTGTTCCGGGGTGTTCCGGGGTGTTCCGGTGGTATTCCGGGGGTGTTCCGGGTGTGTTCCGTGTGTGTTCCGTGTGTGTTCCGGGGTGTTCCGGGTCGATTCCTGGTTTGGTATTGGCTTGATCAGCGCCAAGGTCAAAAGAGAAAGAGGGTGCCTCAGTAATAGTAAACGTGCACATGTGTTAAACTTGCATTTATAGTTTTGAATTTTCACGGAGTGACAGTACGAAGAACATTTTCTGGTTTCATTTCATTCGATCCTTTTTTGTACCTGAGCCAGGGCCTAGTTATGTGGATGTTGTTAAAAACGGTGGTTCAAGTAACAGGTTGAAGACACAGAAGAGGCTATTCATAGGATTGCGATTTTACAAATCCAGTTCATGTTTTGAAAAGCCAATTTACTCCATATTTTAAAATAGACCTTTCTCACGCGGCGGGTATGTTGAGTACCAGGGTCTAAACTCGTCCTCAAGTTTTTCGCTGCGAGGCTAGACGTGCAAAACGTTTTGTTTTAGTGCAAGATAAGGGTCTTTGAGTCAGTCCGCCACGCGAGAGCCCGCGGTATTACAGTATGATCATATCCGTGGACACCAAACTTATAAACCTACTTTGTGAGACATATAAATTCGCTGTTTATTTATTTATTTATTTATTTATTTTTGGTATTGTATTGTTATTTTTGGTAATTTGTTGCTACCCACGACTTTTACCTGCATCCGCGACTACGACACTTGACGACATTAAGCGCTTCTCGTCCAAAACATGAAGGACGAGAACTATGGTTGGCCATCCGTTTCAAAATTATGACATCGTGTACGTGGGCTTTTTTGCCGCGTATAATCGTTTATAATCGCTATGTATGTGCTTTTATCCCATATACAACCATTTATATCGCGTATATACGCGTATTTAATACGCGTATATGTGCAAAATCAAATGCACGTCTATACGCGGTGCTAAAAACCGTATATATGCGTACCTGTCAAAGCCCACGTATACGCGTGCAAAAGGTGTGCTTATACGCGGGGTTCAGAAATCAGACTTGGTATAAGCTGGCACGAAAAGTGCCTCTAACGGAATAGCATCTATGTATGGTGGCAATGAAAAGCAAACATGGCTTCCTCTCTAGCTCTTGTAGTGATATGTATCTTGTCAACTAGTTCTTACAGTTCTCCCACAACGGATCTTCTGGAGACGGTTTCTCGTCTATTAAGGGATTGCTCCAGGTTTTATCCACACGCCGATCGAAACATGGCTGAAACAAAGTCAACAGGCAGTTTGCAAACATTATTCCAGAAGATTGTGACTTGAGTGACTGTTTCGATTTGACTGATGATGACTTATTTCAGGACTGTCACAGTGACTGGCTTAGAAATCAGTTCCTCAAAATGCATTTCCATGTTGTGGTATGTAATTGCCAGAAATAATTGAAATAACCTTTTTACAACACCCCATGTTTTTGCTTTCATGAAAGAGATTTGTATAACTTCAGTTACAGTACACTGCACAACAGTCACATGATTACCCTTCATAAAATGAGCAAATTATCATGTTTCAAGGTTCCTCAGTTTTATTGCTATTTACATACTATACATGCAAAGACTTGAGTCATAGTCAAGTCATAAAAGAGTGCTAAAACTGCCGAATATCTATTTGCTGGGTGGGGTGGGTGGGTGTAGCCCAAAGTAACATTCTTTACTATTACACACATACATGCATACTTTATTGTTACTCCTTATGAAGGCTTTTCAGCTACAATATTAAAACCTAACTAAAACATACCATATACTTTATAAAAATTTAAAATATGAAAATATAAAACAATTAAAATATAGAAACAGTATAAAATAACTACGTTAACGGGATACTAGTCCTAATGGTATTAGAAGATTGAATATTTTTTTTGTTTACCTCAGGAGCCTGTGGAAACAACACTTGGGACAACACTTTCCAGTACAACAAGAGGACGTAGAGGAAGACGGCAGTTATTCAAAAAGCATACATTTGTTTATATTCCCCTTATCCAAAATTTTGTATCTATGTTGTCGGGTGAAGATTTGCGAAAGGCATTGTTGGAATGGCAATGCAAGTGCTCCAATGGTAAATTTGAATATCTTCGGGATGGTGCAGTCCTGACAAACCATCCTTTGTTTTCAGGAAATGGTTGTGATAGTACGCTTGAAATAATTCTCTATCTATAGCGATGAGATAGAGTTATGTAACGTAGTGGGAACTAGAGTGAAAAAACACAAACTTCTTATGTTTTATTATGTTATTGGTTACTTGCCTAAAGTGTATCGCAGTGCTTTGGATGCAATTAATCTCTATGCAGTGATAAAAACAGAAGATGTAGCACAATGTGGTTTTGATATTGTTCTTCAACCTTTACTGAAGGATGTACAGACACTAAGTATAGCAAGGGGGGGCACCCAATTCATTTAAAGAATAGAAACATGATTCACATCAATGCAGCTTTGGTGGCCTATGTTGCTGACAACCTGGCAGCACACCAAGCAATGGGCTTGAAGGAATTGCTGGGTGGTGCATTTAGAAAATGCAGATTTTGCAATGCAGATTTTGATTCTATGCACGACAAATTTTCTGAGGAAGACTTTGATCCAAGGACAAAAGATGTGCAATGTGATTAACAATGCACCTCAAACATTAAAGGATCATTATAGAACTGCCTATGGTATAAACCGGAAGAGCATCCTTTGTGAATTTCCCCATTTTGATATATTTACACAAACACCGCCTGATGTGATGCATGTTTTATTAGAGGGTGTTATTCCCCTTACATTAAAAGCATTGATAAATCACTTTATACAAACTAAACTGACAACTCTTGCGGAGATCAACAATAACATTAAGAATTTTAAATATGGTTATATGGACGAGAAAGACAAGCCCAATTTTATACGGCAATCAGATCTCCGTGGATCTTCAACTCTTAACCAAGACGCTGCCACATCGCATTTGCTCTTTCGTATTTTTCCTTTCATAGTTGGAAAAGGCGTCAACCTTAACGATAATTTCTGGGAAATTTATTGAGTGACATAACTAATATTTCTTTTGCTCCAGTCATTAGCCTTGAAACAGTTGCAAAACTTAAAGATGCTGTTAAATGTTATTTGAAACTCTTCCGAGAGCTGTTCCCAGACCAGCCATTTACTCCCAAACAACACTATTTGATCCATGGAACAAAGTATATGATTGATGAATGCAATTTGGTGGTAAAATTTGATGATGAAGAGTACCCATTGTTTTGGAAATTATGTGCCTTATGGGAACTTAATATGTCTCTCATTGTCTTTGACATAATATTTTTGGAGACAGTAGGTTTTAGTGAGTTACTACAAGCTTATGAAGTGCGCCCTCAGGCATCAGCAATAGTTTCAAGTTACACCAGATATGCTGCTTTAATATGCATACACCATTACCTGCGTATTCCTTTAATGGAAGTAGTTATATCAAGCTTAAGTGTGACATTTCAGATTTCAAAGACTGAGAAGGAGAATTAATGGAACCCAACCCCTTAAGCCCCAGTGAAGACCAGCTTCTATAATTTATCCTCTCATCATCACTGCATGATCACTGAATATCAGTATTAACTGTCTTGATGTTGACACACGTCATTTACTTACCATAAGAAATGTGTGCATGAAGACCAGTAAAGAGAATTTATGTGTTGATATTGGGGCTCAAAGGGTTAGTCTTTGAACACTTTCCAGTGAAAAGTTATTTGAACCCGTTTATATACCATGACATAAAGGTTAAATTTGAAGTTGAACATTTAATTGTTGATTCTCCAATGTTAGAATGGTTAGAACCCCCATGTTAGATGATGTTTGACCATGCAATCCTCGGTAGGAAAAAAGATGGCGACTGGTACATTTACCCATAATTCTTAGCGCACAAAAACCTTAATAATGTTCATAAAAATGTAAAGAAAAGTTATAAAATCTTCAAACCTAGTCTTCACATTGTCCGTAGTACTGGAACAAATATTGTAAAAATTTGGCTTTCTTTGTGCCTTATGTGCTGTGTTAGGTCCGCAAGGTATTGTGGTAAAATGAACAGCCGCCTATCTTTTTTCCTATGGTGGATTGCTAAATTGAGTTAAAGTTGTTGTTGGACGGTAGAAGCTTGAAAGTCAATACTTGTCATTTGTTTGTCTTTTTAATGTAAAATAACCTTGCACAAATGTTGCAAACAGTTGTTTTTCCTTTTTTACATATAATCTAATGCTGTTGACATGAGTGTGATTGTACACTTAAGTTTGATAACATTTCTTAATAAAGAGTGATTTCCTATTTTCAGGGTATTCAATTTTTTAATTTAGGGGTATCAACACTTGGTTTAGGGTAAGGCAACTTACTAGCAATTAATTGCACTTAAAGGTGTGCAAAACACTTAATATCAGTGCAAATTTAGATATGATCCGGTGCTAGAAATAAGTGTAAATGTACACTTCAGTTAGATAATATTTCTTAATAAAGAGTGCTTTCCTATTTTTAGGGTATTCAACTTTTTTTAAGGATATCAATACTTGGTTTAGGAATAGATACGTACTGCCAAATAATTGCACTTAAAGGTGTGCAAAAAACACTTAATATAAGTGCAAATGTGCTTTTGTTTTGAGAAATTCACTTAATTAAGAGTACTTCTTTTTGAAGTGCTGCGAATAAGTTTCACGAGGAGAAGATGATCGGCGAGTCGCCATGTTCCTCATCATTTTGCGCGGGAAAAATGGTTCGGGACATTTCATTGCCACCATACATAGAGGCTATTCCGTTAGAGGCACGTTTCGTGCCAGCTTATACCAAGTCTGATTTCTGAACCCCGCGTATACGCATACTTTTTGCACGCGTATACGTGGGCTTTGACAGGTACGCATATATACGGTTTTTAGCACCGCGTATAGACGTGCATTTGATTTTGCACATATACGCGTATTAAATACGCGTATATACGCGATATAAATGGTTGTATATGGGATAAAAGCCCATACATAGCGATTATAAACGATTATACGCGGCAAAAAAGCCCACGTACACGATGTCATAATTTTGAAACGGATGGCCAACCATAGAGAACGAGGTGTGTGATCCGGATTTAGCCGAAATAGAGTACGTGATTCGGGAATACAAAATAAATCCAGCCGTGATTCGGGAATACTATATCGACGCGGGATTTGCTTTATCTGTGGCCGTGATTCGTGATTTCCATCTACAAAATTCCGTGAAAATGAAATATTTTATTCTGTATCAATTCACGCTCACCGCTCACATTTTTGTCGTGTTTTATAGGTCTCACTGGTTGGGAAAAACGACGGATAAACCGAATTCTGGTTTGACTTTTATAGCGGTAATAAAATATAAACCGTGAATGTCTATGCGAATGTCCAGAGTTTGTTTACTTGAAAAGCTTTCAATTCTGTGGTATTTCTATAATTTCCTGACTACAATAGTTAACCATTAACACTTTAAACACTTGCCCAGAGTACGTGATTCGGAAAATGACAAAAACAAGCTACGTGATTAGGAAATTTACGAAAAAATAGCCGGGATTCGGGATCCAGATCTCCCCCCCCCCCCTCCCCCCCCTCCTCCCTCCCCCCCACCTCCAGACCCTGCGAGAAGGGTATATCCTCCCATCTTGATTTAAGTTGGCTGAACAAGATCAGAAAGGCGGTGCTCCGCCATCACCCACGATATCTTCAAGTTGAGAAGATGCTGTCCTAGACTGCGATCAGTCTCTCTTTTTCCGCGAAAGTCAGTAGGGACGAACGCGAAAAGCGAATTAGCGCGATGTGCGAGCTGCGAGCGGCGAAACTGCGAGCCGTGAGTAGCGCGGGCTGGCGCCCGCGCTTCTTCGCGCTAATTCGCTTTTCGCGTTCGTCCCTACTGACTTTAGCGGAAAAAGAGAGACTGCTCGCAGTCTAAAGCCGTCCCTGTTTAACCACTGTCTCCATGTTGAACTTGGCTATAAAGCCCAGCATGTCCAATAAATGAATATCGATCATTTGAAAAGCAACTGATATATTAATCAAATCACGGGAGACTTACTGGCGAACTAGACCCCATTTTGGAGATTCCCCATTTTAGAGATTCCCCATTTTAGAGATTCCCCGTTCCCCGTTCCCCATTCCCCGTTCCCCGATTCCCCGTTCCCTATTTTAGAACTAGCCTGTTGTTAACAACTATCACGCGATAGAAATCTCGAGCTCATAATCTAATTGTTAAATCATCAAGTTGTTCCTTTTGTTTAATTTCATTTATAACTGTTCTGTTATTGAAATCAAATCAATTCATTGCTGATTTGAGCGTCATTTGGCATTAATTAAAATTTCCACATGAATAAATTGCAATGCCGATGGCAATCGATATAATCGATATCAATTAATGAATTGATATTGGAAATCGATGGTCAATCGAATTATCACAAAAATATTCTTCATCGATTGATCATCGATTTCCAATGTCAATTCATTAATTGATATCGATTGTCATCGATCATCTACAAATCGATCAAACGCTTCCCGTTCGAGCGCATGTGCATTCGTTTTCCATCCCCGCCGTTTAAGGCGGAAGTACTGTCTGTAGTACGATCTTCGTTTGCACTCACATCACTTTGTTGACTGCTTTCCTTCACTAAATGTAAGTAGAACTTATTACCGACTACAGTAAGTCAAACCTGTACTGCGGACAGCCTTGGAAACACTCCAGTGTCCGTCTCATTCGTAGAATACGACATAATTGGTGTCAAATATCATTCCATGAACGGAGGCAGTTGCATGCAGTTAACTTCCATGGTGCGTTTTTCTTCATTCGTTTTGTCGAAAGTAAAACGCTGATCGAACATTAGTATAAAAAGGTTTTATACCTCTTACTAACCGAGTTCGAGGGCCGTACTGTAAATTACGGCCCGCGTTTTTCGTGCGCGGGCCATAAATCGAAGGGGGAAAACAAGAGCCGTAATTTGCAGTACGGACCGAGAAAACGAGGTTAGTAAGATATTTATTATATCTCTAAATCGGAGATAAAGGAAAACCTTTCAAGTCAAAAGATGGACGGCTTCATTTGACTGACGTACGTCACAAGAAAGCAAAGAGCAAATTTTATTGGCTTTCAAAAATAGTGTGATCGGTCCTCGATTCGGCGTAAACTTGCGTGGCTCTTGAATGAAAACTCTAGATCTATAAACGAATTAATTTAATCTTCCATGTGTTCGGTAGGACGACGGAAACCTGACATAAGGTAGTTTTCTTTGAAAAGGATTCTTAGTTACTGGCGAAGACAAGTGAGGAAAAGAAGAATGAAAACGCCGCGATAAAATCGCCAAAACAAACGTGTTTGTCAAACGGGAATGTGCCACACGGAGAGCGGAAACTCCTTCTCAGCAGATATCCCGATCTGATGAGCTATTCGAGCTATTTTCGGCCACAGTCATTTTCCCTCGCAGACGGCTTGAATAGATTCATGTAAGACATAAATCCAGACCTCTTTGTAACGCAAGGCTCATAAACTATTCATAAATTTGTTTTGTACGAACAACAGAAAATACTAAGTATCAGGATTTTCAGTGTCTCGTTTTTTTCCGCGATTCGATTTGGACGGCAATTCATCGCCGCTCTCGAGCGACATCAAAATTTTTGACAGATCACGCAACGTAATTGGATAGGGGGCGGGAAACGATTTTCGTGGGCCTCTCGGGCAGGCGCTACTTTCCTCCTCGCGTGTCTCTCTCGCGCGATTTTCATGCGGCTGCTACGCAGGCTACTGCCAGCGTAGCATATATAAGCGTTTATTTTCTAACCGTTTGAAAAAGAGCGGCTCCTTCATTTCAATTCTTTTTTATTGAATTGTTGTCAGAATTTTTTCCGTTGCAGATTTTCTTTGCGGTTTGAGCACTAGATGGCTTTCTTTAATCTCCCAAGGCGGTCGTGACGGTTTTGAAGAAATCATTTTGGTGAAAGTATTAAAAGTCTATATTTGTATATGCCAAAAAAAAGAAATAATTATTAACCAAACCTCGAACTCTGTGAAAAACTGAAAATATTCTAGTCTGACGGTTGAGTTTTTTTTTTGTCAGGAATTCATCGCGAGGGAGTTGGATTTACTGTTTTGAATCGTCTGGAAATTAATAACTCAACTGGCGAACCGCTGTAATATCGATAGATTTTCCGGCAGTGAAATATATGTTGAAGAATGCGCCGTTTCTATAAGACGATACTCTTTTTATGCAGTTTTGAATTTCTCTTTTACTTAATTTTAATTTTGAATTTCTCTTTTACTTAATTTTATTTCAGCTTAATCCGACTGCCGGAACCAAACGCGTGGAACTTAATTAACTTAATTAACCACGACGGCGAACAAGCCGTGTTTTCCGTAGGTCACTTTTTAATTTGCCTGAACTATGACCGTCGCTTTCACTTGTACTTATGCAGTTAAGAATATCTTCTTTCGCCGTCGTCAAATGTATTTATTTTCCAACCCCGCCGTTGACGCCGTAGAGAAAACTTGAATCTGTTACGAGCGAACAAATTATTTTTAATCCACCACCAGCACTTTTATTTGTGTACTAGACATACGGTACAGCCGTCGCATTCCATATTTTCACACAGTTTGGAGTTTATGTTTCACTCGAATCGCCGACATTAACCTTCCAAATCGCGCTGTTAAAACAAGTCAAGTTCAAAAGGGATGGAATCGAAGTTAATTGAAAATCCAATGCTGTACAGCCAAAAGTCGTATCACACAGTTTGGAGTTTCTCTTTCATTTGAATCGCCGATATTTACCTTCCAAATCGCGCTGTTAAAATAAGTCAAGTTCAAAAGGGAAGAATCGAAGTTAATTGAAAATCCAACGCTGTACAGCCAAAAATTGTATTGATCTGTTTTGATTGCGAACGAACAAGTTGAAATTTCATTGTTCTGTACTCGACATTTCATTGGCTAAAGTAAAAAATGTTTGAATCTATTCTCGTTCTGTTGTTGTAATGTAGAAAACAACTTTTGTAAGCGTGTGTTAGGCCCGATGCTGAGACTCTCAAATTTAGCGGGCCGTACTGAAAAATACGGCCCGCAAAATTGACCAATCACACGAAACGAAACGAAACGAAATTTATTTACCCACTTAACACCTAAGAGCTCAGGAGCTCGTTTCAACGTGTACGTGCGTTCCAAATCGAATTGGAATTTAGAATGTTGGTTTTTGAGGAGAGGGGAAAACCGGAGTACCCGGAGAAAAACCTCTCGGAGCAAGGAGAGAACCAACAACAAACTCACACAAACTCACAGCGCGCGTACTAACTAAGAGATATAATAAATTCCATTACTGACCGTTATTATCTTCAGTATTTCTGTGCAGTTCAAGAATACGAATGAGGGGATCCTAACGATTCAATTCTGTGAACAGATTCGTTACTGCTTTAGTTTATGCAGCTTCATTTTTTTTTTATGGAGCAAGCTACAATTGATGATAACGAGAAAATGGAAGAGTCTTGCATCACCTCGGCCAATTTGTAAGGCCCGGTTCAAACGTCGAACTTCACATGTGCCGAATCTAATGCAAATGAGATAAAATCGTATATCACCTTTTAGATCAGTCATGCACTACCGTTTCTCTCCAATTATTTAGGAACAAACGGATTGAATAGACCAGAACAGGTATGATTTTGTTTTCATTGGCTTGTGGCAATAATTATAAGTATCTGTTTTAGGAGGCTTGACTCAGTTTTTTCTTTTGCTGTTAGGGATTTGCTTTGAAATAAAAATTTCGCAGGGAAGACATGCTTCGATTGCTTTCATACTTCACCAAGTTTATAACGTGATCAAAGTTTTACGTTTCACAGGTTTCCAAACGACAGCGGTTACCATATCAACACCAGCTTATTGCCCCTTGTTTGTTGTTTTAAACAATGTCGTTTTTCTCAAAATCTAGTCAGACACTTCATAAAAATGTAGTCGTATCACTAGCTGCATGCAGACGAAGTTTCAAGAAAATTTAAAAATTTATAACACGGTTTTCGAGTAAAGCAAAAATCATTTTTTTCATGATCTACTAGAGCGAATGGACAAACAGGGATAAAAAATTCTACGGTGCTAAGTAAAAGTCTACGAATATACGACACTACCGTCACGTACAATTAACCTTTCTATAAACCATAGTGTGGTACCAGCGGTGACTTTTATTAGGGTATAATACTGGTTTGGTAAAAAGTAAAAATTTCCTGAAAATGTGAACGGATTTTCAGGAGCTTAGCTTATGGATGAGCATAAAAGGTTTTGTTGCCCTAAACTGTAACTCATGTGATCAAGGCCTGCTATCTATTATACTGTATGTCGTACCAGCGCAGTCATATTATAAATCGGTTATGTCGGTTATGGCTCCTGTTCATGCCCATGTCTGTTTTTCGCTCAATTTTTGTTTCAAACTCTCATGCACCCAAGTATCGCCTTGTTTCTTACTGTACATAACTTAGACCAGTGAGCCTGGACTTATTAGTTTAAGGCAAATGCTGGCAAGCATTTTTGCAAGCTTTAATATATCAGAGGTGTTCATAATAAGACCTTTGACTAAATCTTTTTTTTTAGACAATGGCATCTAAGGGACTGACGTGTTCCATTTGTTACTTTTGTTTCGATGGCCAAAACCATTGCCCTCGTGTGCTGCGTTGTGGTCACAGCTTCTGCTCATTCTGCTTAGAGAGGTTAATCAGAGATTGTAACGCCTGCATTAACTGTCCCACATGCAGAGAAACCGTGCCTGCTGGTGTCGGAGACCTGCCAAAGAATTTTGAATTGTTATGCCTTTTGGACACCAAAGATGCCACACCCCAACATGCAGAAAATATAGCTTCACCCATTTGCGAAGAGATAAGAGCACTTGCGTCCAAAGCCATGAGTCATGTCGAAGAGCTAAAAGCTGCCAGAGAACGAGTGTGCAAGGCAGGTTTCGACATGGACATTGTTCGCGAAGATGCGGTTGCTTTGATTCAAGACTCGGCGTTTAAGTTACACGTAAGCTTGTCTTTGTTATACAAACATGCCAGTGTCCCACAGCATTAATCAACAGTTTTATAGTGCCTGTTTATGCACTTAGGTCGGTGCAAACAAGGATCCAGATGTACTCATACCACTAGAATTTTAACATTTGACTGCTGACCAAAAGTCCAACAACCATAAAAATCTGCAGATAAGCTGCTCCTCCAGTGTTGAAGCTCAAATTTTGGTTAAAAAATATTGCAAAGTCATGAGAATAAGCTCTATGGAATGTGAGATAATCATAGGTCCCATCCATCGAATAATCTTGAATACACTCAAAACAAAACACCCTTTCAATTGGGTCGCTACAAAACGTGGACCCCCTTTTGGACCCCATCTGGTCCCCCCTTTTTTTTCCCAGGAAATGCCCAGATGATTGTTTCAATTGTGTACATTAGAAATTATGCAGATAAGTTGCACCCCCGATTTTAAGCAAAACTTTCAGGTTAACTGAAAGTGCGTCTTATCTGCCGGTTTTTATGGTAGGTAAACACACATCCATCCACCCTTTTTTGTACGACTTTTCAGTTTCTCAGATTGTTTTAGATTCCATTGATATAATTTATGCTTATTGTTTTGTAGTTGCATGCCGCACTCACTGCCCGAGAAAAAATTCTGATGGATGAGTTGGACGAATTCTACAAAAATACAGCCAATGAGTCCGCTGAATTCGCAGGACTGCCAAGTAATTCATTTGCGTTCTTGTGCATCAAAGACGCAAGTCATCACAAGTGTTTATTACAAGCTAAAGCTGTCTCAAAGTCCCGTCATGAGGAGATGGAAGCACTTGCCTTGAATGCCAGCACCGACGATGAGGAGTATGAAGCCGCAAACGCTCGAGTGACGGCTATGATTCTTGACCTGAAGGAAGCTTGTGAAGAGATGGCTTGTGAGATTCAAGGCGTGTTTATAAAAGTAAGCTTGTCTTTTGTTAAACAGTGTCATGAGTTTGTAGCAACAGCACAAAAAGTATTACTAATCCAACTTTACGGATTATCCATATTTATACACTTTAATGGAGAAACCAAAGGTTCCCGACGTGTCAATGCCACCAGAATTTGAACCGCTGGTCTTGCTGTCCAACTAGATCAACATACACCCATGCACTTTTTTGATATGACTTGTTACAGTTTCTATGATTGTTTTAGATTCCATTGATACGATGCATACTTGTATTTTTTTTGTAGCTTCATCACGAACTCGCTGTTCGAGAGCAAGTTCTGATTCATAAGTTAAACAAGCTCCACATTTTAAAGCGATCCAACCTCCATATGCAGTTGGAACGTCTGGACATAATCCAAGCCAGCCTAGAGAGTATCAACCAGTATGCTACGTCTAACATCCAATCCTTGAGCCATGCCGCTGACCTCCTTGTCGTCAGAACCAACATAAAGGCCATGCTCAGGGACATAGAAAGCCAATGCATAGTGCTTGTGCCAGAGGCCGAATATGCACCAGAAGTCACCTTCGACGAATTGACAATTTGGCGCCTGTACAACCTCGACGGCTGTGAATTGATGTGTGCTATTAAAAGCATGGGCGCCGTCAGCGACAAGTCCACTTGCGCAGAAACCACCACTGCTGCTGGCTTTGGATTACAGTGCGCACCACTGGGATATGAGGCGTCCTTTACTATTACTGCTTATGATGCCCAAGGATTTCGGCGCGGTCTGGGTGACGACGTGTTCGTGGTGGAGCTTAAAGAAAAGACGGGGAAACGGAAGGTTGAAGTATATTGGGAAAACAACAGTGATGGCACCTACCTGGCAACGTACACTGTCCCTGCAGATGCAGAGCCTGGTGATTACACGTTGTCTGTGCTCTTCCGTGGCACTCACATCAAAGACAGCCCTTTTGTTGTACGTGTGGGGCATCCATCCGTCCCAGCAAACGACGTGGAAGTGAACCGTTTTGATGGCCACTTTTGAGTGCATGGATGTAGTGCATTTTTTGCCTGCAGTATTTAGCTTTAAAGTGCCCATAACGTTTAATTTTTTTATTTTCTCATCTGAATGTAAACATCACACAAGGAACCTCTGCGAAATAATTTCGCGCTTTGCACAAAACGCGAATTTTTTATGAATATTTCAAATATTCAAAATCCCATTTTTTTGCGGTATACCCGTCCCGTTATTAAGAAGGCCAACGGGCTCACATGTTCCTTAATCTACGTCACAGTTCCTTTGTTTGAAGTCACGTGTTCCTTTGTTTGAGGTTACGTGTTCCTTAATCTACGTCACGGATCCTTTGTTAACCGATAGGGACCGAGAGGAGACTAATGCGAATGGTGGACCAAAATGGCCGCAAATTTTGAAGACTTTAAAAAATCATAAAAAATTTACGTTTTGCTGAAATAAAAAAAAAATGTGTCGCAGACGTTCATTGCGTGACGTGTAGATTAAGATAAGAAAATAAAAAAAAACTCGTTATGGGCGCTTTAAATAGTTTCATAATTAGTTCATAATTAATTCAGTTAAAAATACGTTTTGTAATTAACTTTCGCTAAGCTCAAATGACTACGCTTCACTCAGCTTTCATTGTACTTCTTTATTTTGAACGCCAATTGTTTATCTGATTTCATTGATGATTACATCGTCAGTGTTAAGAAGTCAGGAATAAACGCTGTTGGAACCAAGCCAGGTTTCTTGATTGTCTATTGCTGCGTACCCGCTCGTGGTTTGGTCCCGTATCATCCGAGAGTGATGGCTCTTCCCTGCAAGCGAGTTGCCCATATGAGTTTAGTTTCCCCCGCATTCAAGCGCAGAGTCCCGTAAAGCCTCCCCTTGGTTCAAAGTGGAAAAACCTTTCGTCACATAGGGAAAAAAGTCATGTAAGATGTAAATAGGCTTTTTGCATCAATTGGTCTACCTGACCAATTATTTTAAAACTTGTAGCTACAGCTTTATAAGTTTCAAATATTGAAAAAGCATGTTTCAATTTGCCAGATCACTGACCAATTTTCAGACTGATCCTGTTTCAGATCCATCTTCAGGATGAGCATTCTCAAAAAAAACTCACTACGACTAATGAAGGAGGTTTGGATATGTCTTTATTTGATACTAATTTAAAAATGAAACAATACTTTAAACACGGTTTGAGAAATGGTGCCTGGAATGAAATGTTCGTCGCGTATTTGCGCGCAGGCTAACGCTTGTAAATTTTGAAAATATTAAAAATAAAACAAGTCGTATTCTGTGAAAAGTGATGGAACACAAACATGTTTAAACGAGCAGAAGTGTTCCTCAATGACTATAATAACGGTAAAACCACAACGACAAACCAATGAAGACAGAGTACCGGATCTATCGTAGACCAGGATCAGTAAAAATCTTGAAATAGTATAGGTAAAAACGGCAAACTGATCCTTACGGCAAGAAGAAAAGATAGAGACAAGTGACATAAAAAAACAATAAACAGTTTAAAACTGTTTATTGTTTTTCTATTTCACTTCTGTCTCTATCTTTTCTTCTTGCCGTAAGGATCAGTTTGCCGTTTTTACCTTTACTGTTCCTCAATGACTGACCAACACTGCGCTTCTCACAAGTGGAGAGTGGGTGTGACTGCTCGCGTGACATTTGACCAACTATCGTAAAGTATCGTGTGCTATCACGCACCGTTTGACCGGTAGCATGATGGTCAACGACAGTTGATGATATTTTGAGATGAGAATTCTCTACCCAACTATCATCGACTGTCATGCGCCGTTTGACCAGGGCTTTACGGAAGACTTTAAAAATACTTTGAACAAAACCGAAATGGTCCCTTTTTAGGGACCGAGCCACTTGTTCAAAATTCATTAATCCTGGTTTTGCCCCCACTCGCTTATATACGCCATATCAAGCGATTATAATTGGACAATTATTTTCTCTTGGCTATACAGTCATGTGCCGCCCGATAGGGTATGGTTTTTTAGGTGCTCAGTCCTTAAATGGGGTATTCTTTTTGGTATTTTTAGAATTGTGATCGTTAGATATTCGTTAGATAGGGTCACTAAATTGCAGTATCCACCCCAAACGCGCAAAACGAAAAAGATATGGTCTGTTAAAATTGTACTACACGCCTTGGTTTTGGGCCTTAAAAAGGGCATCAAATCTTGATTTTCTACCCTTAAATAGGGTCAGGGTTTGAGAACCTTGGCGGCACACACCTATTCTAAATTGTCGGGAGTACCCCCCCCCCCCCGGGGGCACACACCTATTCTAAATTGTCGGGAGTACCCCCCCCGGGGGGGGGGTTTCACTAGCGAAATAGGCATGTGCATAAGTAGAAGCGTAATGGCGTTTATGTCAGTCTTATGCTTGAGTCAACGTTCGTTTTCACATGACGAAAATTCCTTATATGCTTATCCTTATGTCGCTAATGGAAACCAAGCTTTAATGATCGAACATAACGGCTATTATGTAACCAATAAATTAATCTTTTTACAAAATTTTCCCAGCCAGACAAAAAATACAGACGAAACATCTATTTTCTATATGACCCATGCACATCTCGAGGAGCCCGCGCGCGAAATGGAACAATCGCGTCTAAGTGTAGACACTAAAAACAAACGCCGAATTCCAAGATGGTAAGCAGAAGGTATCTCTTAATTTAATTATGTTTTTGTGATTGTTTTTTTTTCTGTTGGTTGGATTGGCAGGAGTAATAATATATCTATAAATTTTCAGCACAAAATATACAAACTAAGTTTCCTTTTCCCATGCATCTTCCGGCTTTTCTCAGTCACCGTTTTCACGCGCTATAGTACGCTGTATGCACAAAAGCTTTATTTGTACATGTACGCAGTTCCGGATTCGCTCGATGAAAAAACGTGCACATGGTGGCTTGAATATTTTTCCATATTCACGAAGACCGTGGAATTTGCTGTAATTTATGCTGAAATTTTGAGAGCAATTTGCATGAAGACCAACATGTCGTCTTCTTGAAGTCTCGCTTGTTCTCTTAGGGATAAAAAAGCTATGAAGTTAGTCTTTTATCATCCCGGCAGCCGAAGGCCCACCGAAGGTAAGCATGCTCTACATTTCCAAACGCTACAAAACAGTTTTCTAATGTTGCTGGAGTTGACACGTGCAAATCCGAGTCGGTTGTTCTTTCTTGTTGCTTTAAAAATGCATGAGAAAAGCTCTACGTTGAGAATAAACGCATGAAGGACGAGGACGAAAAAGGCGACATGTATAGCATTTGGATAACGCATGAGATATATTTTTGCTTCTGAATGGGACACCACGAAGACCTCAATGCAACGACAACTTTTCGTTGAGTAATTGCGATTTTATAATACGGCAGGGGTAATTTGTTGTCTCCTACCAACATGATCTCCTCTCTGAATTAACGATTATCGTTAATTCTTAAATTGCTCCGAATTAACGATTATAGTTAATTCCGAACACTGTTTCCCAGGACATTTCAGAAAAGAAGAAATAAAAAAAAACATGTTATTTGGACTGCGGGATTCGAACCCGGAACTACCGCTACAAGGAACGTCTTCTTACCATTAGACTACCAAGGCGATGGGAAATTATATCTGCAAGATATTTATTTGAGTCTTGCATAGAATATCATTGATCTACAGTGATTAGGCCTAAGCGCTGATTTCAAATGGTTAGCGTTTTGTTGAGGTTTGGTGATCATGCCTTTCCATTTACTTTCTAAAATTATTTTCAAACGAGTGATTTTATAGGCTTACTACAGGGTGTAGAATAAGCGCATGAATTTTATTATGTTAAAAAATTGATGTTTGCTCAACCAGCAGCGTGGTGGTCTAGTGGTTAGAAGAGAGGATAAGTCAGCGAAGGGTCGTAGGGTCGTAGGTTCGAGTCCTGTCCGAACACTAAGGATTGTTCTTTTTCAACAAAAATGCTGATTTCCCAGAATTCCTTTCAGACTGTCAGTGTTCGGAATTAACTATAATCGTTAATTCGGAGCAATTTAAGAATTAACGATAATCGTTAATTCAGAGAGGAGATCATGTTGCTCCTACGCAGCCGTTATTAGGGCTAGTCTCGCAACGCCTGACTCGTCCCCAGTCATCTCTCAATTCATGACCCTTCGGTCGCGCTTCTCTCGTTCCGCGTCTATTCCCCACGCGCGTCTCCCGCGTCTTGCCAAGAAAGACGACTGGGGACGAGTCAGTCGCAACGCTCCTGCCCCACTAACTTGTGGGGGAGGAGCGTTGCGTGACGAGCCCTAATAACGGCTGCGTAAGAGACTAGGGTAATTTGCCGAACGCCGAACATTGTTCTCACCCACAACAGTAAATAAAAGCTATCCAATTTGAATCAGTGCTTAACCCTAAATACTGTAGCAATGATTTACAGTATTTAGGGTTAAGCACTGGTTGAAATTGGTTAGCCTTTATTTACTGTTAAGGGTGAGAGCAATGTTCGGCGTTCGGCAAATTACCCCTGCCGAGCATAATATAAACAAGAGGCTGCAAGCAGCCTATACTCATGCGCATGCGTAAGAAAGTTTTATGATATATTTTAAACATGATAAGAAGATGTCCGACTTGGAGAAGAGTTACTCCTTTCATTCAGTCATCGCTCCTGCAAACCACGTGGCTACTATTGAACGTTTTGTAAATGAAGGCTGTACCACAATGAAGCCAGTGATTCTTCTAAGTCTCATATATACCTAACGTGAACATTAGTAATGTAAGTAGGGTTGTAGGAGATGCTGTCGTGACACTACAGTAACGCTGTTTTACCGGAAGTGGGAGTAGCCGGAAGTCACTAAACAGGAAGTCTATGAACCGGAAGTGCACATTTTAAAATATGCGTGAATAAATTTGCATGAAAAATCGTGACACCAAAAAAAAATTATAATAAAAAAAAGAAAAACAGAGCCCATTTTATAACTCATGCCGCTACGCGCATGAGTAATTATGGCAAGATTTCCGTATAACCCCCACACATTAATTATGCATACGCGCCATTATAAAAGAGAACAATAGCCAAAACGAGAGAACAATTTCAGAAAAGGCAAGAAATTTGTCATTATACAGTAGCATGTTAAAAAACATGTAATTAAATTCGTTTTATTTTTTTCTTAAAGGGACACTGTCCTGGCTGAAATATCATGTTTTCAAGATTATGGCCAGGAGCTTGTTTTAAGCTTACTTTATGATCTTGAAATTGAAAGAAACCATCGCCAAAAGTGATATAAGAAACTTGATATGAACTGAACAGACAAAATAACGGCTAGAAAAGTCAACAGGTTTCTCCGTCCTTTTAGGGGTTCCTGTCAAAATTTTCGACCTTCACCGTGGTCAATTTCATATGGGAGTTCCTCCTTCTCCAGGATGACACCCCTTTGTAACAGACCTGGTGAAATCCAATCTTGTGGGTTATTTTATCCTCGAAGTGAAACAAAAGAAACGACAAACTGATCCTTACGGCAGAAAAACAGAAGCAGAAGCAAATAAAATAAAAGTGGAATTTAATAGTGCCCAATATTTCGCTTTGCAAAACAAAGCTTCTTCAGGGGCTAGCACTATAAATGATTACAACTGTAAAACCGTTATACAAGTGGTTTTGAAAAAACTAAAGAATAACAAAAAGCAATGAATATGATTGGTGAAGGGTTTGACGGGTGATAAACTAAATTGACTAGTGATGAGAAAGTTAATGAAGTTCGTCGCGTCTGTTGATTCCAAGTGGTTCTAACATCTTTGCTTTGTCTATGAGAAATGCTTCACGCGCTTTTCGTACAGAATCTCTGCTATTACGTATTAATTCCAGTACAGTGTAGTATAAGTTGCATATCCTTAGTAGAGTGTCCCGTTAGATTAAAGTGTTCTGATATAGGAGTAGGGCAGCTGAGGGGATGTGGATTCTCTACAGAGCGGCGATGTTGACGATGTTCACCAAAGCGTAATCAAAATGGATGTAATAAATGCCCGTATATAAGCGTCGAAAAAGGGCGCATATAAAGATGGTTTTCACTCACGTGACCTTCAGTCCTGTGGGACTCAAATGACAAAGGCCATGGCGGCCATGTTGGTACACATAACAAAAGTTCCTTGAATGTTGCAATTTACACTACAAGGCAAGAGTTCTTCGATCTATCTTGTTAAGTGATAATCATCGATGATGAACAAAAGTCATTTTGGTCTGTACAACAGGCGCTTTGGGGGGTGATCAAGCGGGTTTTAGGGCGCCAGCGCGCAGCGCGAGACACGCGAGTGGAGGGAAACGAAAAAATTGCCTCCCCTCACGTGTCACGCGCTGCGCACTCGAGCCCCAAAACCCGCTTGAGCTCCGCCAAAAGTGTCTGTTGTGCATTTGATCGAAGTGTGGCGGTTTAGTAGAAAACGGAGAGTCGGGGTCCCGGGGTCTGTGGAAAATACGGGGTCGCGAGTTTCAGTAGCTATAGGTGGTCTGTTTATGAACCTGGGTCTCCTGTGGTTAAGCATGAAGACACTTGGTGTCAATATTTAAATATCCCTCGAGGGTGGAGAAATGAGTTTTTACAATGTGAACAAAACTTCCAAATCAGCTCATCATTAGCTAGGCGGCTAATAATTTTTAAATGAAAAAGTTATAAAACGTTTTGCTCAGAAATAAAGGACGGGGAGAACATATTTGGAGATTTACTGAGATGATATGCTTCAGGTTATCCATAAAGAGCGCAGCCTCTTTAGTCGAAAATAATTTATGTTTTAGATTTACGTACGCACAGTTGCGATTCGGGAATAAATCGCACTGCTGAGACCAATTAGATTGCAAGGATCACCAGTGATTTCAAAATAGATGTAATAAATGCCCCTTCAGTTATACGCGTCGAAAAAGGGCGCATAGATGGTTTTCACTCACGTGACCTTCAGTCCTGTGGGACTCAAATGACAAAGGCCATGGCGGCCATGTTGGTGCACATAAATAACTAAAGGACGGGAAGAGGATATTTGGAGATTTATATACACACAGTTAGTCTTAAACAAAACTGAGCTTCGGAATGTTCCATAAGCTTAAATTCAAGTCCATGGAATCGTGGAATCGATCCAACACTCGTTCAGGGGCAGTTTCAGTCAGATCGAATGCTAATACCTTTTGTCTTTAAAATATTACAAACGTTCGTGTTCTGCTGTTTTGAGTTGTGCGTGGATATTTTACATGTTGCAAGGTAACAGAAGCAATCTATGTATCATAAAACTACAGTCAACTCTCTCTCATAACGGGCACTTCTATAAGACGGAAATCTAGTGTTGGTCCCTGCCGTTTGTCACTCATTTTACTGCAACTAAACTCTCTATAAGACGGACACCTCTCTAAGACGGACAACGGACACTCTGAAACCGTCAACGGGTAATTGAGAAGTGCTTTTTTTTAGTGAAAAATACTACAAAACGGAAATGTAGGTGCTGAACATAAAGAAAACAAGTTTACCTTCCAGTTTGGAGGTTTGCTTAAAGTGTCTATGAAATGTAATTTTTTTCTTCGTTTTTCTGTAGTTTATTATGTCCAAAGAACGAAAATTATAGTTATTTACAGAGGAAAAGAAGGAAAATTGTTTTTGAACCGCTCAAAGATGCGTCACTTCGGTCGAAAATTGGCTCCAGTTTTTGGAGAGCATGGGGCAAGTAGGAGTAATACATAGAAAGGATGACACATCATTTGGAATCCTTTAGCATGATGGCCATTTTTGCCAACGTTTTTGGCCGTACAAATGTCAGACAGCGCCTAATCTGTTTCGTTACAGTCAAGGTCTAAAAAGGGGAAACTTTCGATATATCAAAAAATAAATTACATTTCATAGACACTTTAAGTAAACGACTTTAAACAGACCTGAAACAGACGTGTATTCATTGTGCATAGGTTCAGCTTTATTATCTTAGAATTACTGGTGTCACGTTACCTCGACTCTTTAGAAGCCGGACACCTCTCTGATACGGAAAGTTGATGTGGCCAAATATGAAGCGAGGGAAACGCAGTTCCAAAATAAGTGCAAAAATGTTAAAAACGTATTCACTATCATACAAAGGCACAGAGGACAGTTTACTGGTTTTCTCTACGTGATTAGAATAAACTGAAATCAACTGAACCACCGAACGGGTCTTTATCCAAAAAGTATCACAAAAAGAAAATATAAATAATCGCTTTACTGATTTCGACGGACCTTCACTGGCGTGATTTATTTGTTTCGCGTGACATATTTTTTTGCGTGTATTTATATCCTAGCGTGACTTAACAGTTCCTCGAAAAACAAATTCACGATGCACTGCAAAGTCGTATTTTGATCAGGTGTAGCCAAACCTAAATAATCTGAGGCACAGTTAAGCAAAATAAAAAAAAAAACTCCAAACGATGTATATTCTTTCTAGTGAGGTTTTCAAATTGCCTGGGTCGTGTGGTTTAGTCTACTTAACAAAACAAACAAACAAACAAACAAACAAACAAACAAAATTATTACCGAAGCCTCAATACTGGCTACAGGAACTGTGAAGAAAATATTTAATGATGCGATGGCTTGATGGTAAAAATTTTCGTAACAAAAACTCTCCCTTTCGGATTAAAACGTGTTGCTAAATACCGCTGAGCTTTAGAGAGTTGTAGACGCTTTGCAGATGACCGAACATCAATTGCTGGTTTGCACGTGTCGTCACGGCGGCCATTGTGGTCAAGAACAAAAGCGTTTCTCTCCGCTGGGAACTAAACTCTATTTTCATGCAAATTCTGCGACAAAAATTGTATTGTATTGACCACCAACATGGCCGCCTTGTCACGTGGTTGCAAACCAAGAATAAAGCAAAATTCGTTTGTACGACATTGTATTTTAGAATGCGAATACACATCAATACGAGTGCAAATATGACACTTTTTATACTCTTCTGACCGCACTAAAACACTTTGAAAAACTCAGATTAGGGAGAAGGTAACCGTTGTGTAAGAAGGCTTGAGAAAAATAATATAAATTAACCAGTAAAAATACTCAGCCGAATTAGAAAAACTTTCACTGAATAAACTAAGTTTCACTAAGTAAACATCTTTAGAGTAATGTACTTGGCAATTTGTACTTGAAATGAATACAACCCTCTCTTACGTAATGCACTCTTGAGAAGTGATCTATTGGAAAGCTTGTTATACTTTAAAATGCTAAGGGCAATAGGACCTTACCAAAAGCCAAATTTCAATTAAGTTTCAACCTCTTTGTTAAAGTAATTACGAACAAACCATTTTTCCTGGTTAAAGACCTCGACCCAGGCCTTAAACTAATTGCGTAATAGGCACCACACCCCTCAACAACATCGCGTCCACTGTTCAAAAATGTAAAATTTATTCGTTATGTATTAAGAAAAATTTAATATCCGCCTATTTTAAATTAAAAACAGTATAATACACAGTAAGGTAACTTTTTTACATGAGGGCATTTGATATAACAACTTGATATGTACAAAACACTTTCGAAATACACTGTAACTGAATAACGATCTCGAATATTCGCTATTGTGTCGTATATTTTAGTCTCGCTTTTACTAAGGAGACACAACCAGCGTTAATAAACGATGCACTAAATATCTTATCCAAAATAAGGTGATTCAAAGTACAAAAAATATACCCATAAGGTACAAAATTATGAAATGTTCAAAGGGGCACTGTCATGCTTGTTCATACAAAACTGATAATATTTTAAACTGATTCCTTACTTTTTTAGCCAGCACGATTTAATTATACAAAGAAACCCTTTGAACAAAGGATCAGTACATTTCGCGCTTACGTGAAGTTAATAGTTTATCTAGGTACGGACCAACAATGAAAGCGCCTCGGTACTCGGACCTGCAATCCGACCTCGAAATTAACGAATCTGTGACGTATTTGCAACGTTTAATGCAGAATTGGCTTGAATTATTTGTAGTAGTTATTATTTTAAACAAGTAAAAATAAACGATAAAACTGAACAACGTTTCGGGGTCGTCATGACGCCATTATCAAGTTCGAAGTGATAAAAATTATTATAGAGTCAATGTCAGAAATAGTTCACCAAAGGAAATTAACATAATGTCTGAATATATAATGTCACGCAAATAGTTTTGCTTTAATTGAGTCCGATTGGACATTGAGAGGTGGTGTTAACTCTCTAATTAGCAACATTTCGTAAACTAAGCAATCGAACTTATTCGTGCACTTTTTTAGGACAGAAAAGTGTCTGTCAAGGTCTTTAGGGACATTACGGTGTTTGTTGAGAAGATGCTTGCCAATGGAAGAAGATTGGTATTTATGCTCGGACACGCGCTGGTGCAGATGCCTAAGTGTAAACCCTACATAACTTGCATCGCACAAGTCACATTGAAATTTATAAACAACGCAATTCTGATTTACAATAGGCGGTTTTTTGCGTGACATTATATATTCAGACATTATGTTAATTTCCTTTGGTGAACTATTTCTGACATTGACTCTATAATAATTTTTATCACTTCGAACTTGATAATGGCGTCATGACGACCCCGAAACGTTGTTCAGTTTTATCGTTTATTTTTACTTGTTTATGTATAACCAAACCTCTACTCATAAGTTATTATTTTAGTATTTTAAATATTTTTGCCGAGCAATGGAAAGATTTGCGCAATCATAATGGATTACACACGCTCTAATATACAATGTACATGAACACGAACATACAAGAAGGCTCAACAGGCAATGAGAGCACACGAACACAAAACAAGTCTTGCAACTCTGGTGATTGCGTGTTTTATGTATCACGTGGTCAACTGTTCAATGTATGAGCAGATGCCTTCTTCAAAGAAAAGTTCCTGTTTGCCAGCCACACACTAGACTTGGTGATTACCTGCAACTTAATAACAAAAGACGTTTTTGTTGGTGGAGGTGGGTTTAATAATATGTAAAAATCATATACGTATTTAAAAAATACTGCATTTATCATCTGCTTCCATAACAAGGACGACTTATACGGTCATCCCTAACTCGGGACCCTATATCTCATAGAACACTATCGTTCATTATCTAACGCTTACTTAGCTACGGTCGTTTGGACCGTTTCTATGGTACATTTCTAGAGAGAATGGGTCGATGTTTTAAACGAGATCTAAATCTTAGTCAACGTCTAACTATTGTTTACTTCCCTTTTAGTAGTAGCAGTAGCAGTAGCAGTAGTAGTAGCAGTAGCAGTAGTAGTAATAGTAATTGGACTGAGTGGAGTACAATTTAGGGAGTAATTGGGCGAGCAATTTGAAATGGTGCGAGGACGTTTTAAAATTACGACCACGATTCCCCCTGAATTATACGACACGAAATTCAAATAGTAATTAATCGCATCATTAACAAAATTCGATATTAAAAAGTCTATGTTGTCTCTTTTGTACTCAAAACGTCAAGGATAGTTTCTATCAGATTGAAACCAGGAGAGAAACAACAAGAAAAGAACCCAAGTAAGTGCACTTGATTGACACGCGCGCAACGTAGGTGTTCGATTGTAGCTAACCAAATGGACACCCAGGTGAGCCCACGTCAATGATGTAAGAAATAGACGCGCGGATAACCAATCGCAATCAAGAATTTTGTTATTGCTTCAATTATCATTACTATTATTACTAAACACTACTCTAAGTATTTATACACCTAGTAGTATTAAAAAATTCTTCTAACCTTAACTTATGAAAATCAAATGTCACGTTATCTCCAACCAGCATAAATGGCGCCCATTGTCCCAGTTTAGAAAAGCCATTATTTCGCATCCACTTCATGGCCTGGTGAAGAGATTCACTGGAACTTTCCCCTCGAACAAGGTGCTCGTAAAAACGAATCATAAAATGCTTTGTTGCAAGGTCTTCTATGGCCCACAGGGCCACCAACACTGTGCGTGCACCGGATCCTAAGAACGCGCGGGCGATCCCAACAACTCCCTCGGCTCTTATATGCCCACTTGCACTGTGACAACAGCTAAGAACTACCAGTTTGACTCGCAGTCGAACTTGTGAAATGTCAGTCATTGTCAACAAGTAGTCTTCTTCTCGTGGAAAACTGCCATCGTTGGCTCTTTGAGGAGAAAGAACAATTTCTCCTCTTTCGGCATTACCATGAGCGGCGAAATGTATCAAACTCACTGAATGAATCCATTGAAGCACCCCTTGCTTGGTTGCTTGCTTTCCTAGCAAAGGCTGAACACCGAGCAGTCCTCCAATCATCTCTGCTTCCTCTCTTGCACGAGGCAATGGTATTGGTTTCTCACAGCGTCCCTTGTAAAGCACCCTACCAACGTCAGGATCTCCCACTATCAGTGCGCCAGTCTGACTGTGATAGTCTGCTGGACTGTCCTGTATGAGCTTGAGAGTCGTCAAAGAAGGAACAAGGCGGATCCTGAAATTCTCTGATAAAAACTTTCCTCTTTCATCTTCTAACGCTGTGAATGGAACTTTGAACAAAGAACGATCAGGAACAATAATGATTTCGGCTTCATCCTGAAGTGAGTCAGCCACAGGAGCGATGATCATTTTATAACACTCAGCAAGAGTAGGGTCGGGTTGCTGGTTCTCATCTTCCTCTTCTTCTACCAGGCGAAAAGCTTCGACGATATCTCCTTGAGATGATTTACGCGATGGGTGGGTAACGTTTGAAGAAAACCATGATCGATCTTCGCATTGCTCTCGAAGTGAGAAATGCAACTTTCTGTAGATTTCGTTTCCAAAAACGTCCTCTACATTCATAGCCTTTCCCGTGTGAACAAAATAGTCATTAACGTCTATTCGCCGAAAAAGTATAGGTTTGTCCGCTTTAACAATCCACAAAAATATATAATGTGAAAAGTATGAAATGTATAGGCAAGAACAGTTACTTTCTTTATCCATGATCCTTTCAATACCAATCCATGTTAGTGGAGTGACTGATATTTCTTTTTCCAAAGAGTACTGAGCTGACATTAAGTCTGCCAGGGCTCTGGCTCGTCCAAGCTCTACAGTGTAGAGAGCTTCATTAAAGTTTTTAGTTAAATAAAACAATACAGTTAGAACCTGGTAGTAATTATTGTGCTTGTCGAACAACGAGATCTTGAATTGGTCATTATCTCTCAGGAAAGAGCGCATCTTATCACTTTTCTGAATGCTGTTAAGGAGATGGGATATCGCTTCATGCATGTTTCCATTCAACAGCATTGCAAGTCCAAGGAAAGCGTGGTTTGTTATCTCACTGTCTATGTTTCCAATCTCTTTATTCAACGAGAGTGCTTTTTCGAGATTTTCTTTACTTTTGGCATATTCACCGAGACGCAGTAACAAACTTCCTAGGTTTCTATAACACGAGGCTTCTCCAGTTATGTCGCCAATTTCTTTACTGATCGCAAGTGCTTTTTTGTAATGTTCTTTAGCCTTGGCATATTCACCCAGAGAATGAAACACCGATCCGAGGTTTAAATAACATGTGGCTTCTCCATTTATGTTTCCACTTTCTTTATCGATCGCAAGTGCTTTTTTGAAATGTTCTTTAGCCTTGGCTATTTCACCGATATCTTGAAATACCGATCCTAGGTCTTCATAAGATGCGGCTTCTCCAATTATGTCGCCAATTTCTTTTCTGATCGCAAGTGCTTTTTTGTAATGTTCTTTAGCCTTGGCATTTTCACCGATAGATTGAAATACCGATCCTAGGGATGCATAACACCAGGCTTCTTCTTTTATATCGCCAGTTTCTTTATAGATCGCAAGTGCTTTTTCGAGATGTTCTTTAGCCTTGTCATATTCACCGAGAGAATGAAACACCGATCCTAGGTTTGCATAACACGAGGCTTCTCCAATTATGTCGCCAATTTCTTTTCGGATCGCAAGTGCTTTTTCGAAATGTTCTTTACTCTTGGCATATTTACCGAGATACACAAACACCGTTCCTAGGTTTAAATAACACGAGGATTCTCCATTTACATCGCCAATTTCTCTATAGATCTCAAGTGCTTTTTTGTGATGTTCTTTAGCCTTGTCATATTCACCGAGAGAAGAAAACACCGATCCAAGGTTTCCATAACTCGAGGCTTCTTTATTTATGACGCCAATTTCTTTATGGATCGCAAGTGCTTTTTCGAAGTGTTCTGTAGCCTTGTCATATTCACCGAGACAATAAAACACCGATCCTAACCTTCCATAGCAGGAGGCTTCCTCATTTATGTCGCCAATTTCTTTTAAGATCGCAAGTGCTTTTTCGTGATATTCTTTAGCCTTGACATATTTACCGAGAGAGCGTAACACCGTTCCCATGTTTCCATAACACAAGGCTTCTCCATTTATGTCGCCAATTTCTTTATAGATCGCACGTGCTTTTTCGAGATGTTCTGTAGCCTTGGCATATTCACCGAGAGAGAGAAACACATTTCCTAAGCATGCATAACACGTGGCTTCGTCTTTCCTTTTTCCAGTTGCTATCATGATGCTAAGTGCATTCGAATAAAGTTCTTTTGCTTCGTTATATTTAGCTTGACGTTCATACAATTTCCCTAGGTCCATGGTTGCTTGTCCTTCTTCGATTTTTTCGCCACCTTCGCGCAATAAGGCCAGAAGCTTTCTACCGCATTTTATCGCATTCGTATGATCGAAGATTAGACGGTATCCCTCGAACAACAGGGAATATAGCGCTGCGGAAGTTAATCTGACTAATTCGTTTAAATTTTTCAGAGCTTTACCATTAACGAGACTCAAGTATTCTTTTATTAACTGAATGGCCTTTAAAACACGATTGGTCCTGAGAAGGAACCTGGCAATCCATATTCCAATAGGGATGCTTTGTACAACCTTGTGTATGTTGTCCATGACAGTCCTTTATAGAAGGGACAAAACTAAAATAAATAGAAGTGAGAAAAAATCAAGCAGTCTAGAATTTAAGTGCACGTAATGCGAAAGTGACCAAGCTTTTAAAATTATGATTATGTAAACACAACAATATTACATTACTCGATTACAAGTATAACAAACAGTTGTAAGTTTAAATACCAAGCAAAGTGCGCATTCTCTTCGGGCATAAATGTAACAAAAGTTACAAAAATTTGACACGACATTTGAAGAACAAGTGCAGTTTCAAATCTATTATTCATACAGATCAAGCAAAATGGCATGTAACAATCAACAAAACTAATGTAAATTATGCAATTTGAGAAACAAAATGGGCGTGCACAATGAATGAGTTCTTTTAGAATTTAGTAGTCTACCTAATTATAATGTGTACTTATGTGTGTGTGTGTTTCTCGGGCGAAAAGAACCCTAAAACGTACTCTATCCTTAAGTTTCATACTCTTGTATATTGCTGGTAAAGAAAGATATAAACGGGACTTTTAGTGAAAGTTTTTATGAAATTATTGCGTTACGCGTCATCGGAAAGGCTTCAAATTGCTTTTGAGGTACGCAAAATTCAGAGAGGTTTTAACCGACAAATAAAAAACCTCACAGCGCTTTTAAATTGTTACCAATCTGTCTCTGCTGTCGTTAATACAACTGTCAGTTCCATTGAAAACTTCTTTTTTAAATTAAATTTTGACGCCGAGTACATGTAGATGTATATATAGACTCCGTAGTCTAAATAATGGAAATACGCCTGGATCTTTTACAATTTTGCATTGATTTTAAACTTTTCATTACCAATAGTTCTTCGGCAGGCATTAGGATCCGTGAAGTTGTTTCATGATTCGAAAAGGCTCAGTGGTCATTTTCAGACGTTTATACGGCGCTCTGTGAGTGATGTCTTCTGTGGCGCCATGATATGCACGACACGTGTTATCTCCGGTTCTATGTATAAGGCACAATAAGGTAATTGAACCAGTGTTAATGGCAGATGACGAGGAAGCTCGTGTATCTCATGAAGAATCTGTTTATAATACTCCATTTTCAGATTGCTTTTTCGAGCACATGGTTTTTGTGACGTCACATACAATACAGGCCCTCACAGCCATAAAAGTCTGACTGATTGGCCCTCACAGCAATTTCATATGCGAATATCTCTACTTTACAAGGATAAAGCTCTTCTCTGCTCTTATCTTATCTCTTATCTCAATGTTCAATTATTTTTCTTACGCTGCCTATCTTAGGATGATTGTGGAGACATTCAAACTACTGAATGCTTGAAATACACGAAACATAATTGTCAAGTAAAGACATCTTTATTTAAGCAGGCTGGTCCTTTCAGCATAGTCTTTCAGTAATTAAATAAGCTAGAAAATGTGTAACACGTCTGGTACGACACTCCTCTTGGACACATGTAAGGTGTGATTAGGCTGAGGCTCCATGGGCCGGATTCACGAAGCCCTCCTAAGTTAAGACATATCCTAAATATTGTTTCTTAACAGTAGTCTATTGTCATTCCAACAATAGGGTATTGTTGAGAAACAATACTTAACTTAGGAAGGCTTCGTGAATCCGGTCCCATAACATTGGCTCAGTTGTTGGTAGTGCTTGCAGTTGTATCATACTGTACTGGCTAACTGGAGGTCACACATGCATGGAAACGATAGTCGCTGTATTCTACAGTGAGTCAAGTCTCCACTCGGATAAATCTGCCACATGTTGGGTTGCAAGGGAAATCGTTCCTAAGCTGCGTAGGTGACGGTTTGCCAGTTGAGGGTGACTAGTCAGTGAATAGTCACCCTCTTCTTCATGTACCTGTGCACCACAAATCTGGGTGTTGTCTTCATTGTGTCCCTCATAAGGAATTTCAGCAGTGTAATTTTCTGTTTCATCCTCTCCCATGCCATGGAAAATTCTCGGATCATAAAACCGTCATTTCGGTTTGCAACGTATTGCTTAATACAGCTGAACTTCAAAGAATTTTAGACGCTTTCTAGACGGCCGAACATTATGCAAAATCGCTTTTTTTCTACACATTTAAAAATGCGTGAATACGAACCAAGATGTATGCAAACATGACACGTTATAACACCTTTCTGATTTGCACTAGTGAAAGCAATTTGGGAGAAGGTGACTGTCGTGTAATAAAAGCTCGAAAAAATAAAAACTACGATTAGTTAAATGAGCCTTTCATTTGGTTTAAACACGTATCGCTGAATGTAGCTGAAATTTAGCGAATCTTAGTCCCTTTACAAACGAAACGCATAAACGGAGCGCAAAATAAAAGCAGTAGGTTGTCCTTGGCAAATAACCATGCAAATGGATTTAGGAAAGGATTCACCGTGTTCAAAATAGAAGCCAATAAAATGCTCAATGGGCGAAAACAAAAGAGATCATTCCTACGAAACGAAGACATGCAAATTCAGCTTCATTCCTGTTATATTTAGAATCTTAGAAAACTGCACAGTTCAAAATTATAACCAAAGCATCAAAAGAAAAGCACGTTATTTAGACATTTTCTATCCTCTATAAAAAGTTCTGATGCAGCACTTTTCCGGCACTTATTTTCGCTAAATAACTTTGACACTTTGACACGGAAAAAGTTCGAACGGTGAAAATACGGTTCCTGACACGCGGTGGACATATCGCGTGTCATAGAACACGGTACGTCAGGATTTGTCCGTATTCTCGAAGAATACGGGTCCGTATCGTAAGATTTCCGGACCACGACACACGCTATTTCACGCAGTGATTTAAGATAAATTAACAAATTAAAAGGGGAATCGAATGGTCCGCAAAATGTGGCCTTTGCAATTGTTTCTGCAACTTGTCTCGCAACGGCGTTACGAAACAAGTTAAACGGACCATTGCACCGTGTAACATACTCCGCAACACGCGAAATCATTGCGAGACAAGTTGCTGAAACCGTTGCAAAAAGTAGAACTTGATTCTACTTTCCGCAACGGTTTCGCGCAACTTGTCCCGGCGTTGCACGGTGTTGCGGTGTGTAACACCCCTTGCAATTTGTTTCGCAATTTTTTTCGAATTTATCTCCCACAATCCCCCTCTGGCTATTTAAGCACACGCGCCTTGATAACATAACCTGGTCTCCAAGATGGCGGACACTCCGGACACCCAGGACATTTTTGCCACGTCTTCGAGAGAGAGTTCCTTGACAAGCATGTGATAAGCGCTCCTCTCTTCTCTCCTACCTATCCCCTTTCTTACCCAATTAACCCGATTTCGCTTTTGAATTGGTTCATCTTCATCTAATAACATGTCAGCAAGTAGAAGAACCTGGATGATCCGTTTTCTGGCCGCCATTTTTGTTTGAAACATTCAAAGGTGGCGCCCAAACAACGGCGGGAAAGAGACAAACAAATCAAGTTGCCAAAAAACAATTGCAGCGTATAACGTCCCTCTCACGCAACTGCAATTGTCCGTGCAACTTCTTTCGCAACGCCGTTGCGAGACAAGTTTCAGAAAAAATTGCACCGTGTAACAGCGCTTTAATTAATATGGTGCAGTAATGTGACTCGTATTTTCTGTGTGGACTGACAGTCAGATGTTTCTAAATTGTTTCTGGAAAAAAGATGAGTATTTTACTACTGGCAGTTTGAAGTTGAAAAATACTCTAATAATCTATCCGGAAAGTCCCAATTTTTTCTCTAAAAAGCCTTCCAAAAACCGCTAAATATCCCAAAAATTTTCTTAAAATCTCCAAATATCTCGCAATTTTTTTAAAGTGAAACCTTACCTCCCCCCTCCTCTCAAAAAAGAAAATGGCTCCTCCGCCATGTTTGAAATTTGACTAATCACTTACTTCCATTGGAATGATTGGAAACAGTAGGAAATAGAAACACCGCTGTAAGGTTGGATTGCAGTCACCAATTAGATCCAATCTGGTAAACAACAGGCATGAAAATGGATGAAATTGTCATTTTGTCGGAATTCTAAAAAAAGCGGCAAAGAAAATAGAACAGTTTTTCTTCAAAATCATCTAAAATTCCCGCAAAATCCTATTTTTTTCTAAAAATCCCCAAAATTTCTAAAAATCTTCTGACACCCTAAAAATCCTAAAACTGAAAATCCGGCTTTTTGTGTCTAGGCCTAGGAACTTCCAGGCCAAGGGAACCTTTTTCACGTTTCATTTGTGAATAATAAAAGAAACTTTTAAAAAAAGACAAGATGCAAATTGCCAGGAAATAATAAGAAGAGAAGCATTGGGGTCTATTAGAAACCGGAAAACTGCAGGAGCCCATAATCGGCTCCTGAAAACTGCTAAAAATTACCTTGAAAACCGAAAATAAAAATTGCTCACCAAAAAAAAAAAATGCTTTTCATAAAAACCGAAAACTGGATGTTAAAGAAAGGAAAAAACGAAAATCGCAACGAAAAACCGATCTCTAAAATGACAAAAACCAAAAACCGCAACGCCTCATCCAGAAAACAGCTTTGTTTTATTGAAAACAACAAGAAAGAGCGCAACTTTTATAACATAGTGATATAACGGCCAATCAAATCACTTAGATGATAGCGGAAAAATAATGGCTTCCTGTGACGTGCAAAATGTCCCTCCAAATACTTTCTTTTAAAGGACTTTTTCAAGTGATGCTCTTAAAGTGACAAGTGTTTAAATATTAAATTGTTTCATTGACCGTAGACTGCGTAACTGCTACAAGAAACAGAACGACCTAAAAGTAACATGGCCGCTCCATGTGTTCTGCCAACCTCGTCCCCAGGGCCTTCTCCGGTTTTACAATTCAAAATGGCGGGTCGAGCGGAGAAGACCCTGGTCGAGGCTGCAAAATACTCCAAGAATCTTGGAGTATTCAAACTGGTCCTTGAGTTCACGGGAGCCGATTAAGAAACAATACTTCATACCAACGGGTGGCATTCACACTGAATAATATTATGCAAGGGTATATAAGGATCACATGTTCTGTGTTAGGCCTCTTTTCGCAAGAAGCGTGGGATCTTGAAAGTGGAAAATAACCTTTATGGCCGCACAGACCCATCCGTCCTCCCCGCCCTCCCAGTAGCGGTTCAAGTCCAGGCAGCGCCAGCCCAGGTGATTCCAAAGCCAGCTCCAGCGTTTCTTGTACAAGCACCAGCTTTAGTGACTCTACTGAACGCGCCAGCTCCACTAGCTCCTGTACAAGCGCCGCCGGGAGTTCCAGCGTCGGTTCAAGCCGAACCAGATAACCTTGAAGTAGGGGTATTTCACTAGTGTATTTGTGTTCTGTACACCTTCGTTCTGTTTGTTACTAGTACGCCCAAATCGGATTTGTATGTGTGGTTTTTCTCTGTGTAGTAATTTTACGCCACGACGAGATGTATGTTGAGTAGTACTATAAGTATGAAGATAAGCCTTGTTACGGCATTCCCCTGCACTCCCCTGCATTCCCCTCATTAGCTATGCCTAGTCAATGACGTCACAACTAATTTGGATTTCCCGCATACTAATTTGGATTAGGTGTCTAGTCAATTACCTATTCCTTTTGTGTTTTTGTATACTAATAAGTGCGTTCCTGCATATGTAATTAACTGCCAATACCTATACCTATACCTTTTGTGTTATTCTGAAACAATAGAAACAATAGGTTTGCCCAAACTTGCCCGCTTTATTCCAACTCACTTCAAAACAAAACACAACTGACACAGTTAACTTTACAGACATATAGAGCAAAACAACTTATCTTAACCACTAGACCATCAAAGCTGTGGATATTATAACCGAATGAAACTAATAAGAGGTTCCGTAACATTCAAGTTTAGAAGCAAATAAATTGCACAGTATAACAAACCGCTTTTTACTTTACTAAGATCCGCAACATTCTCATTGCCGCTTCATCGCTAGACTATATCGATTTTCAGTTTCTCAGCCATCACCCACTTTAAGTTTTAATTTCTCTTCCGGTAGCTTCAATGTTCAAACTTTTAATTATGCGAACTTACACTGAACTAAATTTGCATGAAAAATTAGCACCTCGGAAAAATAAACAAAGCAACCAATTACACGCGCGCGCTAAAACAATAAAAACCACACTTTGTTAAGTTCAAACTATTTTTATTGATAACAAACAAGTTCATAATTATACAGACAATTTAAAAGCTTAGATGGAAAGGAACAGAGTTGATTTAGTCTTATTCATCGGGAAGAGCTTGTTTGACAAACAATCGATTGAGTAAGAATTTTCGCTTATCGATGGCAAGTTCTGTCGATTCGAGCCAATCAAATCCCTCTGTGTCTTTTAACTCTTGCTGGGTTTGAATAACTTTTCGAAAGGTCGAATCTTTCTTCATAGCACGCATCCATTGTAGATTCTCTAAGAGTATTTTTCTCAGTTCCTTTCTATAAACAGGAAGCAAGGCATTTTCAGCTTTAATGCGAGCCACGTTGTGTGAATCTCCGTTTTGCTCGTATTCATTTATCAAAGCGTTGAACTCGGCTTCGTGGCGACTAAAAGCTTCATCTTGAATACGCGACCAAGGATCTATCTGCTCTTTCTCTTCTTGGGAAGATCCCATTTCTTCGCTAGATTGAGAGCCTTGAGATGACTGTTCGCTTTCTTGCGAACTTTCGCTTTCTTCGGAATACCCATTCCCTTGTTGATAGTCGCTCCACATCGTCAGTGATCTTAACTGCACAAGTTCTGACAACACACTAAACTATACTGAGCTGATGGGGTGTTTCTTTTATATAATTCGATAAAGGCGCGGTTACGCGGCAAAATCCTAATGAATTGATTTGTGTTTTGTTTGATAACAAAATGTTAGAATGAAATAACTTTACGGACGTTCCGCGAATTCACTATAAGTGCCCAGTTTATCATCCAAGAAATTTAATATTTGAGGCTGTTTTCGCAAATCCTTGATCATATATATAAAAAAAAGTAACCAGATTCCCGTATTTACTGTTGTGATCAAATGATAGGGGTACAGAAAGGGTACAGGAGGGGTACAGGAGGGGTACAGGAAGGGTACAGGAAGGGTACAGGAGAGGTACAGGAGGGGTACAGAAAGGGTACAGGAGGGGTACAGGAAGGGTACATCCACGTCACGTGTATAGTTGGCGTTTCTTACAGTCACCGTATTATGTATACACTTTACAAAATAAACCATCGAGGAGGTGAATGTGTTGTTCTTTTACGACATTTGGCGGTTTTGGTTGCTTTTCCAACACCTCCTGTTCCTGTTTTCAATAAACCCTTTGCTCTCCTAGGTATAGATAGATTATAAACAACGCTTTTTTCTTCTTGTTGAGTTGATGGATATGTTTTACTTGTGGAACATACTCTCGAGTCTTTGCTGTTCTCCGTTTCATGATAGATAACCACTTTTACCTTGGGTTGTAGTTTGGCCTCTTGCAGGTACTTTCTTCGCTGAATGTGATCCAGTTGATGCACATCAGTGAGATGGTTAGATAATTTCACGAGGTATTTTGCTCCGCATCCCGGAATTGGGCAATCGCGACACACTCGTTTAACCATGTTAACAGCTCGAAATCTGAACACATATAAAGACCTTTAACGAAATGTTTACCTTAAAAGAAAAAAAAGCAAGGACAAAAAGGACAAAATAAGGACACTAGGGACATTTTAAGGCCAATAAGGACAAAACGAGGACTATCAGGACAAAAGGGACAAACGAGACATATCTAGTCTTAATACCTCCACGATCGCGGTCTCCAAACATACCTAGACTTGTCCAAGTGACTGCAACCATAATCATTTTGGGAAAGTTTAATTTTGCGGATGAACGATTTGTTTGAAATCTTTTTAATCTTTGTAATCTTTTTAAGAGAAAACGTTTGCGCGAATATTTTTTGGTTGTCGTCAACTATACACGTGACGTGGATGTACCCTTCCTGTACCCCTCCTGTACCCTTTCTGTACCCCTCCTGTACCCCTCCTGTACCCTTCCTGTACCCTTCCTGTACCCCTCCTGTACCCCTCCTGTACCCTTTCTGTACCCCTATCATTTGATCACAACAGTAAATACGGGAATCTGGTTACTTTTTTTTTATATATGATCAAGGATTTGCGAAAACAGCCTCAAATATTAAATTTCTTGGATGATAAACTGGGCACTTATAGTGAATTCGCGGAACGTCCGTAAAGTTATTTCATTCTAACATTTTGTTATCAAACAAAACACAAATCAATTCATTAGGATTTTGCCGCGTAACCGCGCCTTTATCGAATTATATAAAAGAAACACCCCATCAGCTCAGTATAGTTTAGTGTGTTGTCAGAACTTGTGCAGTTAAGATCACTGACGATGTGGAGCGACTATCAACAAGGGAATGGGTATTCCGAAGAAAGCGAAAGTTCGCAAGAAAGCGAACAGTCATCTCAAGGCTCTCAATCTAGCGAAGAAATGGGATCTTCCCAAGAAGAGAAAGAGCAGATAGATCCTTGGTCGCGTATTCAAGATGAAGCTTTTAGTCGCCACGAAGCCGAGTTCAACGCTTTGATAAATGAATACGAGCAAAACGGAGATTCACACAACGTGGCTCGCATTAAAGCTGAAAATGCCTTGCTTCCTGTTTATAGAAAGGAACTGAGAAAAATACTCTTAGAGAATCTACAATGGATGCGTGCTATGAAGAAAGATTCGACCTTTCGAAAAGTTATTCAAACCCAGCAAGAGTTAAAAGACACAGAGGGATTTGATTGGCTCGAATCGACAGAACTTGCCATCGATAAGCGAAAATTCTTACTCAATCGATTGTTTGTCAAACAAGCTCTTCCCGATGAATAAGACTAAATCAACTCTGTTCCTTTCCATCTAAGCTTTTAAATTGTCTGTATAATTATGAACTTGTTTGTTATCAATAAAAATAGTTTGAACTTAACAAAGTGTGGTTTTTATTGTTTTAGCGCGCGCGTGTAATTGGTTGCTTTGTTTATTTTTCCGAGGTGCTAATTTTTCATGCAAATTTAGTTCAGTGTAAGTTCGCATAATTAAAAGTTTGAACATTGAAGCTACCGGAAGAGAAATTAAAACTTAAAGTGGGTGATGGCTGAGAAACTGAAAATCGATATAGTCTAGCGATGAAGCGGCAATGAGAATGTTGCGGATCTTAGTAAAGTAAAAAGCGGTTTGTTATACTGTGCAATTTATTTGCTTCTAAACTTGAATGTTACGGAACCTCTTATTAGTTTCATTCGGTTATAATATCCACAGCTTTGATGGTCTAGTGGTTAAGATAAGTTGTTTTGCTCTATATGTCTGTAAAGTTAACTGTGTCAGTTGTGTTTTGTTTTGAAGTGAGTTGGAATAAAGCGGGCAAGTTTGGGCAAACCTATTGTTTCTATTGTTTCAGAATAACACAAAAGGTATAGGTATAGGTATTGGCAGTTAATTACATATGCAGGAACGCACTTATTAGTATACAATAACACAAAAGGAATAGGTAATTGACTAGGCACCTAATCCAAATTAGTATGCGGGAAATCCAAATTAGTTGTGACGTCATTGACTAGGCATAGCTAATGAGGGGAATGCAGGGGAGTGCAGGGGAATGCCGTAACAAGGCTTATCTTCATACTTATAGTACTACTATGTTGGCAAAATGCTGGTTGCTCTATGTGACACCACGACGATATATTTGGCAAGTGCTGAGTCCGCTCGGCGAAATTATTCTGTAACAGTGGTTGCTCTGTGTGACACCACGTCGATATATTTGGCCAGTGCTGAGTTCGCTCAGCGAAATTATTTTGTAATAGTGGTTGCTCTGTGTGACACCACGACGATATATTTGGCAAGTGCTGAGTTCGCTCAGCGAAATTATTGTGTAACAGTGGTTGCTCTGTGTGACACCACGACGATATCAGTATTTGGCATAAGTGCTGAGTTCGCTCAGCGAAATTATTTTGTAACAGTGGTTGCTCTGTGTGACACCACGACGATATATTTGGCAAGTGCTGAGTTCGCTCAGCGAAATTATTGTACAACAGTGGTTGCTCTGTGTGACACCACGACGATATATTTGGCAAGTGCTGAGTTCGCTCAGCGAAATTATTGTACAACAGTGGTTGCTCTGTGTGACACCTCGACGATATATTTGGCAAGTGCTGAGTTCGCTCAGCGAAATTATTGTGTGACAGTGGTTGCTCTGTGTGACTCCACGATGAAAAATTTGTCAAGTGCTGAGTTCGCTCAATGAAATTATTGTGTAACAGTGGTCAGCGCAATTATTCTGCCATGGTGGCCGCCCCGGTGGCCGCTCAGTGTGAAAACACAACGATATATTTCTCGGCGAGTGCTGAGTTCGCTCGCCGAATTTACTGTGTGACAATGATTGCTCTGTGACACCGTTTCGTGGTACTTATCTGCAAATGATAAGTTCGTTTGACGAAATCGTTTTGTTTACAGTGGCCAGTTCGTGGCGGGTGAATATGGAATTTACTCTGTGCACAAAAGATGATTTTTCTTTCTTTCTTTCTTTTCCTTTGAAAAAGGTGGAAAACAATCATGTGCTTTTACTTGGGTCACGCGTGGTTTCTCGTACTAAGAACAAAAGAGAAATGTTAATACGGGAAAGTCTGCATATTGCACGTCAGTCGACTGTGAAACTGGTCATTTATTGGGTTTTATTGAGTCTATTATGCATTCATCTAGGCTCCCCCCCCCCCCCCTCCGCATGGTTGGTACCGATCCCAGGGCACTCTAATGCCCTTTGTGCTCGACTCTTGCAGTTGGGACGGGATTGTTACCCTCCGTCGGCCCCATCCTATTTTTTTTGTTCGTTTACTCCGTTAGGTTCATTTTTCGGCGCTGGAGTAGACCAAATTGTCCCCTATATTCCTTTAATGTTAGATCTCTCCGAAGCGGCCAAAAAAAAAAAAAAAAAAAAAAAAAACTTGAAGGCCAGGCATACATTGTACCAGAATAGGAATTTGAAGAGAATTTTCAGTCGATGTAGGCAGCATCTCAAAACGGTCGCCTAACGGGATCCAGTGGGTTTCTGTCCCAGGGGCCGGTGGTGGGGTGACAATCCCCGACGGGAATCTCCCTTCCATTCAAGAGGTATCGAAAGGCCTGTGTCATGGCACTCCACTTCAACTTCGAGTGCGCGTTCCAGACTCCTTTGTCGCCGGTGAAATACATAATCACATTGAGTCATGGGCCAAGATAACGCCTTGCCAAGTGGATGCGACTGAAATCATGGGATGGACTCGGAACCGGGTATCCATCTGAAAATACATGCGCCCTTTCAAAGGCAGCTTTGCGGGGTCAGAATGTAACTCAAATTTTCCACCCCGTCGCGTATTTCAGGACTATCACTCATGCAAGGAACTTTCTGATTTTGTAACAAAGGAGCTCACCAGTCGAATAATGGTCGGCGAGGTTAGTGTGTGGGGAAGGGTAAATGAGGTTCTTCCGCCCTATCTCGTCATACCCCCTTACGGTGGAACCCTGTATGCCTCGATAAACGCTATCTTAATCTGTGGATGCGAGACATGCCTTTCTCGCTCTATTCTTTTGTGAAGCTGACACGATATGTGGAAAAGATCACCTACAAACAAAACTGGATGACAAATCAGGGTATGACCATGTGCTGCTCGATTCTATGAGTCGTTCACTCGTCAGGTTTCAGTGGGGTGGCTGGTAGTTAGTCAATAATGTTCTCCCATTTGGGTGGAAGATGTTGCAATATGACTGCCAGACTTTAGGCCTAGCCACCACGCACACCATCCGACGTTTGGGCGCCCCACGTTCACAATCCATTGGAAAATTCTACAGGGATTAGTGAGGGGTGGTTTTTTGTTCGGATGTGTATGGGGATGTTGATTGGGATAAAGAAGTGTAGGGGGAGGGATAGGTGAGGGCGGGTATGCCGTGTTAGTTACCTGGTCTGTAATGAGTGTTCTAAGAAACTGGGTAACCATTAGGAACAATGCTTTCCCAGTTCTCCCCATTCTTAATCAGTGAACCGTGAATGAAAGACCAGTTTGAATATATTACTATTCAAACTGGTCCTTGAGTTCACGGGAGCCGATTAAGAAACAATACTTCATACCAACGGGTGGCATTCACACTGAATAATATTATGCAAGGGTATATAAGGATCACATGTTCTGTGTTAGGCCTCTTTTCGCAAGAAGCGTGGGATCGGAAGTGGGAAATAACCGGGGCCGGCATAGTGAAAGGCTATGTGGATGGGAGTGTGGGAGTGGGTGTATGTGGATGGGAGTTTTTCCCCTCCCAACCCATCCCCTGGGGTGTATATCTAGACTGGGCTTTCTTCTCGGTTCTAAGAAACTGGGTAACCATTAGGAACAATGCTTTCCCAGTTCTCCCCATTCTTAATCAGTGAACCGTGAATGAAAGACCAGTTTGAATATATTACTATTTTGACACGTGACAGATGCTGAAAATCTACGTCGTTCCGCATGTACAGCGGCTAAAACAAATATGGCTGACTTCTTCACTGCAGTCCCAATGTCGTACCCAGAGTCCTCAGGCTTCTTGGTCAGCGGGGACGTCGCCAGGAGAGACTCTGGGATAATGGAATTTTTATCCCAGAAAATCTGGGAATCCGGTTTTAGTGCGCATGCCTACGCTCAGAAACGGAAGTCAGATTTCCCAGAAAGGCAGACATGACAGGGAACAAGAAAGCCGGCAAGAAAGCTGAAGTAAATGTTTATGTAGTACAAGGTACTGGAATGTTTCAACAAACATGCCCCTAAAGTAATAAATTTCAGTGGATTTCTGAAAGAAAAAGTGAAAGATGGAGTGTCTGGCCCTTTCCAATTTCGGTAAGTGTTCGTCTTTGTAACATAGCATTCTAAACACTGTGTAAGCAAGCAATTTCTTCGTCGGTGCATGATTTGGGTTAAGATCGTTAAAAAACAGAGCAATGTCAAGCCGCAAGCCGTATAAGAAGAGATGTTCTTGCCGTCCTTCCGACCGGTTTCGGGGACTCTTTGATATACCAAGTTCTGACGGGAGTTTTTGACTTCATGACGGGAAATTGTACAAAGCTGTACAAAGGATCGAGCAATTGTCTAATTAGTTGTGTCTCCATTAAACGCTCTCATGAGAGATCAGATCTCTTAGCTGTAAAGCGAAAAAGGTGTGACCTGCTTCATGGTTCACTGTCAGTCTGTGTGGGAGATTCCAGCGGAGGTGAATGTGCTGCTTGATGAGCTGAAGGTTGCAAATTTCACGACTGGATTGACTATTAGAGTGATAAGAATGGGGTCAAATTTTTCAAATGACCGCCTCATTGGGCTATTGCATTTAATATCCGCACCCCTGTTGAGGTACACAGTTTGTGCATCGCCCCTCAAGAAGTCCCCAGAAAGACCATCCCCCTGTAGAATTCCTTTCCAAAACAGTGTCCCCCTAAAGAATTCCCTATCCTCAACTGTGTTTTTCCTGCCACCCCTGAAGAATTCCTTTGTTTTTTCCTTAGTTCCCCGGAAGAATTCCTCATATTTATTTATTTTTCCAAGCATCTGCACCTAATTGGAAACAATTTATTTTGGTTAAAAGAGGAAAATATGTTATATAATTTAACAAATTTATTCACCTTGGACTTTCTCCAGGATTTCTTCACCGGTTTCTTGGGTTGGCTGATGCTTCCTTAGTACCACTGGCACAAAGTGTAATTTATTTTTAATTACATCCATCTCCACGTCCAGAGAGATCCTCCGCCGGTGCGTTTGCAGGCTTTGGGAGTTTAATAATCGTCTGAAACTGAAGGGAGACTCCAGTTCTTGTTGTGTGTGTGCTTTCGAAAAACCTCCCTTTCAAGTCAGGAATACGGAAGAAGAAACAGCTGTTTGATCATGAGAGGGACTTCGATCTGCGATGGATGACTCTTCAACTCTAAACCTGAATCCTTCTTTCGATCGATCCTCGCTATTATATTACAGATCTTGCAAAATAACAGGATCGTGGCATTTTGAGCTCGAAACTCGAAAGAACTCCAATGTCTTCTTTCTGTACGTTAATATTTCCGTACTTTCGAACAGCTTCAGGTATCCTTCGCTTGCTGCTTTTTCACAAAACAGCTTAGGATAGAATTTGTCCTTTTTTTCAATCAATTTTCCACAGCAGCGGCCAAAATGATCCATGGAAGCTCCTTGCAGTATATGCCGGATGACACAAAAAATGCCTGATCTTGTTCCGTTTCAGTTGACTTACGCTGTTAAACCAGAACCAATCAGAAAAGTAGAAATTTTTCCAACGCTTCCGATTCATTCGACTTCCGTACTTTCATTGTTATCGTAAACAGCCAATGAAAAAATTTAAATTTTTTTCGTTATCCCAGAGTCTCTCCTGGCGACGTCCCCGCTGACCAAGAAGCCTGAGGACTCTGGGTACCAGATTGCTGCAGTCCAAGAGCAGTCGCTGAAAATGACCCTTAGCTTTGGTTCAATATCAGGCATCAATACCAGCAAAACGAGGAATCTAGAGTCCGTTCTCTTTGAATCGACGAATTTGCGTTGTCATCAGGTACAATTTTGCGACTGTAAGACCGATTTTGCGACCATATTCTTGGTGCTGTTTATGCGTTTTTCAGGTAAGATTTTTTCATAAGCTTATGTAAATTAACCGTCTTCAGACAAACTTTCAGGGTAACTTTTCAATAATTGAACCGATTTCCCAAGGGCTTTTCGCGGTAAAAGCATTTTCGCCTTTTTTTTAATATTTTTGTTTCAAATTTCTATTCCGGTTTTCGAGTCAGCTGTGATTTAACCGGATTGTATGCACACATTCCTTTCCTTATGTGCATGTTTCCAAGACAGTAAAAAACAGTGGCCAGTAATAATTAATTATATTATTTTCTTTTATATTTTATAGCTGTGAATATCTCAGTTCTGCTGCTGACTCGTCCCCAGTCGTCTCTCAATTCACGAGAGGAGCGCGAGGTGTGATGGGAAGGAGGAAAGAGGGTAGACGACTGGCAGATCCTGTTTTCAAGATGGCGGACAAAATAATGGCGGACGGTGGTGAAATTTTAAATGTGGAAAATAGGCCGTTCCATCGGGCTTTTTAAGTCGAAAATTACCTTGCCCTCATATTCTATGTGGAGCCGAGCTCGGTTGAGCATTTTAAGAGGAAACAGGGCTGGACCAAAATGATGAAAAATTCGAACGAGAAGCGTGGCGATCGGCGAGGAGACCAAAAATCACCTACAGTGGCTGTCCACTTTTAATATCAGTTCGTTTCTTTAATTTATACTCAGGGCTACGAATGTTTAACGGTTGCGTAATGTGCTGGCCTTAAAATGCTCGCTAAAGACACAATGGAGTGTGCATGCCTTCGCGTCCTTTCAGCTCTCACCAGAACATATACATACATATACTATGGTTGTGAAAGACAGAAGACAACGCTACAGTTGTACGTGTGGGGATGTTGGGGGAGAGAAGTAAAGCACATGAAATTAACTGCCATCGAAGCCAAAAGGGGTGAACTTAATAATAAGGAACTCGAACATAGTAAATGTAGTTTAATATTTTTTAAGAGGTCCATCTTTCTCAAAGAAAGCAAATCAACTGTACAGTATCTCATGTTATTTTATTTATTATTAAATACAAGCTAATACAAGACTGATTTCCGTTAACTGTTTAGTATTTCATATGTTGCCTTGTACACTGCTTTGATGTAGTGGGTTGTATGTCCCTCATCTGCCTAAAAAAAGCTTTTAAAAAACAAAACCATGTCAACATCGCTATTTTGTCCTCCAGATGTTGAAATCTTTTTAAATATTAAGGCAAACCCTATACATTTTTCTGTCTCAAATACTTTGTTTTTGTTTTGATTCTCTTTACCTTATGCCCTTGCCCTCTTGTTTGTGGTTTTGTAGCTGATTTATATACAGGTTAAACAAAATCACAGTTTTGGTATCCTGACAACAATACAGACACCCTCAATGCAACACTGAACTGTATTTCATATATTATCTTGTACACTGCTTTTCTGTACTGTGTTGTATGTCCCTCATCTGCCTGAAAAAGTTTTTTCTAGTCAACATTACTATTTTGCCTTTCAGATGTTATATACTGTAACTATTATAAGGACAAACCCTATATTATTTTTTCACATATTTTGTTTTTGTTTTGTTTTCTTTACCTTATGCCCTTGCCCCCTACCCTCTTATTTTGTAGTTACTATCTTATACCATACTTATTGCAATAAGTGCCCTGGGTGCTTATTTCATTTTGGGACCTTGAGGTTGGGTGCTCACCATATTCAAGGTGGATGGTTATTTGAGGGTTGGTGCTTATTATTTTTTCAACATTTTCATCCAATGAAGACATTTTTACAGAATAACAAAACAAAGGATAACAAGTATATTTCGCTTCAACCAAATAAAACAATAAAACAAAACTCAGACTCAGTTTTGATGTCCTGACAGCATTACAGACACCCTCAATCAATGCATCATAAAGCATGTCCACATTGCTAGTCCACATACCAGTAACTATTTTGCCCTCCAGTTGACGGTTATAAAATTTCAAATAGAAGAACAAACCCTTACAAAAAAAAAAAAAATTTCTCTCTGCCTTCATATTTATTGCTTTTGTTTTGTTTTTGTTACCTTATGCCCTTGCCCACTACCCTCTTATTTTGTGGTTTTCAAATCTACCTGACTCTCTTATATAGAATTTGTGTTAGGGAATAAATGCAAAATATAGGTCCCCAAGACTACAGTCCAAGTCAAACCATGATAAGACACACAAAACCAAAGTCCCGGCAAACGTAATTTGTTAATAAACAGAAACAGTCCCGTAAACAATGGAGATGAGGAAACAGAGCTCAGCAAGACAATAAGGCCGAAGGACCGGGGAGATATACAGTGCATGGAAAAAAGGGGGGAAAGAGTGGGAAAATGGCATCAATTCATGATCCCAAGGTCACAGAAAGAGCCCCATGAAACAAGCCCCACAAAAACGCCACCCAACAGCTCCGTATATAGGAACAAAATGCAGTTCAACAAACCCTAGGTATGCACAGATGCAGAACCCATAACAGAGGACCCAAATGAAACCAGGGAGACATGAAAAAATGCAAGAAGTGGATTTGAAAAAAAAAAAAAACCTGACTATCCCTTCCAGCATCTTTTAATGAAACCCACTGAAAGTATCTTTATAGAGTTAAAGTATAGAAACTGAAAGAAACTACAAGATGGTAGGGAGACAAGGCAATATTTTTTTATTTCCTGTATTTATTTACTGTCTGTGAGCAAAAAAGGGATGTCAATTACAATATCAGTGGAACTTTGTACTGAGTAAACCAAAATTAACAATTTTAACAATTTTAAGCCGCATGCATGTATTTTATTTCTTTCAATTTTCTCTCACAGATTGAATTCCCCTTTTTATAACCTAATTCGTACAAAAGAATAATAATAATAATAATAATAATAATAATAATAAACCTGAGTAGCTTAATTTTACTCATACATTTCTTTAAAACACAGCTTCAAAAAGTACATTCAATATTAGTTTTGTATTATCTTTTCTGAATATTTTTGATGATTTGGATAAATCTTCTTGAATTACATGTTAGTTGCGCTGCAAGCTATTTGGCTTTGATCATTTCCTGTAGTAGAACAGGGTTAATATTTTTGGAGTTCTTGTTTTTTGTTTGTGCATCTTTTTCCTTTCCTCTTTTTTTGTCTTTCTGTTTTGTTGTCCTAAACAGAGTGAGGGTGAATCTAGTAGTGAGCTCACTATTATAAGATTTGAACCATGTCCTTCAATACCATGAACCATGTCCTTCGGCGAGCCTTTAACTTTACCGGTGTACTGGTAAGCGCTGCTTTTCTCGCTTCATTGGCTTCGTCTTCATCACCTATATCTGTTGAAGAAATCAAAACTCGTACCATGATAAACTTATTCTGCAAAGCATTCACAAATATGCGAGATCTGACAGTGTAACATTATCAAAAATACGAGATTTTTCACTTACCGCAAATGCTCAGCTCATCGAAAGATATAAGCTTATTCAGGTCCTTATCTTGACATGTCTTGAGGATTTTTGTCACTTCCACCGGCTCCGCCGGACGCCATTTTGGAAATCCAAAAGGCTACTCGAAGAAAAAGCTTCTCTTAACTTCCAACACCGCAGAAATTACACTGATCTACTCGTATTACAATTCTTCACATGTACAAGTACGAAAAAACGCCAGAAAAAGCCAATACCAACTTTTCGACTGCTTTGCCAACTTTTCGACACAGGATCTGCCAGTCGTTTCTCCCTCCTCCCTTCTTCCTTCCCGTCATCCACTTCGTTAAAGAGCCCGTTCTAGTCTTCCACGCCAAATACTAATAATGAGAGACGACTGGGGACGAGTCAGGTTCTGCTGAAGAAGTCTTACCATCATTCAACATATACGGAATGTTTTTCACGCACACACCAACATGCAAGTCATTCATGTTGTGTGTGATCATTAAAGAATTTACTGATGGTGTTTCTCAGACAGGGGCATCTCACGAATTGTTTTGCCAAATAGCTGTTGGGGATGCTCATGGTCAGATGTTTGGATTACAATTGGATGAAAAGTTAATATTCTCAAACTGGAAATGTTAACTGACCTTTTTAGGACCCAGTAAAAACTATGCCTGAAATTTTTGAGAGGATGAAAAATACTATTTCTGGTTCTTAGAAAGTCAAACTGAATATTTCAGAAGGCAAACAGCTCCCTAAAAATTTCTTGGACATCATACCTGAGCTAACTTTTTCAGAGAAAAGGATTTTGTTTGCAGTACTTGCAGGCTGTTGAATTTCCAGCTTAGGCATCTGAACTGGTCTTAATTGGTGGACTTGGCTCATTGGGTGCCCACCTTCCTGGGATTTTCACAAAATACCCTCCTTCCAATAAGTGCCACCCCCTCCCCCTCCCCATAAAGATGTTATTCCACAAAGCTATCTTATAAAAAAGTGACATTGAAGACATCACAGTAGATATAATAGCAAATGATCCAGTTGTAGGTTTATCAGATTATTCATTCTTTTTGAATAGTTTTGCACTATTTGTTTTGTGGTCTAAATCACATTACCTAAGTGCTGATATTTGCAAGAGGTGAACCATCATGTTTCATGGAAATAAAAAAAATCATTATACTTACCAAAAAACTACTTGACTTGCTTGAATAAAAAATAATTTTAACTGATTTGGGCAACCAACTTTGAGGCATGGGCACCCCAGCTTGACTGTTTGGGAGCCCGATGGGCTTCTTGAAATTTTCTTTAGAGCACAGCCTTGGATTAGCATACAACACATGTGCCACATAATATACCACCTGGCTTCCACAAAGTGACTGGCTTCCCAGCTACAATTGCTATACTGAGTGGGCATCTGTAAATGGCTTTTGACTGTATTATTTTTATCACTGTCATAGCAAGTTGTCTTGAATGGTGCAGACAATAAAGTAAGAAAATATAAACATTGTACTCAGTCTGGTACATTAGCTTCTCTTAGGTGCCAACCCACAAGCTTCCAAGGGAGTATGTTGGGTAAGGAAGGGAAATAACTAATCCTTTTTTTTACTAACAGTATACATGGCAAGAGAGAAATTTTGATGATGATGATGAAACATTAATTTGCTTCACATCTCCACTGTTAATTAGGGCCCTTTCTGTTATTAATTTTGTTAACTACTCCCTTTTTGTTTCAACACATTATTCTTGAGCAACATTCCTTATTTGATACCTTGAAGTTACAATCTTTCTTGTGGTTGAAACAGTTGACATTGTTCAGGGCATGAACATCCTTAGTGACTTTTTGTCTTTTGAGCTTCTATATACATGTATTATTATTATTCAAGAGCTATTAGGGAAATGGTCAAAACTATTGAACTCGCACAGGACCCACTGCTTTACAAAATACTGGTGTACACTCACTCCCCCACCTAATTTAATGCTGTTGTCTTGTTAATTGGTATAGCCCTTATTCTATCAGGAGTGGAAACTAGGCAAACAATTTCCTCCTCCATGCGTCATTTTACTAGCAATGCTAACTTCACATTTTTAGGCCAATAACTGTTGTCCATGAGTCTAATCAGATAGGTGATATCTTGCATAGTCCCCCCCCCCTTGCCACAATACAAGGTGGATCATCTAATATACTTGTCATGACCACTTCCCTTACATATTATTATGAATTCAAGTGGATGATGAGACCATCCTGGTACTAACTGTTTAGAAAATTGTCTTTTGGGTTATTACAGGGCTGTTCTGAAAACCACTCCAGTTATAAATGAACCCTGTTTAAAGATTATTAATGAGTTTTGGTATAAAAAATAATAGTGTCAGTCCAAATGGATAAAATTTTCAGGAAAACATTTTATTTCATTTCAAAATACTTGATTTTCTGACCTAGTTCAAACTCTGACAATTCCAGCATTCACATTGTGCATGATCCAGACCATTATTATGACCAGAGAGTGCTTATATTAAGGCCTAAAATACAAGTTGTTGGCAATAATTTCCTAGAATTACTTAATTACTTAGGAGGTTCTTGTGTTGAATTGTCTCAGTTTTATAATTTCAAAGTAAATAAAGCTAACTCAAGAAATAATAGCTTTTATAGCAAATCCTAACCTCCTGATCAATTTGCCAATAAATTCACTCAATGAAGGATTCCCTTCTGTCAATAAGAAATGCTACCAATACAAACAGTTCATCTAAAACTAATGGTGTATAGAACATTAATTTTGACAACCACAGATTTCTGACATGGTGCAAAAGAGAAAAACAAATACATTGACAAAAAAATGCAAAACTTATGGGAGGTGTAAATGCCATGGTTTTCCATTAAACTTTTAAGAAACTCGGTCCACAAATAAAGTAAAATGAGGAAAAATGAAACAAAATGAGGAAAAACTTATGAGCCTTTTGACTTGAAGTTATTTTCAATCTTTGAGTAGCTGGCCATCTTTACTGTTGTTGTTGGTCATAAAAGCTGCTGTCAGTTACTAATGACAGCCCTGGACACCTCAAGTAAAAGTACAAATACTCATGCAGTCACCATTCACAAAAACAGCAGAAGAATCCCTTACTAAATCCCCCTTTTGTGGATTTGGATATAAGAATATCTTACTGGGCAGGTGACTTTTTTAAAGTTAATTAACTTTGCCATTTTACAATGCTCCTGGTCAAAGAGTCCACACCAGAGACAAGTGGATGATCATAATATATGCAGCTGCCTTCCAAAAACATCTCATATCAAAAAATGTCAAGACAATGCCATAAAGCTACTCACTCTTACATAAATTTATGGAAAATTTCAGGATTTTGAAATGTGCTATTATCAAAAAAAAAAACTGTCAAATTTTAATTAACCCTCCACGATCAAGGGGGTTCGAGTATCGTTTCTCTGGTATTTTTTAAATAATTGGAAAACAAAATGTGCGATGAATAAACTGTAAGCTTATAATATAAAGCTTTAATACATGTACTTGGCTTGTTTCGAACATTTCTTAATCTCTCTGTATTCAATAGGCAAATGTCTTTGACATTTAATGCGAAGATTTTACAGTATTTATAAGCAACCGCTATAAATGAAATAAATTTATAGGTTATATCTGATTCACAAGCTTTCCAGCCTAAAAGAACTAAACAAAACCCCTTTATATCTTGAAAGTATAAGGGAGATCCTTCGTCACCTTGTTTTCATCGCGGTCTGCATGCTTTCTTTCTGCAAATTGTGAGCCCGGGGGGGGTACTCCCTATAATGGACTATACGGGGATGCTCCGCCCGAAAGGGGTACCTTTTTGAGGCTGGAGGTATATGAAAGGGTAGGGATTTCACGGGTTGAAGTATATGAAAGGGTAGGGATTTCACGAAGTATAGGAAAAGGTAGGGAAAACACAAGTTGAAGTATAAAAAAGGGTAAAGAAATCTGCCATTTAAGTATATAAAAAGCGCCTTTTAAAATACATCAAACAGACGCAAGTAAAGGCTATGTGAAAGGGGTACCATTTTCAATGAAAGGTATATGAAAGGGGTACCATTTTCATTGAAAGGTATATGAAAGGGGTACCTTTTCCTGTCAAAATCGGTATGTGAAAGGGTAAGGGTTTGGACCTTGGGGCGGAGCATCCCCGTACAAAACTTTGTTGGGTACCCCCCCCGGGATTGTGAGTCAGCTTTGCTTTGATGTGAAGTCTGCATCTTCTTTAATTATGATTTCCGAGGCAAGCTTAATGGAGAATTCATTTATTTCTCGAAACTGCCACAAAATACACCGCACATAAAAACGTTTTAGTCAGCCATTTTCAAGGGAAGAAAAAGCTGACCAATCAGAGTTTGTGAAAGAATGCCACAAATCAACTACCAATCAGCGGTCCTGTTAGATCAGCCTCGAGTTCTGCTGACCCGAAACATTGCGTCATTCAATCTTCGTTCCCAGACCATTTTACAACATAAAGAGTCCAATATCAATCTCGTACCCAGAGTCCTCAGGCTTCTTGGTCAGCGGGGACGTCGCCAGGAGAGACTCTGGGATAATGGAATTTTTATCCCAGAAAATCTGGGAATCCGGTTTTATTGCGCATGCCTACGCCCAGAAACGGAAGTCAGATTTCCCAGAAAGGCAGACATGGCAGGGAACAAGAAAGCCGGCAAGAAAGCTGAAGTAAATGTTTATGTAGCACAAGGTACTGGAATGTTTCAACAAACATGCCCCTAAAGTAATAAATTTCAGTGGATTTCTGAAAGAAAAAGTGAAAGATGGAGTGAATGGCCCTTTCCAATTTCGGTAAGTGTTCGTCTTTGTAACATAGCATTCTAAACACTGTGTAAGCAAGCAATTTCTTCGTCGGTGCATGATTTGGGTTAAGATCGTTAAAAAACAGAGCAATGTCAAGCCGCAAGCCGTATAAGAAGAGATGTTCTTGCCGTCCTTCCGACCGGTTTCGGGGACTCTTTGATATACCAAGTTCTGACGGGAGTTTTTGACTTCATGACGGGAAATTGTACAAAGCTGTACAAAGGATCGAGCAATTGTCTAATTAGTTGTGTCTCCATTAAACGCTCTCATGAGAGATCAGATCTCTTAGCTATAAAGCGAAAAAGGTGTGACCTGCTTCATGGTTCACTGTCAGTCTGTGTGGGAGATTCCAGCGGAGGTGAATGTGCTGCTTGATGAGCTGAAGGTTGCAAATTTCACGACTGCATTGACTATTAGAGTGATAAGAATGGGGTCAAATTTTTCAAATGACCGCCTCATTGGGCTATTGCATTTAATATCCGCACCCCCCCTGTTGAGGTACACAGTTTGTGCATCGCCCCTCAAGAAGTCCCCAGAAAGACCATCCCCCTGTAGAATTCCTTTCCAAAACAGTGTCCCCCTAAAGAATTCCCTATCCTCGACTGTGTTTTTCCTGCCACCTCTGAAGAATTCCTTTGTTTTTTCCTTAGTTCCCCGGAAGAATTCCTCATATTTACACCATGAACCCCTAAAGAATTCCGTCAAAATGTGCTGCGAACCCTGAAGAAATCCACTGTTCCTCAACCCCGGGGGGTACAAAAATTTGATGGCATAGCCCATTGGAAATTGAAAATAAGGAAGACCAAGGATGCATAATTGATAAATACAAAGTGAAGAAGGTGGGATCGCAAAAATAGCGACTAAGATAGGGTCTATAATAATATTGGGCACAAAATAAGTTACAATGAGGAAGCAAAAGTTGACCCAAGTACCCCACCCCCCCCCCCCCAAAAAAAAAAAGGGATAACAGTATCCTCCTTTTGAAGAACCAAGGCATGAAAAAGCATGACAAGACATTTGAAAAGTTTGCAGTGAATCAATTTATTGTTATATACTTGTTATTGTACTCAAACATGCTAGCCTTTGCATGTAATGCTGCTGTAGTCATAGTGGTTTTCAATCAAGTGTCACAAAACCAAAGCAAAAGTAATCACTCTGTTGATTGGCAACTGAGGCAGATGATCCAATTAACCAATGAGAACTTAAAGAGGAAGTATCACTGTGATTTTGACCTCATCTGGTCAAAACCATGCTACAATACCCTTAATTATTTACAAAGTAATACTAAAACACCAAGACAAAAAAAAAATACAATCCTTGAAAGTCAGAACAAATTATGGTCTGTTTTAGCTCATTTTGGAGATGAAAATGTTGGTCGGAACTTAAAAAAATATAGGCAAAGGTTTTTCAAGTTGCAATTCATAAAAACCCATGAGTCTGTCTAATGATTAGATATACTTATTAACAGTTTTGGTGCATTTTGTGGTCCTTTATTGCAAAACTGGACCGGTATTATTTTCAATTTCTACATATCGACAGTTGACATTAATTATAATTCGATTACCAGGAAATCGGTGGGCATAATACAAATAGCCCCGTTCTTATAGCAGGCATTCCTTCCCTTCTCCCCTCTCCTTTTTCGTGCCCCCCCCCCTCCCTGTTTACGCTTGCCATGCAGGCTAGTAAGTAATTTGTGGATACTTCTGGTAGCAAATCACAATTTGTTTGATTTCTAATCTTGATTGATTGTGGAAGTGGCAGAAATTTTCATTCTTTTACCGCAATCACAAGGCATAGTTGAAGTTGTAAAACCATTAAGGAGATTGATGCCAATTAAATATTTTTTTGTCACTTTTATTTTATTGAAAGTGCTTCAGGAGTTGCCTTTGCATGTTGATTATTTTGAGAAGGGTACTCTGGTTTAAAGTGACAGGAGTGTATGGTTTTTAGTATTTTGGGGGTATAAAATATTCCACCTTGTACGTTTTCGGGTTGTAAGCTTTTGAAAGGAATAATTTATACTGCTCTTTCCAGTAATTATACTGCAACCAGTGACTGTTATTGTATAGATTTGAACATATATTCAAATTCTAGATATGTTAATATTTTATTTCCTTAATGTTTATTTTTATTTCTTAATTTTACTTTTATTTATTTTAGTGTTAAAGGGTTTCCTGTGGGTACATGGAGTGCAGCATTGGCTGGTCGTGAAGAGATTTGATTTTGCTGTGGTCTGATGTCTGTGTTGGCAGTGGATAACCTTTGACAATAATGTTGGTCAAGATTTGAGAGTCAAAATTGTCAAAGCTAGGTTATCCACAACTCATGCCCTTTCTGGACCTTCTTCCTCACACAATCTACTAGACCGTCACCTAGGTCGTCCAGCATGTTGCAATGTGTAAGGCAAGATTTTGCCAAACCAAGAGAACTGTATCTATCCATAATCAGATGTACTGCTATCAAATGTCTAAACAATAAAAAATGATTGAAGTTACATAATAAAACATTATGCTATTGTGAACTGTTGTCATAAACAATACAGTGTAGATTAGGAATTTTGCATCCGAGAGGTCATTGTAACCTAATTTTTACTATGGAACCTGCAGCTTTAAAAAAATGACATGAAAAGAGCATATTATTTAATGAAATTTGTTAAAACTGCCCAAGTTTGAGATCACTGACTTTTAATTTCTGGTGTTCCTCAATTTGGAGGGAGTCTATATATACTGGGGCTTGCTATATACTTTTGCTTGTTTAATTCTACACAAAAAAAAAGTTGTCAGGTCATGACCCACAGCTGCAAAGTGCCTAACGTGATGTGCAGTTTTGGATCTGGGGGGGAGGTGTTGGGGCACCCAGGCCAGCCCCTGCCCTCCCTTTGTTTGGTAAACTTGCTGTGCTTTGCCGGAATTATCTTCACAGAATTTGACATTCACAGTGGAGCCTTCAAGAGCACCACCCTCCCTTAGCTGATACAAAAATGAATTTGCATAAACATTCAATTATGTACAATGCTATTATTATTGAAATTATATTCCTACTAATTTAACCCTTTAAGCCCTAAGAGTGATCAGCATCAAATTTCTCTTTGTAATATTAATGCCTTATCAATCAAAAAGGTCATGAGAATTAAGGACATGATCACACAAGATAAAATTTCTCCCCACTACTTCTATAGGAAATGTATGGGGCTAGAAATGGGAATTTAAATTTTGATGTTAAGGCTTAAAGGGTTAATGGATACAATATTATATTGGATTCAGTGCATGTAAAAAAAAATAGCAGTATATACATAACTGTTTGTTGTTAAACAAGACAAAATTGAAGACTATTTAATATTATTGGTCAACAAAAAAATATTCTTGTTATCAATATTATTGGTGTCTGGAAGTAATTTACCTTATTGTGCAGTTCCAGAAAATATCCATACTCCCCCCATGGAAGGTTTTTCGTTTAGCACCCCTGTCCCCCCAGGAAATTCCAGTTTAGCTTCATACTTTGCTTCTAAAATGTTGGCTTTTAAGATCCCCCTCCCCCTAGGAATTTCCAATGACCTTCCATGGGGTGGGTATGGATTTTTTTCTGGAACTACACATCGGTGGACTGTGTGTCCAATTGCATGGATGAAAGAAATGATTTTTTGAACAAGACTGAGCTCCCTTCATTGGGTATGCATAATTAATTTTAGGCCTATAACAGTGGCAATAAAATGAAGCAAGTCTGGAGCTCTTTCTTTAACCTCTTCAAGTACACTAATCCAAGTAAAGTTCTCAAGGGATGATTTTGTATTTTGTCCGAGGACATGCAAAACAAAGGGGCCATGTTTTCAATGCTTCCTCGCACACAGGTCACAGCACTCAGTTAATCAATCTCTTCCAGGAAACGTGGTATTTAACCCATGACTTTACACTAGTAACAGCATAACTGCTTTAGCAATCTCAGTGGACATATTTGTCTCTAAGGCACACCAGAGCTTCCAGATATCTTCCTAAATCTGCAATGGCCTATTTGTATTTTCTGTTCGCTGGTGTAAAAAAAATTCAGTTGTAAATCATCTGACCATCGGAGGAATTTTTATTAAAAACACTCTTTATAAAATGGTTATCACTGAACACATGCAGTGCTGAAGGGTAAAGCCTGAGTGTGTAGTGAACTAGAGCATCCCAGCCCATCAAGGCAGAATTGGTTGACCATGATTACGCTTTAGAAACTGGCTTAAGCTCCACCCTTGTAGGTCACCATTGGCCCACACTGTGACTTATAAACATTATCAAGTGAGCATAATTCTAAGTTGTAAATCTCTAGTTTTTAAAGGTACAGTACCTGGGACAGAAGTTAAAATTAAGGCAGGGTTCCACATGTATGCCATTTTATCACCACTTGACACATGGCTTTAATGGCAATATCTTGTTCACGTTTCAAGCAATCCAAAAACACTCTGCTCATCTCATGAATCTATGTTATGGGGTGTTTTGTAAATTTATGGGTGATTTTTGGGTATGTTCTGGGAGGAAATAGTTTTCATCAAAGGATTGTAAAATTAAGAGAAATAATAAATATTTTGAAGATTTAGTGAAGTTTTCAAATTAGAATTTGTAGTTAATAAATAGGGGACACCAAGTTAGTCCGCTAGCAACCTACGGTGATCTTGTGTGGGTATCATTACTGTCTGTTGGTGTTCCAAAAATCATTTTCTTTCTTCTATCCAAATTCATGTGTACCCCTGCCTTAACCTAGCAAAGGACTAATGGAGCAGAATGTATTTGCATGAGAACTTCAAACCTGTCAAAGACTCTAGATTCACAAAACACAAAATAAATTCTATAGGTACAATCTAGAATTTTGTCAGTTATTTTTTAATTATTTTTTATATTTTATATTTATTTATTTATTTATATATAATTAGATATATCCCCCTATAGTTTTACATCCCTATGTTTTGCAGTCCTCTGGTGGCAACACACCTGAGCAGGATCACACCAACCCTAATGCTAAACTTGGGTGACCAGCCTTGCTCTATCCCTACCAATTAAAAGTATACATGCAAGTCATTTACTTGATATATTTATTGTTAGATGTAAAAACATTTATATTGTTTTAATTTGATTTTAGGGATCTATGAGAATTTGGGCAATGAATTCCAAGCATCTGCACCTAATTGGAAACAATTTATTTTGGTTAAAAGAGGAAAATATGTTATATAATTTAACAAATTTATTCATCTTGGACTTTCTCCAGGATTTCTTCACCGGTTTCTTGGGTTGGCTGATGTTTCCTTAGTACCACTGGCACAAAGTGTAATTTCCACGTCCAGAGAGATCCTCCGCCGGTGCGTTTGCAGGCTTTGGGAGTTTAATAATCGTCTGAAACTGACTGGGGAGACTCCAGTTCTTGTTCTGTGCGTGCTTTCGAAAAACCTCCCTTTCAAGTCAGGAATATGTAAGAAGAAACAGCTGTTTGAGAGGGACTTCGATCTGCGATGGATGACTCTTCAACTCTAAACCTGAATCCTTCTTTCGATCGACCCTCGCTATTATATTACAGATCTTGCAAAATAACAGGATCGTGGCATTTTGAGCTCGAAACTCGAAAGAACTCCAATGTCTTCTTTCTGTACGTTAATATTTCCGTACTTTCGAACAGCTTCAGGTATCCTTCGCTTGCGGCTTTTTCACAAAACAGCTTAGGATAGAATTTGTCCTTTTTTTCAATCAATTTTCCACAGCGGCGGCCCAAATGATCTATGGAAGCTCCTATGAGATGACACAAAAAATGCCTGATCTTGTTCCGTTTCAGTTGACTTCCGCTGTTAACCAGAACCAATCAGAAAAGTAGAAATTTTTCCAAGGCTTCCGGTTCATTCGACTTCCGTACTTTCATTGTTATCGTAAACAGCCAATGAAAAAATTTACATTTTTTCCATTATCCCAGAGTCTCTCCTGGCGACGTCCCCGCTGACCAAGAAGCCTGAGGACTCTGGGTACGAGATTGGTCCAATATCCAATATTCCGGCCTCCTAAACGAATTTGTCCTTGCTTGCATTGAGTTAACTCTAACTCTTTAAAACATTGCATCATCTAGTTCTCTCATTCAATTTACAACAACATTTGCCGTACTGTAGCGTTTTCTGAAGTCTTTAAAAAAAACATGCGAAGTCCTCCAGAGCTCGAAGCCTTATGCAATGGTCAGCGGAATTACTAAGAAAAGTCTAAAGCCGATCGAACGAGGGATCGAGTGAAATTTACCCCGTCTGCTACATGCGCATACATCTCTCTGTACGCCCTGTCTTGTAGAATGGTTTCATATAACCCTTGAAATTCGACAAATACCCACTATAGGACACTAAACCCACTGTTTTCTTTCGTTTACTGTTGACTATTTAACAATGACCTTTTCATTTTGATCCAGAATTTTTTTAAAATCACTCTTGTCGCTAAAAGTCCCTGTGTATGTGATAGTAATTAAATTTATCTATTATTCGACGTGGTATTCTAGAGGGCAAATCAGTACCGCATCAGAACGAGTGCAAATATGACACGTTATTATACTCTTGTGATCGCGCGCTAGAAAAACAGTTTCAAAAACATAGTTTTAGAAGGGCTCGAAAAAATGAAAACTGACTCGTAAAAATACTCAGTCATATGACACTACGTCACGTTGAATAACCTCTATGTATTCAACGTATCACAACGATTACAGGTACGTCGCTGGATAACTGTATAAGTACTCACCTTTGATGACTCTTTGCGAGTTTCTTCACACAAAATAACTCCTTCAGTTAAATGATTTGCAGAGCACCTTGTATTACACACTATTGCACAATGTATGTGCCGAGTCCTTTTATTAAGCCTAGCGCACTTTTTATAAATAGAACACTGTAATATTTCTAGTTTGAAAGTCATGACGCACTTTTTGGCTGAAGGGTTTCCTTCTTGTGTTTATTTCACTTTAATGAGAATGAAATCTCTACTAAACATAATCTTTTGGTTTCATTCTCCAGCGTTATTTCCAGAACATTTGTGTGTCAAGTAAAATCATAGCTCCCTTCTAGGCTCTCACTGTTTCCTTCTTTGCCTATGTTTTTCACGAGATTTAAATCTCTACTAAACATAATCTCAGTTTGGTTTCATTCTCCACCGTTATCTCCAGAACATTTGTGTTTGATACAATTGCGTTTCGTAACAAGAAGAACGGGAATCCAGCGATAACAATAACTAATTTGTTGTAAACGAATATAAACAACAATAAGCTTAAAGATGTTTCGCATTTGGAGTCTTTTTATGCAACATTAAAATCGATTTATAAGGATTTTTCAACCCAGTCACGCGTTTTGATGCGTATCTTGGGACATATTTTTATTTTCCATTGCGATGTCACAGGTGTAAAGAAGGTTTTTAGTCCGGTTTCGTGGCAGACATTTTTTATTTCCTATAGCGATACGATGTCACAGGTTTAAAGGTTTTTAGTTCGGTTTCGTGGCAGACATTTTTTATTTCCTATAGCGATGCGATGTCACAGGTTTAAAGGTTTTTAGTTCGGTTTCGTGGCAGATATTTTATATTTTTATAGCGATGTCACAGGTTTAGGCAGGGCTTTAAATTCGTTTTCACGGGGGTTAATTTCATTTTCCTTAGCGATGTCACAGGTTTAAAGAAGGTTTTTAGTTCGGGTTCATGGCAGATATTTTTTTATTTTTATAGCGATGTCACAGGTTTAAAGAAGGGCTTTGAGTTCAGTTTCATGGGAGATATTTTCATTTTCTGTAGCGATGTCACAGTTTTAAAGAAGGGCTTTGAATTCAGTTTCATGGGAGATATTTTCATTTTCTGTAGCGATGTGACAGGTTTAAAGAAGGGTTTTTAGTTCAGTTTCATGGCAGATATTTTCATTTTCTTTCGCGATGTCACGGGTTTAAAGAAGGGCTTTAAGTTCAGTTTCTTGGGAGATATTTTATTTTTCTGTAGCGATGTCACAGGTTTGAGAAAGGTTTTTATTTCGGTTTTATTGCTGATATTATATTTTTATTTCTTTATTAATGTCATAGGTTTAAGCAAGGTTTTCAGTTGTAGCTCAATTGTCAATTGTAATGATTAACTGTGCGAATCCTAACGCAGTCATTGCAGCCAAACTTTTAAGCATTGCTGAGAAATAGAACACAAACCGCGGTGATAAACATATTGAACTTATTCATTTTTGATAAAAACTTGACGTTTCGTATGCTACTACATACATTTTCAAAAGTGACCGTTAGTGTTAAAAAACGATACTAATATAGTAGTAAAAAGGGACTGGGACCGAGATTAAGTACAAAACTTAACAGTTGATCTATAAAAAGAAACAGCTAATTAATAAAGCATCAGCTTCTCGCTACTGACGTTTGCATTAAGAGCTGGCTTTAGTTCTTGTATAAACAATGTTTCTTTGATTTTACAGTGGAAATCAGTTTTACCCGACGCTAAGATATCAAAATAATCCCACTTGATGTTGTGTCCAGTGGTGTTAACATGGTCAGCAATGGCTGATGTGCGGTCATCCTTAGCGAGGGCCTTAAAATGCTCAGTTTTTCTATCATGAAGCCGTCGTTTAGTTTTACCAATGTAAAATTCTTCACAATCCCAACAACTGGCTTTGTAAATAACTTTAGACTGTTGAGAACGATTTAAGCGGTCCTTGTACGGGAAGAAAGATTTGATGCGGCGAGTGTTTTGAAAAATAATTTTAAGGTTGACACAAGAGTAAAAATTGTATACACAAGATTTAAGACGTTTAGAGATTTGGTTGCTATGTAAACCTAAATAAGGTAGCAGGATAATAATATCTTTCTTAGGAACAGTGGAGACATGTTGTTTGACTTGTTAAGCATTGCGTTCTCGACGTGACGAGATTTCTACCACAAATCTAGAATTCGTCAACGAGAAAATCGTCCACCATAGACGAGATTTCTATAGATGAGATGAAATAAAAAAAAACTAATACTGCAAACTTAGCTCGAGAAAGGTGGTAAGCGGAGATAGTGCTGTCACTGAGTTTCCGAAGCGAAACTGAACTGTGTTTCAGCACAGGCTTACCATCCTCAGTTTGTGTGGTGGACTGTGGTTTTAGATGGTTGTGTGGGTTAGTTTTCTCTGATTTTTTTACAAGCATTTAATGTCAGCACATACCCTCTTCAAAAGCTGTACATTTCATGCTACATGGTAATCTAAGAGGACGGTACAGATGTAGTTCGTAAAGTAAAGACGTAAAAAAAACATTGCAATTTAAAAGGTTACAAACATGGATCCGACAAATATGATTGGTAACTTAATTGACAGGTAATCTGTCTGAACGTCAGAAACTTTTAATCCAAACGATGCTGCTCTGTCTCTTTAAAGCACGCAATAATAAAAGCACAAGGCAGTCATAATGCTGACTCGTCCCCAGTCGTCTTTCTAGGTAAGACGCGGGAGACGCGCGTGGGGGATAGACGCGGAACGAGAGAAGCGCGACCGAATGGGGTGATCCCATCACACCTCGCGCTCCTCTCGTTAATTGAGAGACGACTGGGGACGACTCAGGTCATAATGTACAAATGCATAAACAAGCTCGCCCCAGATTGTCTATCGGCAATATGTTTATTCCCAAAATTACATCCTATAAGCTTCGTAATGCCAATAAAAAAATAGTGATACCAAGACCAAGAAATGACTACCTAACGCGTAGTAGTGCTTTCCTCCATAATGATCTCTCAGAGGAACTATGTATACGGACAGCTGAGTCAGCTTAAATCACCTCCTGCCTGGTCCCTGCCGTTTTTCAGTCATTTTACTGTAACTAAACTCTGTAGAAGACGGACACCTTTCTAAGACGGACAACGGACACTTTGAATTCGACAACGGACGCTTGAGAAGTTCTTTTTTTTAGTGAAAAATACTTCAAAACGGAAATGTTTACCTTCCAGTTTGTAGGTTTTGTTAAAGTGTCTATAAAATGTAAGTTTTTTTTCTTCGTTTTTCTGTAGCTTATTATGTCCAAAGAACGAAAATAATAGTTATTCCCAGAGGAAAAGAAAGAAAACCGTTTTTAAGCCGCTCAAAGATGCGTCACTTCGGTTGAAAAGTGGCTCCAGTTTTTGGAGAGCCTGGGGCGAGTAGGCCAATAGGACCTTACCAAAAGCCAAATTTCGATTTAGTTTCAACCTCTTTGATAAAGTAATTACGAACAAACCATTTTTCCTGGTTAAAGATCTTGACCCAGGCTTTAAACTAATTACGTAATAGGCACCACACACCTCAACAACATCGCGTCCACTGTTCAAAAATGTAAAATTTATTCGTTATGTATCCTTATTAAACACAGCATTAAGAAATGGAAAAATTTAATATGCGCCTCAGCGTTTATTGATAAAAAACAGTATAATACACAGTAAGGTAACTTTTTTACATGAGGGCATTTGATATAACAACTTTATATGTGCAAAACACTTTCGAAATACACTGTAACTGAATAACGATCTCGAATATTCGCTATTGTGTCATATATTGTAGTCTCGCTTTTAGAAGGAGACACAACCAGCGTTAATAAACGATGCACTAAATATCTAATCTAAAATAAGGTGATTCAAAGTTCAAAAAATATACCCATAAGGTACAAAATTATGAAACGTTCAAAAGGGCACTGTCATACTTGTTGCATACAAAACTGATTCCTTACGTTTCTAGCCAGCACGATTTAATTAGACAAAGAAACCCTTCGAACAAAGGATCAGTGCATTTCGCGCTTACGTGAAGTTAACAGTTTATCTAGGTACGGGCCAACAATAAAAGCGCCTCAGTACGCGGACCTGCAATCCGACTTCGAAATTAACCAATCTGTGACGTATTTGCAACGTTTAATGCAGAATTGGCTTGAATTTTTTAGTAGTAGTTATTATTCAACTGCATTCAGTAGAGTACAAATAACACACAAAACGATTACAAATATCTCACGGTATTTGTACTCCAGAAGACCGGTTTGACCGGTTTTTCACAAACGTCACTTCGAGCATTAGTCTTACGTAAGCGGTGAAAAAATGGCTGAAATTGTTCCCAAACTAGACCGGTCAAAACTGAGAAAAACTAAGAAAAACTGACGGGATCTATTGACTTTTTTACCCCAACAAATCGAAACAATTATGCGTTTAATCACACAAAGTCTTTCTTCGCTGTACAAAAAGTACACGCGACCAAACAACTACACGACTAGCAATTCGTCATCATTTTTTTTTAATATAGCGCGCGCGTTGACAAACATGTTCAAATAGCGCGCGCACTGACAAACTTGAAAAAGTAAGAAAGATTAAAACGGCGTTCATGACTAAGTTGAATAATAAATCTCTTATTGGACGGTTCAGTGTGTAGTATCGTGGGATATTTTTACTCGTCTCTTGCATTTTGACTCGCCCTACGGGCTCGCCAAAATACAGCGAGACTCGTAAAAATATCCCACGATACTACACACTAAACCGTCCAATAAGATATATTTATTTTAGTATTTTAAATTTTTTTTGCCGAGCAATTGAAAGATTTGCGCAATCATAATGGATTACACACACTCTAATATACAATGTACATGAACACGAACTCACAAGAAGGCTCAACAGCCAATGAGAGCACGCGAACACAAAACAAGTCTTGCAACTCTGGTGATTGCGTGTTTTATGTATCACGTGGTCAACTGTTCAATGTATGAGCAGATGCCTTCTTCAAAGAAAAGTTCCTGTTTGCCAGCCACACACTAGACTTAACTTGGTGATTACCTGCAACTTAACAACAAAAGACGTTTTTGTTGGTGGAGGTGGGTTTTGTAACATGTAAAAATCATACACGTATTTTAAAAATACTGCATTGATTATCTGCTTCCATAACAAGGACGACTTATACGGTCATCCCTAACTCGGGACTCTATATCTTATAGAACACTAGCGTTCATCGTCTAACACTTACTTAGCCACGGTCTTTTGGACCGTTTCTACGGTACATTTCTAGAGAGAATGGATCGATGTTTTGAACGAGATCTAAATCTTACTCAACGTCTAACTATTGTTTACTTCCCCTTTAGTAGTAGTAGTAGTAGTAGCAGTAGTAGTAGTAGTAGTAGTAGTAGTAGTAGTAGTAGTAGCAGTAGTAGTAGTAGTAGTAGTAGTAGTAGTAGCAGTAGTGGTAGTAGCAGTAGTAGCAGTAGTAGCAGTAGTAGTAGCAGAAGTAGTAGTAGTAGTAGTAGTAGTAGTAGTAGCAGCAGCAGCAGCAGTAGTAGTAGTAGTAGTAGTAGTAGCAGTAGCAGTAGTAGTAGTAGTAGTAGTAGTAGTAGCAGTAGTAGTAGTAGTAGCAGTAGTAGTAGTAGTAGTAGCAGTAGCAGTAGCAGCAGTAGTAGTAGTAGTAGTAGTAGTAGTAGCAGTAGTAGTAGTAGTAGTAGTAGTATCAGCAGTAGTAGTAATAGTAGTAGTAGTAGTAGCAGTAGTAGTAGTAGTAGTAGTAGCAGTAGTAGTAGTAGTAGTAGTAGTAGTAGTAGTAGTAGTAGTAATAATAGTAATTGGACTGAGTGGAGTATAATTAGGGAGTAATTGGGCGAGGAATTTGAAATGGCGCGAGGACGTTTTAAAATTACGACCACGATTACCCCTGAATTATACGACACGAAATTCAAATACTAATTAATCGCATCATTAACAAAATTCGATATTAAAAAGTCTATGTGGACTTTTTTGTACTCAAAACGTCAAGGATAGTTTCTATCAGATTGAAACCAGGAGGGAAACAGCAAGAAAAGAACCCAAGTGAGTGCACTTGATTGACACGCGCGCAACGTAGGTGTTCGATTGCGGCTAACCAATTGGACACCCAGGTGACCGCACGTCAATCATGTAAGAAATAGACGCGCGGATGACCAATCGCAATCAAGAATTTTGTTATTGCTTCAATTATTACTATTATTACTAAACACTACTCTAAGTATCGATACACCCAGTAGTATTAAAAAATTCTTCTAACCTTAACTTATGAAAATCAAATGTCACGTTATCTCCAATCAGCATAAATGGCGCCCATTGTCCCAGTTTAGAAAAGCCATTATTTCGCATCCACTTCATGGCCTGGTGAAGAGATTCACTGGAACTTTCACCTCGAACAAGGTGCTCGTAAAAACGAATCATAAAATGCTTTGTTGCAAGGTCTTCTATGGCCCACAGGGCCACCAACACTGAGCGTGCACCGGATCCTAAGAACGCGCGGGCGATCCCAACAACTCCCTCGGCTCTTATATGCCCACTTGCACTATGACAACAGCTAAGAACTACCAGTTTGGCTCGCAGTCGAACTTGTAAAATGTCAGTCATTGTCAACAAGTAGTCTTCTTCTCTTGGAAAACTACTATCGTTGGCTCTTTGAGGAGAAAGGACAATTTCTCCTCTGTCGGCATTACCATGAGCGGCGAAATGTATCAGACTCATTGAATGAATCCTTTGAAGAACTTCCTGCTTGGTTGCTTGCTTTCCTAGCAAAGGATGAACACCGAGCAGTCTTCCAATCATCTCTGCTTCCTCTCTTGCACGGGGCAATGGTATTGGTTTCTCACAGCGTCCCTTGTAAAGCACCCTACCAACATCAGGATCTCCCACTATCAGTGTGCCAGTCTGACTGTGATAGTCTGGTGGACTGTCGTTTATGAGCTTGAGAGTCGTCAAAGAAGGAACAATGCGGATCCTGAAATTCTCTGATAAAAACTTTCCTCTTTCATCCTCTAACGCTGCGAATGGAACTTTGAACAAAGAACGATCAGGAACAATAATGATTTCGGCTTCATCAAGTGAATCAGCCACAGGAGCGATGATCATTTTGTAACACTCAGCAAGAGTAGGGTCGGGTTGCTGGTTCTCATCTTCCTCTTCTTCTATCAGGCGAAAAGCGTCGACGATATCTCCTTGAGATGATTTACGCGATGGGTGGGTAACGTTTGAAGAAAACCATGATCGATCTTCGCATTGCTGTCGAAGTGAGAAATGAAACGTTCTGTAGATTTCGTTTCCAAAAACTTCCTCTACATGCATATTTTTTCCCTTGTTAACAAAACAGTCATTAACGTTTATTAGCCGAAAGAGTATCGGTTTGTCCACTTTAACAATCCATAAAAGTATAGTATCCGCAAAGTAGGAAATGTATAGGCAAGAACAGTTACTTTCTTTATCCATGATCCTTTCAATACCAACCCATGTCTGTGGATTGACTGATACTTCTTTTTCCAAAGAGTACTGAGCTGACAATAAGTCGGCCAGGGCTCTGGCTCGTCCAAGCTCTACAGTGTAGAGAGCTTTATTAGTCTTCCCAGTTAAAAGGAACAATTTAGTTAGAAACCGGTAGCAATTAACATGCTCATCAAACAACGAGATCTTGAATTGGTCATTATCTCTCTGGAAACAGCACATCTCATCACTTTTATGAATGCTCTCAAAGAGATGGGATTTCGCTTCATGCAAGTTTCCATTTAACAGCATTAGAAATCCAAGGTTAGTGCGGGTTCTTAACTCACCTCTAATGTCGCCAATTTCTTTTTCGATCGCAAGTGCTTTCTCATAATGTTCTTTAGCCTTGGCATATTCACCAAGAGACAAAAACAATGTTCCTAGGTTTGCATAACACAAGGCTTCGCCATTTACGTTGCCAATTTCTTTATAGATCGCAAGTGCTTTTTCGAGATATTCTTTAGCTTTGGCATGTTCACCAAGAGATACAAACACTGTTGCTAGGTCTGCATAACACGAGGCTTCGCCTTTTATGTTGCCAATTTCTTTACTGATCGCAAGTGCTTTTTCGAGATGTTCTTGAGCCTTGGCATATTCACCCACAGACTCAAACACCGTTCCTAGGTTTCTATAACACGAGGCTTCTCCAACTATGTCACCAATTTCTTTTCTGATCGCAAGTGCTTTTTCGAGATGTTCTTTTTCCTTGGCATGTTCACCGAGAGGCTCAAATACCGTTCCTAGGCTTGCATAACAGCTGGCTTCTCCATATACGTCGCCAATTTCTTTAAAGATTGCAAGTGCTTTTTCTTTATGTTCTTTATCCTTGACATATTCACCGAGAGACCCAAACACCGTTCCTAGCTTTCCATAACACCTGGCTTCTCCATTTATGTCTCCAATTTCGTTACAGATCGCAAGTGCTTTCTCATAATGTTCTTTAGCCTTAGCATATTCACTAAGATCATGAAACACATTTCCTAGGTTTTCATAACACTTGGCTTCTCCATTTATGTCGCCAATTTCTTTTTTAATCGCAAGTGCTTTTTCGAGATGTTCTTTGGCCTTGGCATATTCACTGAGAGAGTAAAACACTATTCCTAGGTTTGCATAACACGAGGCTTCTTTATTTATGTTGCCAATTTCTTTAAAGATTGCAAGTGCTTTCTCATAATGTTCTTTAGCCTTGGCATTTACACCGAGAGACTGAAACACCATTCCTAGGTTTACATAACACGAGGCTTCTCCATTTTTGTTACCAATTTCTTTAAAGATCGCAAGTGCTTTCTCGTGATGTTCTCTAGCTTTGGCATATTCATTGAGAGAGTAAACCACCATTCCTAGGTTTGCATAACACGAGGATTCTCCGTTTACGCCACCAATTTCTTTAAAGATCGCAAGTGCTTTTTCGAGATATTCTTTAGCTTTGGCATATTCACCAAGAGCCCAAAACACTGTTCCTAGGCTTCCATAACACGAGGCTTCTCTAACTATGTTGCCAATTTCTTTAAAGATCGCAAGTGCTTTCTCATAATGTTCTTTAGCTTTGGCATATTCACTGAGAGACTCAAACACTATGCCTAGGTTTGCATAACACGAGGCTTCTCCGTTTATATTGCCAATGTCTTTTCTGATCGCAAGTGCTTTTTCCAAGTTTTCTTTAGCCTTGGCATATTCACCAAGAGCCCGAAACAACGTTCCTAGTTTTTCATAACACGAGGCTTCGCCATTTACGTCGCCAATTTCTTTATAGATCGCAAGTGCTTCTTCGAGATATTCTTTAGCTTTGGCATATTCACCGAGAGACTTAAACACCATTCCTAGCATTGAACAACACGAAGCTTCTCCATTTATGTCGCCAATTTCTTTTCTGATCGCAAGTGCTTTCTCATAATGTTCTTTAGCCTTGGCATATTCACCGAGAGACTGAAACACCGTTCCTAGGTTTGCATAACACGAGGCTTCTCCATTTATGTTGCCAATTTCTTTAAAGATCGCAAGTGATTTTTCAAGATGTTCTTTAGCCTTGGCGTATTCACCGAGAGACTCAAACACCGTTCCTAGGTTTGCATAACACGAGGCTCCTCCATTTATTTCGCCAATTTCTTTTTTTATCGCAAGTGCTTTTTCCAGATTTTCTTTAGCCTTGGCATATTCACCAAGATCCCGAAACAACGTTCCTAGTTTTTCATAACACGAGGCTTCGCCATTTACGTCGCCAATTTCTTTATAGATCGCAAGTGCTTCTTCGAGATATTCTTTAGCTTTGGCATATTCACCGAGAGACTTAAACACCATTCCTAGCATTGAACAACACGAAGCTTCTCCATTTATGTCGCCAATTTCTTTTCTGATCGCAAGTGCTTTCTCATAATGTTCTTTAGCCTTGGCATATTCACCGAGAGACTGAAACACCGTTCCTAGGTTTGCATAACACGAGGCTTCTCCATTTATGTTGCCAATTTCTTTAAAGATCGCAAGTGATTTTTCAAGATGTTCTTTAGCCTTGGCGTATTCACCGAGAGACTCAAACACCGTTCCTAGGTTTGCATAACACGAGGCTCCTCCATTTATTTCGCCAATTTCTTTTTTTATCGCAAGTGCTTTTTCCAGATTTTCTTTAGCCTTGGCATATTCACCAAGATCCCGAAACAACGTTCCTAGTTTTTCATAACACGAGGCTTCGCCATTTACGTCGCCAATTTCTTTATAGATCGCAAGTGCTTCTTCGAGATATTCTTTAGCTTTGGCATATTCACCGAGAGACTTAAACACCATTCCTAGCATTGAACAACACGAAGCTTCTCCATTTATGTCGCCAATTTCTTTTCTGATCGCAAGTGCTTTCTCATAATGTTCTTTAGCCTTGGCATATTCACCGAGAGACTGAAACACCGTTCCTAGGTTTGCATAACACGAGGCTCCTCCATTTATTTCGCCAATTTCTTTTTTTATCGCAAATGCTTTTCCGAGATGTTCTTTAGCCTTGGCATATTCACCAAGAGCCCGAAACAACGTTCCTAGTTTTTCATAACACGAGGCTTCGCAATTTATGTCGCCAATTTCTTTATAGATTGCAAGTGCTGTCTCATAATGTTCGTTAGCCTTGGCATTTTCACCGAGAGACCGAAACACCGTTCCTAGGTTTGCATAACACGAGGCTTCTCCATTTATGTTTCCAATTTCTTTAAAGATCGCAAGTGCTTTTTCAAGATGTTCTTTAGCCTTGGCGTATTCACCGAGAGACTCAAACACCGTTCCTAAGTTTGCATAACACGAGGCTTCTCCTTTCCTTTTCCCAGTTGCTATCATGATGCTAAGTGCATTCAAATAAAGTTCTTTTGCTTCGTTATATTTAGCTTGACATTCATACAATCCCGCTAGTTGCAAGGTTACTTGTCCTTCTTTGGCTTTGTCGCCACTGTCGCGCAATAAGGCCAGAAGCTTTCTGGCGCATTTTATCGCGTTCGTATGATTGAAGATAAGACGGTATCCTATGAACAACAGAGGATATAGTTCTTCGGAAGTTAATCTGATAAATTCGTTTATGTTTTTCAGAGCTTTAGCGTTAAGGAGACTCAAGCATTCTTTTGTTAATTGGATGGCCTTTAAAACAAGATTGGTGCTGAGAAGGAAATTGGCAATCAGTGTTCCAATGGTGATGCCTTGTACAACCTTGTCTATGTTGTCCATGACAGTCTTTTATAGAAGAGACAAAACTAAAATGAATAGAAGTGAGAAAAAATCAAGCACTCTAGAATTTAAGTGGCACAGGCTTTTGAAATTATGATTATTTAAACACAACAATATTACATTACTCGATAACAAGAATAACAAACAGTTGTAAGTTTAAAGCCAAGCAGAGTGCGCATTCTCTCCTGGCATAAGTGTAACAAAAGTTAGATAAATTTGACACGACAATTAAAGTACAAATGCAGTTTCAAATCTATTATTCATTATTCATACAGATCTAGAATTACGTATAAAAGCAAAAAGGCATGTAACAATCAACAACACTAGTGCAAATTATGCGATTTGAGAAACAAAATGAGCGTTCGCAATGAATGAGTTCGTTTAGTGCACTCTATCGCTCGATTGTTAACTTTGTATTAATTTAATTAAAATTTAATAGAATTTAGTAGTCTACCTAATTGTTATGTGTGTGTATGTTTCTCGGGCGAAAAGAACCCTAAAACGTACTCTATCGTTGAGGTTCATACTCCTGTATATTGCTGGTAAAGAGAGATATAAATGGGACTTTTATGAAATTATTGCGTTCCTCGTCATCGGAAAGCCCCAAGATTACTTTTGAGATATGCAAAATTCAGAGAGGTTTTAGCCGACAACTAACTTACCAATCTGTCTCTGCTGTCGTTAACTTCAGATACCACTGTTAGTTCCATTGAAAAACTTCTTTTTAAAATTGCAGATTGTACCAGGCTACATAGTAGCTGCTGAACAATCAGAATTCTATTCAGGTTGAACGAAGAATTCACTAATTGGTCTGGCCAAGATAATAAAGTAGAACAAAGCTCTTTTAAAGAATTTCCTAAAAAGGAAAGTTACTATTCCAAATAAGGAATACGATCCCATAAGGCCATTGGGCACCACAACCACGCTGGCCATATTGAGCTTTGCATTAATCAATAATATTGTAACGGGATGCAAAGACCACAAATGTAAACCACAACCAACAGTCTTTATTTTTAAAACGAGCTCCGTGTTCTGATACAGTCACAACGCGTAGTTTCCTTTTACATTTATCCTACTCTTACGCATGTCACTCACGACATCTACTACGACAACAATAACCGTCTTTTCCTAGCTCGCGCATAACAACTACCTTTACACATTTCGCTACGCAATATTATAAATGAGGCAACCATGAGATCAGAAAATAAACATGCTTTATTTTGACAGAATAAACATAAAAGCCAGTGTCCGTGGCTTGCATCAGTCTACACCATGATCAATGGTAACAGCAAAATCCGTCTTGAACAAAGAGGACAAAAGGTAAGTTAAGGACAAAATTAAGTTTGTTGTACTGCTTCCATTGCTGTATTTTAGGATCACCAATTATTATAGTTTTAAATATTTATGTAATTTTTGTAAAAGTCTTCTTAAATTTTTACGGCTCACTGGAAGACCACTTATAGTGAATGTGACACCGTGATGAAATAAAGATTGTAATAGTAGTAGTTAAACCACGGGATAGTTACGTAATTTGCTCATCTGTCAGTTGTTCATTTGACAGGTTTTTGATATGTTGCTTGCGTGACTCAACGGCATTAAGAAAACGTTTTCTATCAGTTTCCAAATTTGTCTTTTCTCCGCTCTTTTTTTGCGGCATTTACCGCAAACTAACCGATTCGTTGCAGCTGGATTACTAGTAACCATCTCGAAAAAAAACAACTCTACATCCTTACTCGAAAATCCAACTCGAAATCCAACTGAAATTCTAACTCGAAAATCCAACTCGAAAATCCAACTCAAAAATCCAACTCGAAATCCAACTCGAAATCCTAACTCGGAAGTTAGTTTGTCTCTCATACGGAGTTCGTCTATGTTAAGAACGACAGAGTAATGACTGCACGAATTAAAACACAGTAAAATGGCAGAGAATTCCTTTATGAAAAGTGTTTCGTGTCTTAAAAAACTTGAGTTCAATTCAGAATCAAAACAAATTGAGCAAACATACGGCTACCTACACAAAGCGGTGAAAAGTCTGAAAGAACTGGCGAGAGGACAGTAAGTCTTATAAAAATTTACAACGTAGGGACACAATAAACCTTTAAAACGTCGTTACCTGTAGTTGATGTGGACTTCTAGTCCCTTCCATCAGCACCAAATTTTCAAACATCAAAGTACCAGCTGAATTAGCCTGTTCCAGGCTCCGAGATACTGGGGAACGCGCGAAGTAAAAAAAGAAGGGAAAAATCGCGGGGGGCTTGGGGAATTGATCGTTGTTTACAAACTTGCTTGTTTTAGCTCCTACAGCCGTAATTGCGAGATCTTTTAGCTTCAATCCGCTTAAAAATTGTGCTCCATCATTCACTCCTTGTCGAGCTAGCGTTGAAACTTTGAACCAGCTTTCATTCACTGAGACACAACGCGACAATTTTGCGCCTTTTTTGTCCAATCGTATGATAAATAATTTGTCTTTTTTCTTTTGTTCTCTTTTTTCCCTTTTTTATCCATAATAGTTCATGCATTTTTTCTCCCAAAGATACGAAATTGCAAGCAGCGGTCGCTGTCACTTTCCCAGTCGAAATGCCAAAATGCCACCATCGCGGGATATTTGTCATATAGAGCTACCGATATCGAGGGCGCTATGATGATATTTGGGCAATTCATCAATGTGTTGAATTATAATAACCAATAATCGAGTCCACAGAATACTTCTGGTGATCTTTGACTCCAGGTAAAGCTTTTGGATATAACTAAGATCATCTTTGTTGAAGTCATTATACCACCTGTTTTGTCCAGTAATCTGTTTATTGGACAATTGAAATTACATCCACTTATGATGTCTTTATCGCTATCTAAACCTTCTTTTTGTAGCTTTGCGTAAATAATTCTAAAGAATTTTTCGCAATTTTTATCTTTATCTGGGGCAAAACATATTAACCAGCACGTACACGTTATCCTCAATGGCTACTTTTAATACAATAAAGCGTCTAAGATTGTTTTGTGGATCGAGCAATTGAAACCATTCGTTCCTAATCAACACTGCAAGCCCGCATGATTTTAAAATGCAATAAAATGTACCAGTTGTTAAAATTGGTTTAGAAAGGTTAAAAAAAATTGAGAAAAGCATCCGTTCATTTGATTCTGTTTTGCCAGAAGAAAGTGAAAACGAAAGACGGTACTAAAGGTACTAATAAATTGTATTAAGTTTCTGATAAACTGGGTACTTTTACACGATTTGATGTCGGTTTTAAATTTTTCGCCTTGATGAGATTTCAGAACTAAACAGCTCAGTATACAAAAACAAATGATCTAGTTATGTCGCTATCGTGTTCCTGATTCTTGTCGCAGCCGTACATACATACGTACGAAAATGACAGTAACTCGGCTCTTAAAGTAGTCAAAAGGCCACAAAATACTTGCCACAACGCTTCTCGCTTTGCAAAGTAGAATTCCATTTATTTTAATCTGGTATTACTCCCCACATTCCGAGAAACCGAAAACAATTTATTATATTTTAAGACGTCATACTTCTAAAATACAACATGAAATTTTATAAATATTTGACAGTCTAGGCCAGGCTGTTTATGTGGGAATTTTTTTCATTATTACTTGGGCGTAGCGACCAAGTATTAAAATGCAGCTTGGTCATACACAAATGTGTAGTATTGCGCAACTCGGGGGATGGCGGGATTGTTCAAACCTTCACCGCGGTCCCACGTCCGAGGCGTTTTTCGTTTTATTTGGTGGGATTCATTTAGTATCAAGTGGAAACGTGGGCAAGGATGTATAAAACAATTAGTTTATGTAACTATCTTTTCATCTTTCCGGCTCAAAATAACGAGCTTCTTTTCGATCGTTGAAAACTGATCAAAACGCTTCGTGCCTGAGCAAAATTGTGTTGGCAAATGGCGCCGACAGTTCTGCGGTTCATAGTTTTCAAACGCTTAGAACTTTTTTTAGTAAACTTTCAAAACGTTTAGTGAGTTGACAGTGTATTGTTAATATGTGAAACTTTTAATAAACAGTGAAAATGACAACCTTAACTTTGAAGTACTTTGGTTAACTTTTGCTTCTCTCGTTTGACAGCGGTGGAATACACCTGTTGTTTGTTGATGCGAGGCGAACGTCACAAAGTGCGAGTTGTGTTTTCTCTGTTGCATCTAACAGTTTCATATTCAATATGCGTAAGGAAATTACACAAGAAGACACTGCGAAAGTATTTGACACTCGCGATTTTTAAATTCTACGATACCTTCATTACGGAAACCCGCTAAAACATGTTTAAACTAATTTAGACGAATACATGCATTATAGCGTTCATTTAATAAGAAGTGAACAGTGGACAGCGAAGGAAGAAATATAAGCGTGGTAGGAATCCCAATTAATTTCACTTCTTTCGGTTGTTTGCCTTTCATTAATTTTTATTTCGTGAAGTTGAAGGAACAGACTTTGGGTGCAAAAATTCACCGCCGAGAGAAGATGTAAACAATGCACGCAGTGTCTTGCGAGACGTTTCTTGCGAGTTTTGCTTCCGCTAGTGAATGATAACCTTAAAGCGATCACTTTTTCATTTAATTTTCTTTTCTGTGTTTCGGATACAGAGGAATAAAAACTGGATATATTTTCGTGTGTCTGATTGCGAGATGTTTTATGAAACAGCTGCGTTATGCGTTACTGGAAGGTTTCAAATTACTTTCACATTATGCAAATTGCAACATTTTTACCTCAACTGAAAAAATATATTTCAAAGGGCTAAATTTGTTTCTCTCCTCCTAAATTATCACTTCTGTCGTTAACTTTGATTAAATTTATAAGTTTCATTCAAACTTTATTATAATAACGGCGGGAATACTTCCAGCAAAACTTTCAATTGGAAAAGTTGTTTTGACCTCGGGTCCGGACCAGGCAATTACATCATGGCTTCGAAAGGCCACCTTGCGGCTACATTTGCATTCACTTCAAAAGTGTCGGAAACACAGACCATCTAGTTACAAGATTTAGCTAAAACCAATAACAACCATCGGGAAACTCTGACATACGGCCTTTTTTTCAACGGTAAGTACAAAGTGGGTATCGATTTGTATTTTTCAGTATGTACTCGTCTTTTGACACAATGGACACGCTACTTTAATAATTTGCGTGCGATCTCGCACGCTAAGTGTACTGTGTCTTCTTGTTTTAGACGGTTAAACGCGCTTCTTTGTTAGACTGCTCACACTATCCGAATAATCCCTATCATCAAACCGTGTGAAATATCCCAAGACAATTATTCTCCAATATGCCTAATACAACGACGCCCAAGTATACGCTCCCACAGCGTCTTGTTAAAACTGAAATGAAATGTTGACATGATAATTTAAATCGATTGGAAAACAGAGATAATATCTTCAAGTACCAATGCTGAAAATTGAAGGTTAAAACCATTTGCAAAAGGTACGCAGTGATTTGGCTTTGTTCTACCAATGGGTGCTTCGCGTGACCTACCAGTTTTTGCCTCGCGTGACGGTTTTGTTTCGCGTGACTATTGTTATCGGCTCTCGCCTTGCCGGGAAAAGTCACGTGAACCCAGTCAAACAAACGTAAACAAGAAAAAAGACGTAACTTGTACAATTATGACGACTGAAGCGTTCAAAATGCTCAGATTATGTATGAACGTCTTTGCTAAAAGAAACTGCAATCAAAACTTTTATTCTAAAGTGCAGCCGTTTTGTTGGTGACAATAAATAAAATAATAATAATTGAATCTGTCAAAAATGGTCTGTCGGAACCATGCAACGGATTGTGAGTCAACGGATTTCTTACAAAATTGGGCGTGACTGGTCACGTGATGAAAAAATCCACAATATTATATATACATTTTGAACAGTTTATGTTTGCGGTTTGGCCAAAATTGTTATCTAAGAGATACCTCTGAATCCGTTAACGTTAGACCACCCTCTTTTAAATCGACAGGGACCCAGGCCTTATTTTACTAGAGAAGCCTTTTTAAGATGACTGAGGCTGATTTGGAAAACCCTTTTCTTGATACGATAAATAACAAGAACTCAGTAATTATAACAAAGGACCAAACGTTTGTACTTACCAAGAACTTGCAAGAAGCACCTTGCTTGCAAAGTTTTCCAACGCGATGTCACAGGTTTAAGTAGGGCTTTATATTCGTTTTCAAGGGGGGTTAATTTCATTTTCTATGGCGACGTAACAGGTTTAAAGAACGTTTTTAGTTCGGTTTCATGGGAGATATTTTTATTTTCTAAAGTGACGTCACATGTTTAAAGAAGGTTTTAAGTTCGGTTTCATGGCAGATATTTTTATTTTTATAGCGATGTCACAGGTTTAAAGAAGGGTTTTGAGTTCAGTTTCATGGGAGATTTTTCCATTTTCTGTAGCGATGTCACAGGTTTAAAGAAGGGTTTTGAGTTCAGTTTCATGGGAGATATTTTCATTTTCTGTAGCGATGTCACAGGTTTAAGCAGGGTTTTTATTTCGGTTTTATTGCTGATATTTTATTTATTTTCTATAGTAATGTCCTAGGTTTAAGCAAGGTTTTCAGTTGTAGCTCAAATGTGAAAGTCACGGATTAGGGCAATGAACTTCTCTCAATTGTACAATTAACTGTGCGAATCCTAACGCAGTCATTGGTTATTTTTTGTTGTCAATGAGAGTACAGACGGATAAAAAAACATGAAAAGCTGAAACCATCAGCGAAAGATTTGCCAAACTTTTAAGCACTGCGTTCTCGACGTGACGAGATTTCTACCATAACTGTAGAATTCGTCAACGAGAAAATCGTCCACCATAGATGAGATGAAACTAAAGAAACTAATACTGCAAACTTAGCTCGGAAAGGCGGCAGGCGGAAGTAGTGCTGTCACTGAGCTTCCGGAGCCGAACTGAACTGTGTTTCAGCATAGGCTAACCTTCCTCGGTTTGTGTGGTGGACTGTGCTTTTAGATGGCTGTGTGGGTTATTTTTCTGTGAATTTTTCAAAAGCATTTATTGTCAGCACGTGCCCTCTTCAAAAGCTGTAAATTTCATGTACACATATAGTTCGTAACGAGTAAAGACGTAAAAAAAAACATTACAATTTAAATGGTTACAAACATGGATCTGACAAATATGATTGGTAACTTAACTGACAGGTAATCTGTCTGAATATCAGAACTTTTGATCGAAACGATTCTACTCAGTCTCTTTAAACCACGCAATATCAAAATATGGGTATTGCTAGTCTTTTTTTTTTTCTTCTCCGCTCTCTTTTCCCTTTTTCATTCTCTTTGTGTGATTTTAGAGCTGATTGGAGTAATAAAACCCTTGTTTTTGCGTACTTGTAGTGAAAATGCTGCAATTTTTCGTCATCCATATTTACAAAAAATCAGGTAAATATATATATTTTATTATTTTTGTTCTTTCTGTCTCTTTCTTTTCTCCGCCGTATTGTCAGTTTGCCGTATTTTCATTTGCATTTGTTCAAGATTTTCTGCCCATCCTGATGTAGATCCAAGACCTCTCTTTGATTCATAGTCATGTGGTTTTGCTGTCCAGTTTCTGTAGCCATTTTCAGGCCTGAAGGAAAAACATCGGCAGTACATGAGTATTGCATGACTTAACATGATCAGTGTTGATTTCTTCATGTCAGAAACGAGTCAAGTCATAACTTTTTCAATCCATTTTACGTTTGCGAATTGTTGATAATCCTAATTCCTGGTATTTTGTAGTATCGTTGTAATGTTTTTAGAAGGGTGAAAAGGTAGACAGAAGGATGCTGACAAACGTTTTCTTCCGTGGGGGAACTCCCTGGGGGGACTCCCTGGGGGACTCCCATATAAAAATAACGGGGTGATCCTTACCTAACAGGTTAAAATTCACGGTTTGGTACCACTAATAGTGCTTGAATTGAAATGAACACCGTCAGAGTTATTGTGATAGCCTTTATTCCGTGGGGGAACTCCGTGGGGGACTCCCATATAAAAATGCCGCGGGTGATGGTCACACCTTACAGCTTAAAAGTCGTGGCTTGGTATCATTAAGAGAGTTTGAATCGAAATACTACTGTCAGAGTTATTCTGATAACTTTTATTCCGTGGGGGACTCCCATATAAAAATGACACGGAGTACACTGGTGATGGTCATACCTTACAGGTTAAAAGTCGTGGTTTTGTACCACTAAGAGTTTGAATCGAAAATGACCACTGTCAGAGTTATGGTAATAACATTTGATAAATATGCTGACAGGGACGACTTCTCAGAACTGAAGAATTTTTACCAAGTGGAGGTAAGAATTTATGTGAGCCACACCCATAAACGGGTTTCTGGTAACTTTAAGGGATTCCTTTCAAAATGTCCGATGATCATCCCTTCCCCCCCCCCCCTGAATTTTATATCGAATACAGTTGCCATGTATTTCTTTATAGTGCACGTTAGTTAATAAAGCAGATTATGCCAGGCAACAGTCACAGTCACTTGCATCAATTATAAATTTTACAATAACTGTGCGAATTCTCGCGCGCTGATTGGCTGATTGGATCCACAGCACTTTGACAATGTTATGACCAAATTTATCATCACTAAGAGGACAGACGCATAAACTGACGTCAATGTGTAAAACACAATGTGAAATAATCTATTTATCTCGCCTTGCCAATTTTAACGCAATTTGCAAACATACTGGACATACTGAAGATTGATAATTTACGTTCTGCTCTCGAATGATTGCATTTCAGGAAATAGAACATCTTGGCTGTGTTGCCTAGGTAGGTAATCTTTTTCCTTATTTTGAACACGAATTATCACATGACAAGAACTCTACGAGTATTAAAATCGGGCATTGAGGGTTAGATTGTTCTTAGGTTCGTCTTATTAGTTGTTTTAATATGAGTGAGCACGCCAAAAGTTCTATGACTTGATGAGGTCGAAATTTTGTCACGCTATAATCTTGGTGCAGCAGGAGTGTGTTTGCCATTTTCTACTATTTTCTTCGATTCTTTTACAACTTCTAGTTTTGTATCTCGATCAATAATTGTTGTTTGTTATTTTGTATTTTTGAGTGTTAGATACGAGGGTTTTAAAATCCGGTGTTCGACTTTATAGCTCATATGATGGCGCGTGTGTATCAGCATTTGCTCTTTTGTGTCCCTTATTGTGCTTGAAAGTAAAATTCAGAGTTATTGTAAAGAGAAGTGTTCCTTTGTTTGTTTTTTTTGCATTGAAAATGAAGTAAGACAGACAGATGAAACCCTCATTTACAAACTTCATGAAATGTGCTTCAAAAAGCTTTTCCCGCTAATTCTAGGATTTTTATAAGCAGAATGATGCTTAGCTGAACATTTGCTGTCTTTTCTTGCAATGTCATTAAAATTAAACCACTTTTTTAATTACCGAATTTTGATGAAATCGCCAAAAAAACGTATAAATCCTTGAGTGAGGTGCAAAAATTCCTCCATACTAAAAAACTATTTAGTTGCCCAAAAATTTTATTATATATTTCGTAAGCATAAAGATACTTCTTATTTCTAGTATTAAAACTACGTTGTTAGCTTGTTGCACATTGGAGATATTAAGATCTAAGGCCCCGTCCACACGTATCCGGATATTTTTGAATCCGCAACTTTTTTGTTACGGTTTAGAAAATATTCGCGTCCACACGTAGCGTATTCGAATCGTATTTGCCCGAATTCGCCGGATACGTGTGGACGGAAGGCCAATCCGCAACAAAAAAAATGCGGATTCAAAAATATCCGGAAACGTGTGGACGGGGCCTAAAATGACCTAATTTTGGCGTCTCGTGAAAATCACCAAACATGCCCTTCACTTATTGGGAAAGCAACAAATGAAAGCAACCGAAATTCCAATAACACACTTTGCTATAAGTCTGATCAGTATAGAATAAGATTTAGTAGTTTTTATTCTCAGGCTGCTATTTTTGTTGTCTTACCACTCGACTAAATTTAGCTAATTAATATGCATAAATTTGTGCCAAAAGGCCATTTTTCGGGGGGACCCTACAACTCAGAGAGAATAAAAAAATTTGACCTTATATTTTGGTACATGTATCTACTCATGACCCTCAACCTTTGTGCTAAGTTTGAGCGAAATCGGTGATTTGTGTATTATCACCTCCTGCCTGGTCCTATGGTGAACACGCGTCATTACTAAGACCATTGCTAACACAATTCGGAAAAACTTTATGAAAGTTATATCAGACGTCTTTTTGAACTTCTATTTCTTTTTTTTGCTTAGGTAAAATGTTGGTTTAATTAGATTTTTGAGGAATTATATTTAAAGGGCACGCAACCACGTTTTGTGACTGGAAGACGCCTTAATTTGCAATTCACACCCAAAAGGTGTGAAATGAGAGAGGAGCTAAGCCTTTTATACTGGAACTTCGTGTTTAAGCGGCACTTCACCTGGGGCCGGATTCACGAAGCCCTCCTGAGTCAAGATATCCTAAGTATTGTTTCTTAACAATAGCCTATTGTTGGAATGACAATAGACTATTGCTAAGAAACAATATTTAGGATATGTCTTAACTTAGGACCTCATCTCATGAGTCTATGTTATGGGATATTTTGTAAATTTTTGGGTGATTTTTTTGGTTATTTTGGGGAGGAAATAGTTTTTCTGAAAAGATTTGTAACTAAGAGAAATAAGAAATATTGAAGATTTAGTAAAGTTTTAAATTTAGAATTTGTAGTTAATAATTAATAGACAGACACCAAGTTAGTCCACTAGCAACCTGGGGTAATCTTGCGTGGGTATCAACTGTCTGTTGGTGTTCCAAAAATCGTTTTCTATCCCTTCTTTAAACTGCTTACAAGATTACAATTTAATTCAAATTTAGGTTGAGTCCCACCTTAAGAGATCAATGAAGATAATTTCTATATTGATATTGGAGCTTTATTAAAGAGTTCAGTAACCTATCTCGATCCAACATGATGAGCTTGAACTTCCGCATCTTGAGTTAATTATTTTTATTTTCAAACTGCCTACGCAAAAGTCCAGTCAAATGGAAGCGGGAAAAAAGTTGAACGTGTCACTGAAGGAATTAAAAAAACCCTGGTCAAACTGGAATCACTGGATCGGCCGGAGGTAACAACTAACAACTTTGACGTTATTGTACAGTAGGTGACTCTGACAGAATAAGAGAAAAAATTATATTTCATTATTCATTTGTCACTTCGGACAAGCATTAAAAAGAATTTGGTTGTCCGAAACCGCAAAGGCGCGGTTACACACACCACGGTAAATGGCATGGTAAAGTGAAAGCAGCCTGTAGCCTGCGTGGCAGGCGTTCGAGAATTCGCGTTCTCGCGCGCCTGAAATCTCTACCCCCCCCCCCCCCCCCACCCAATTCCCCTTCGAACGCCAGAAGGAAGAAGAAGCCTGGGGCGGCTTTTTACTTGTAATGAGGCCAGGCTACAAAGCCTTGAACGTGAAGATACAAAGCGTGGCTGCTGCAAAATGGGGTAGTGTGTCGGACTGTTTACGTCTCTTTTGACAAGTAAGAATCTTCCTTTTTTTATTAATAGTTAAATTTTTATATTGCCCAAGTTGTCTATCAATTTTCGTCTGTTTTAGTACTTATAGGCAACCAGAAATGTGCTTGTCCCTCGGACAAGTACAAGTCATGTCAAAGATTTACTCGTCCGAATCAAATTAACTTGTCCCGGATATAATAAGCTTAAAGTGAACCTCGGCTGAAAAACAGTTTCAGATCCAAAGTATTCGTAATGCTTATATTTAACTCAGGCTGGGGTTTTAAGTCGGTATCTCCGTAACTGGTTACTGAATGTGAAGTGTTCTGTTTTCAGTTTAAATTTCCCGCGGCCGCCATGTTTTCTTTATGGTAATTTATGACGTCATTGCGTTGTCGAAGATGTCAATAAGGAGTTTACAGAAGAAGATTTTGCAGTGGAACCGTACAATATTCAGTAAAAAATGCATTAAAAGCATATATATATTTATAAATTTACGTGATGTTGACTTAAGCCGTCGTATTGAAAGCTCACGACAACGCAATGGCGTCATAATTTCCCATCAAACTTTGCGAAAACAAACATGGCGGCGCGCGGGAAATTTGAAAGCAAAAAATGCAGAAACAAAGTGCCCAGTATTCAAGAGTTAAAGGTTTGTAATCACCTTCAAAACCCGTAAACCAGTTTAACAATGACACTAACTAATGATCTAGAAGAAATGTGTTTTCTAGCCGAGATTCCCTTTAAGCTTATTGGACAGGGGTTTTGGTACACCCTGATGGCGGCACTCACGTAAAGCTATCGGAGCAAGTACAAAAGAAATCTACTAGCATATCTGCCTGTTATAACTATAACCACACTTGTACAGAGCTATTTCAATCAACGTTGTCGGAGAAAAGTTAAAGCTTAAAGCCAAGACTGCGAGTTAGTATGGGATTTATGCATAAATTATTACAATTTGTCTTGTTTGTCTAACGTGAGTGGATTGTCCAGGAGCTTAATTGTAGAATACCCGGCCACTTATCTGCATCTCTTTAAATAAGAATAGATTCCTTTTGTTTTTGTATGCTTCGTTCTATAAAACATTCAGGGAATATGTAAATAATTGTCTGGGTATCTAAAATTGCTCCCGGCTTTCAAGTTTAAATAGAGAAAGGAATTGACAATTAGGGCGATGTCTCGTTCTAAAAAAAAGTTAAAAAGAATAGAACCAATTTTCTGCAATCCCGCACCTTACAGGAAAAGTAACCGCCGTGTGTTCACGTTTTCCACAAAACCTAATTTGATGATTTGAAGTTGTTGTTTTGCATGGAACGGCAAAGAAATGTACCAAAATGTAAAACGCGCATGCAGGCATGTTTTTTCTCATTAAACCTATTGTTTTGTGCCATTCTCACTGCTGTCGCCGTCATGGCTTCTTAATCTCTCCCTAATGCGTTAATCTCCCAACACTGACAAATAAAGGAACGCTTTGATCAGAAGGCATTAAGATTCCTCTCGTTTTGTTTCCGTCCTTTAGAACACGGAGACAAAAGGCTAATGATGCTGCCGCCCATTCTTCCGTCGCACCCGCACTGACAACCAAAATTGTCGGCTATTTGAAACTATCCATACTACCTTGCGGTCTTGCGGCCTTGCAGGCTTTGAGCTTTCATCCAACAACGTTAATTGAAATAGCTGTATACCTAATTCAAAAAAGGTTGCTTTGGTAATTGGGCATTGGGAAGCTATTGTTTGGCGGTCACTCAAGCAAAGCATTGCATTGTGTTCTGTATGCCCAAATGCCAATGCCCAATTACCAATGACCAATATTATTGCCAAAGCAATCTTTATTGAATTAGCTATATATGTACAGCTGTAGCATATCTGAATTAGTTGGGTCACTGGCTGGGGTGGGTCCCCAGGGACTCCTATGGGGGTGGGACACTTTAGAGGGAACTTGTCTGTTTATCAAACAGGTTTATTCTATACGTTTTGTAATATTTAACTGGTTAACTACCTACTTCCCAACTTTGATTCGGGACATGTAATGGTACCTCTACATGTAGAACTTTAAGGAGCGGCAATTTCTATAAAGCAGTTGCTTCTTTCACCTTAAATGCGGGGGCGTGGTTTGATTTTGAGGCGTCAATACTGCATTATATTGACGGCTAGTTGGGAGAAAATATTCACTACTCCGCCCAATACGGAGAATATATTTTCTTCCACCGCTGTCAATATAATGCAGTATTGACGCCTCAAAATCAAAATTAGTTTGGTTTCATGATTCAACTGTTTTTCGGGCAAAAAGAAAGCAAAACTGAAGATAACTTGTGCTGATCAAAGCTGAAATTCTTACTAGTAACGAGCTGACGAACACAACGTTTTGTACGCATTATCATATTTTTGTTTTGCAAAAAAAGTTTCAAAAACACGGACTCTTCTTGCTGTAAATTGCTCGTTCAAATAGAACAAATTTGATAGAAAATCTTTTTGAAGTTTTTCAAAGTTACAAATGTCAAAAAAATGAGTGAATACTGCAAACTTGTCAAGGTTTTTAATAGCCCAAAACTCTTTTCAAATTATGATGGCGTGATAGCGCGCGCACAGCACAGCTCAATGTAAACAAACCGCTCAAACGAACAAAAGCAGCTTTTAAACTCATCTTATTGTTAACTTTTGATAGAAAGGGTCGTTGCATTGAATACAGCGTTGTTTATCTGCCAAACTTGACAAAGTAATCAACATTTTGCACCTTCTTTGAAAAAACTCTTTGATTTTCTTATCAGAATGCCATGAAGATTTCATCAAGCAAATAAAAAAATATCTGTCATATACACTTTAAAGTGTACTCAATGCACTAGATTGGGCGAGTAAGTGATTTAATTTTAATAATTTAGATGTTTTTTTTTTATTTTTGTAGTCATTTTGCTTGGATGATTTATTAAGTATTTCAGCAAGTATTTGGAACCTAAATTAACCATTTCACATCTATTAAACATGTTACTACCTGTGCCTCAAATACATCCTGCAAATCCCTATGAAGGAAATGTAGAATATACAATTTACAGTCAGATCTTGGATTGATCATTCACTATTAATTTTTTTTTACAGGAAATTGGAATAGAATGAACAAAGTGGATCAGGATCAAATCCTTTTAATTTAAGGTGAGAGCTTTGACATTATAATACAATACTTTAAAAACCCTTACAGTATACAGCCAAACCTGTATATAACGGTCACCCTTGGGAAATGGTCAGGCGACCATTATATACAGGGTGACGGATATATACAGGTTTCCTTTAAACTCTACTGGAAGTTAATGAATAACGTTTTTATATGGAAATAATCAATCAATTTACATTTTTATTGACAATAACAATTAACACCAACGTTCAAAATACAAGTTAAAGGTCCCTAAAATGTCTGTGGAAGAAAATAAAAATAATGTCTTGTTTGAAAGCAATATGACCCGCTTCCTAGAGCAGAACATTGGCACTTTTGTTGCTATCTGTCGCAACCATGTGTCGGATGCAGGCGATGACATGTATTTGTAGTTGTATTTCATATAATATTTGTATTTGTGTGCGACCCCTGCCCTGGTAGCTACAATTTAATGAGCTGTTGAATAAAGCTTGTCATGATTGGCTAATGGTTTGATCATAATCCAATTTGGTGACCATTATGTACAGGTAAAAAATAATGAAATTGTTGATTCGGGAAGTCTAAAGGGTGACCGCGTCTGTTATATACAGGTGACCACTATATAGAAGCAAACTTTACAGTAAATATAAGGCATGATTTTCAGGAAGTTGTTCGGTGACCGTTATATACAGGGTGACTGCTATATACAGGGCCGTTATATACAGGTTTGACTGTGCCTTGTTAGCTCAAACAGTCATGACAACCTAATTTCTCACTGCATTATTACCGCATTAACTTGAAAACGTGCCACCCCCCGAATAAGTGCCGCTCCTAAATAAGCACTGCACAACATAGCAAAAATATTCATCAGTACCACCCTCGAATAAGTGGTGCACCTCTCAACAAGAATGCAGTGGGTTTTCAAGGCTCTTGCAGCCCAGTCAAAATGTGCCGACAGCCAGCAATTTTGCTGCCTACAACGAAATATCTAGCTGCCGCCTACTTTATACTAAACTTCACTAACCCTTTCACTACTGAAGCAGCCAAAAGCGGCCGTACAAGACTCCACTGCTTTAAAAAAATTGCAACTTTCCCAATCGTGCGAACATTGCCTTAATGTCACTGGCTCCCAACAGTTTCCAGCACTTTTCAAGACTTAGAATTTGATGGGTCATTATAACCACTCTTTATCAGTTGATGCTACAATCATAATATCAAACGAATGCCCAATGATTGGTTAACACGTTGTTATCATTTTTGTGACACGATATGTTACTATAGCAACAGTACAACATGCTGAAAACACCCTTAATTTTAGCTTTAAGTGTTAATAACTCAAAAATGACTTGGTGAACCCCATCTTTTATTGTCGAATTTTAATCAGCAGAATAAGATGCAACTTTTCGCAAAGTTTCAAAAAATTCTGTAGGTGGGGTTCAGAGCCACCTTAAATTTTCGAAAACTTAAAGTGGCTCTGAACCCCACCTACAGAATTTTTTTAAACTTTGCGAAAAGTTGCATCTTATCCTACTGATCAAAATTTGACAATAAAAAGTGGAGTTCACCAAGTCATTTTTGAGTTATTAACACTTAAAGCTAAAATTAAGGGTGTTTTCAGCACGTTATACTGTTGCTATAGTAACATATTGTGTCACAAAAATGATAACAACGTGTTCACCAATCATTGGCATTTGTTTGATGTAGCATCAACTGATAAAGAGTGGTTTTAATGATGCATCAAAACCTAAGTCTTGGAAAGTGCTGGAAACTGTTGGAAACCACCTTAACTATCAGTTGTGAGCATTGACAAGAAAGTCCCTCAAACAGGGTTTTTGTTAAGGTTTGCAATAACAGGTACCAAATTGTGAATAACAGGGACTACTGAATGGCAGTGTAGCTACCATTTATTGGCATGCAGTGAAATTCAGGCATTTTAGGCGATTTCTGACAAATTTGGGTCTTTGCTTTAACTGCTATGAAAGAGGCAAAGTGTTTATACATTTATTTCTGCTGCTTCATAAAGCCTTAATTTAGCATGATCATGAACTCGAAATGAGCTACACAATACAAAATATGGCATACGTAAATAAATAGCCAATGGGAACAAAATAAATCGCGATTCAGTTTTATTTCACTTGTAATAAAGATCAAATACCCCATCAACTTTATTAGTTATTTATTCAAATATTTTAGCACATTTTCCTAAAAAAAATAGCCGGACAAGAATTGAAATAGCCGAGTAAAGGTCCAGGTGTCCCGGCTCTAACAAAAACCCTGCTCAAATTGAGATACTCCATAAACACAAAAAAGTCAGCCATTTTTGCAGAATATAAGCGTTTGAATTTGGACAAGAACAAAAATGACCGTTTTTAACGTCATAGAAAAGCAACAAAAATCACGTTTGTGCCTTCCATTTTTTAATTTAAATCATCGTTGCAAACCCAGAAGTCAACATTCACAGCAAAATTCAGTCCTAGTCCTACGTTAGAAGTGATTTTTCTTGTTCTTATTCGTTGCCCGGGCTGAGCTACAGCCTCTCGTTCTAGTGCCTCCTGGCCTTATCTCCATTTTCAACATCGCAACCGTGTTTTAGAACAGTAGCACTTTCCATGGTAACTTTAAATATGGAGTCATGAAATCCTATTGGGCGTGTGAATGCAGAAAATCTCTCAAAAACGTAAATATTCTCAGTAGTGAAAGGGTTAACAACAATACAAGGTCTCTTCTAGTTCAAATTGTAACCAAAACATAAATACAGTTTCTTGTGAATCAAGCCACATACAAATGAACCTTGCATGCTGAGCGACAGGGTTACTGGGGCCTTGGAACGCCTTGAACATTATGTGGGAAAATAAGCCATGTGAATGGTCAGCAGTGAATGCTCTTGCAGTTACAAACAAGATGGCGTCCAAACAAGCTTGTGGCCTCTGCTGCCTTCCTACTACTCAATTCTTAAAATTTCTCTCTTGTTTCTGATTGTGAGCTGGCAGATGGCTCACTGGAATCAGCCATATTTGCTACCAACAGAGATGGCATTCATGGAAAGCATAATATGAATGGGAAACCACTGTTGACCGTAGACACTGCTGTGAGGGCGAGCCCTCAAATTGGCCAATGGTTACACAAAATAAATGCTTTCCTGGCATTTTGCTTAATGTATAAAATTGTCAAAGTGTCACCTTTTTTTTACGAGAAGAAAGGAACAACTTTATTTGAAACAATACATCATTTACATCACTGCATTACAATATGATACTACACGAACTACGCAGACGTTCGATTACATTTACAAATTTACTAATACTAATTACAGAAGAACTATCCACTTTCGGCGAAAAGCAGGCAAGCATTTGTTTGCAATTGCAACTTCTTTAATTATTTCAATGTTTTCTTGGATTCGCAGCAGGAAGTTACGGAAGTATAGTTCATCTCGGCGCCTGCTTGACGTGCAGATTATGTAGTATTTTGCTATTAGAATTGAGTAGTTTAATGCCTGCCAATGTTTTGTATTGTCAAAGTAGCCGTATAATATGCTACCATGTTTTAAAGAAAGTCTTTCTCATGCTTTTTCAAACCACCACTCTTGAAATGTATTCCAGAAGGAGAGTGGTTTAACCCTATTCAGACTGGGGGGGGGCTTTTCGAACCCCCCATCCAGTAAAATTGTGATAACTTTTACACCGAAATAGCTATGAGGCTGAAATTTTCTGACTTTTCCTAGAATTTATCTAGGGACATTTTGGTATCCACAACATGTCAGTGTGATTAACCATGTTGCCATGGCAACCGCTTTTTGACACATAGGTTTTCAAAATATTAAAATATGGTGAATTTTTTATTTTAAGATCTTGTTCTTTGACTTATAGTGCATTTTCTTGTTAGAATAGTTTTTTCTTGGGACTAGTTCTTGAAAGACATCAAAAATTTTTAACATCAAATATTTGGGGGGGAGGGATAGGCAAATTTTTGCTCACTTTTACTTATATATAAAAATTTTGTACTATTTATTAAATAACGCTTCTAAGTTCATTGTTTGGATAATAAACATTAGTTTGATACGTGTTTTATACATTCTGATCCTTTTCTCTTTTAGGTATTTTTTAAATTTTAATTTAAACGAAAAAATAGGAAATCCAAGATGGCGGATCCAAGATGGCAGACAATAATTTCAAAATTATAGTTTTATCGCCTTTTCTTGCCTTTTCTCGCTTTACAAGTGTGTCCTTGTTTGTATTTATTATGTTTTAATATTAAAAAGATGATTTTACAGTTATATTTGACATTTTAAGTATCTGGATGGAAAAATATCAAAGAAACGTCTGAAAAACAAAAATGACGTCATTGTGACGTCATAATTGGGTGTGGCAGGTCAAAACTGGGTGTGAGGTTTCCTTGTATGGAGATGAACATTGTGTGAAAATTTCATGGTCCTAGCCTTACTGGTTCCAGAGATATGAAGGGGGGGTCCGAGGAGCCCCCCCCAGTCACAGATTGCCTAAAAAAGCCCAGTCTGAATAGGGTTAAAGTTTGCTTCTCACACCCACATAATAGGCAAAAATCTCTTTCAGAGATACTGTCACAGAAAAGGCTCATTTGAGTAGGGAGTATGTTGTGTATAATTTTGTATTGAAACATGAGTTTAACTTCTTTTGTAACTATAAAAGGCATTAATTTTTGGTAAACTTTATGAACATTATTTTCTAAAAAGCTGTGTCAAAATTTTAGTTTGAGAGGTTGGTGGTACGAAAGTGTGTTTTAAGATTGCAGAATAAATAGAACTTGTGATTAGAGGTGTGGTGGATGTATCGTTGAGGTTGTTTTGACCATGTGGTTTTAAAGTATTTTTCTTGCACCAGGAATGGCATTGATAAGACCATAAAACTTCATAAAGGGTACATCTAAATTAAACTTTGTTTTAAATTCTAAAAAGTTACAGAAGTTGCCTATTCAGTAAATCTTGCACGTGAATAACAAGTGTCACCTGGAAGCTGATATTAATTTTCTCTAAAATTCTACCAAATTTTTGTCTAAAATTCCCGGGATATTCTAATTAAAAATTCTATTTTGTGTCTAAAATTCTCAAAAAAATTCCAGAATGTTGTATCTAAGCCTGGCAATATGCCCAGTTCAAATGATATTTGGGGTATGGCAGTAGCTTATAAAGCTCATGGGTATAGCAAACTGCATACAATGTTAGCTAAAAAGAAACTGCAAATAACATTCACAACACAGCTACGGTTAGTTAGATCTGACTGTTGGAATGTAATTCTTAAAATTGGAAACAATTAAGTGAGTACAATGTATGCTTCATGTTAACTGTCCACTTCAAATAATACTTGCATATTCAGGCCAGTTTAAGTTAGTGCTAAGTTGCTCTAACTAGAAACGTGTTCATTTTTAATGTTGAAATAAATCTACCCCAAGCAATGGGTTGCAACACATGTTTAGTTATGGTTAAAACATGACCATTCCAACTCGAACTTATTAATTGAAAAGTGAACAACTCTACTCATGAATTGCAATGAAAGCAAAAGTAGAGAATTTTAGTTCATCCAAAAAAATTTTTGTGTATTGATGAAAAGGACACTTAAATTTGGCCCTTGGACATTAATTAACACCATTCCCATTTGAAGGTGACAAAGTTAATTATATCCGTGACTCCATTAGCAAAGTTGAAATTGATAAGAATTTGTCTACAAATGTACAACTTTTGATTGCAAAGTTGAAATATTTCTCACCTTTGAGGGAGAATGTAAACATGAATAAGCTAACTGAAAAGCTTTACACTTGATAGTGATAAGATAAGAGGAAATTACATGTGGATAAGAATAATTTCACGTACTGGATTGGGTTATATGACTATCAGCAGTGCTTTTCACTTTTCTCGTCTGTGACAAAAAATAAACCATTTCTGAAGAGGGTCAAGATTCTCAATCCATACTTTATAACAAACAAAAAGTGGACAAATCTGCAATCCGCTGCATTTGCTTGATACAGAAATCTGTCAAAAAGTAAAACTCTGAATCTGAAATCCAGGCATAATTGAAGGGCCGAGAGCATAACTGACCTATGTGGAATTTTAGGCCATTTTTATTTTTTCTTGCTAACCTCGTTGTGGGTTATGGAATGAAAGAACTCTGTGGATGATGTTAAATAGGAGACCGACTGTAAACAATTTCCCTTGTTTTAAAAGAACTTTATTATTATTATTATTATTATTATTATTATTATTATTATTATTATTATTATTCTTACCTTTCATTTACACAGTTACAGTTTACATTCACAAAATAAGTTAAAAATGATAACAATTCGATATATTTAGGGTATATTATTTTGTTTTCTTCTGCAGTCCCACAAAAACAGTTTTCCGATAATAATAAAGTAATTGAGTAGTGTATGTGAAGGGCAGTGTGTTGAAAGCATTCCAAATAAAACATTTTCCAAAGTCAGGTGAACTACCTGATTTGACAAGCGGAACCAGTACAATTCGAAATCATTCCAGAACTGTCTTGCATAAGTGCATTGATAAAGCAGATGATATAGCGTTTCTCGTTCATCTTCGCAGAAAGTGCATAAGTCGTCAGCTCTAAAGCCAATTTTACATAATTTCATGTTTGTGTAGAGTATATTGTTAAGGATTTTATACTGAAAACCCTTAACATAGGATTCAAGTGCGACAGAGTGAGGTAAAATGAAAGATTCCCTCAATAGATCATCTGAGATATTAAAGTCGCTTTTCCATTTATGCACAATATTAGGAGGCTGCGATTTCTTTATAACAAGTAAGGAGTAATAATCTTTCGATTTCTTTTCCTTCACATCAAAAATGTTGTTATTTATTTGAAGCGAAGAAGGCGTTAGTGTATAGATATATTCAGGATCACCTTTCAAAAAATCAGGTATCGAGTGTCGAAGACCTGCCCATTGTAGAAAGCTAATTTTTCTAACTTTATTTGAAACGTAACTAAAGGACTCATTAATATTCAAATCGAGCCGGAGATCGTGGATGTGAGTGATTCTGAAGTCAAAATATAAGAACTTAAAAAATTGCTCTTTTTTACAGTGGCTGGAAATAGACCAGGATATATTGAGGAGAGAGGTACATGTATGCAAAACCATGAGCTGTTATCCTTTGACTGACCACACCCTAAATTATGCAGAATAGAATTACTTTTTATCACAGTTTTTGGGTGTTTCATAGTTTCAGTAGCAGATTATATGTATGTACCTTGTAAACTGATTCCCAGCTACTTGTGGGGGCTCACTACTTTCCGGGAGCTGCCAGTGCTTAATGATATGATGACACAGATGAAATTATTAAAAATTGGACCAATTTCTGTAAAATGGATGAAACCGGTCTGGATCCGGGCCTGGTCATAAGGTAAGGTGCACACGAGCCAAGGTGGCCCACATGGCCAGAGCATATCCTGGTTTCTGTAGCATGAAGCACCTATTAGTAGCTGTATTGCAATCCTCCCTCCCCCCTCCCCCCTATCGACTTAGTTGATAAAGTAAAATTTTCTTGTCTCACTTTCTCACCGATGCAGCACCATACAATTCAATAGAATTTCTGTTAATGGTGCAATGTTGTTTTTAACTGGGTTCTCAACCTTTCCAAAAAAAAACATGCAGTTTGCTTGCCTTTACAGGGGTGGCAAATGGTACCTTCAAAATCGTGGGTCTCGGAAAATTTTGGTCCGGTCTCGAAATCTCCGCAGTTTTTGTTTTAAGTCTCAAAGTCTCGTTTGGCTGGTGCTTTTTCTGTCTTGGAGTCTCGGATTTTTTTCCTCGAGGTCTCGGAGTCTTGGATACTTTTGTCAAGCATTCTCATTCTTCATCCTTGTTTGTTGTTTGATAGGTGAATCGGATATTATTGGCACTAAGTCTCAGGCTCGGTTTTTTCCCGCATTGGGTCTCGGGCTCGGATTTTGTAACGTAGCTGCGGTTTCGGTCTCGGATTTTGAAACAAGGGTCTCAGCGTCTCGGCGAGTCTCGGATTTACCATTGGCCACCCCTCTTTACATTTGCCATTATTCTTGGCTTGTGCCAGCGGAGCTACAGTAGGCTTTTTGAGTAAATATGAAAGCATTCTCTGGCTGAATGGTGTTATAAATCTGAGCTTTCGGCTGCTTGTACTGCATGCATGCAGTCTTCTAAGGGTAAAAAAATAATAGGCTTCTTGTGTGTTTGCTGCTTGCAAAATGCAAGCTTTTAAAACTGGCTATACTAAAGAAAAAACACAGAGTGCCAGTTGAGAAAACAAGGCACAGTCCTTTAGAACAAGTGGCTTTTATTACTCATGCGCGTAGTGCGCATGAGGTATGTTTCCGGCTTTGTTTTTCTTCGTCATTTTTTTTTTGGTGTCACATTTGTGCATACAAATTTCTGCATGCATATATTATTGCTGACCGGGTCGTCAGTTCGGTTCACATAAACATTCCACAAAAATGGCTGCCGCGCTCGGCATGTGCTTTGTTTTCAAAACCATAGTTTTGTCTTGTCGGGGTAATAACACACATCCAAAATATTCAAAATGGAAAGAGAAAGCTTTACAGAATACTCAGAAGCTGCTGTAGTGGAGAAACAGGAGAGCTTTCTTTAAGCGACGAAATCTCCATACGTTTTTCTCAATGCGGGGTGATGTTTCTTTCGAAGAAGCGGAGTTTTGGAATTTTCAAGCAGCCGAGGGACTTTATACCATAAAAGAAATTACATTTTTCGGTGAGAATTTATGTTGATATTAATTTGTGGTTGACGTTTTCTTAGTTTGTGTTCTCGTTTAATTGTTTTGGAGAAATTTTCCATGATATTATGTAAACAAAACAAGACTTGAATTTTTTAGTTCTATTAAACTTCACACACGTCGCCTTACGCAAAGATGTCTGTGTATTTTTTGCAATTTTGATTTCCAAATCAGTTTCTCGGCAATTTTCAATACTATTTTATTCGGAGTAGTCGTACCAGTTATAGACAAAAAAATTAGATGCACCGTTTTGCAAATATGCATTAAATTCTATTTCTACAATTGGGCTAAAATGTAGAATACCCGGTCACTTATTTCATGTCATTGAATATAAATGGTTTCTTTTGTTTTCAAATACCTCGTTCTACCAAATGTTTAGGGATCTGTAAATAAGTGGCTGCTAGGTATTCTAAAATCGCTTCTTATTTTGTGATGTTTATAAATAAATATAATTTGCAGACGCTACAAGCACTCCGCGCTGCAGTTGGGATAAAAAAATCGCCAAGCCTTCCGGAAGCAGAAAATCACGGAATTCTGATAAGCGTTTAACTCTTTTATTCAAGGGAAAGGCATTTTTATTCAAGGAAATAATTATGATTTTCATTAAAATGTTTTGACCTTAAGAAAAAATATTTTCGATTCATGATCGTGAAAAAGCAGCACGCGATAGAATTACATTTCACACGCGATCGAATTACATTTTACACAAAATTTGGATGAAACGAAGCTTGGCTGGAAAAAACTAATATATGGCAAAATCAAAGCAGTTATTTAAGGAACTAGCTTTATAGAAGAATTTCATTTATTTGGTCTTGAAATCACAGGGTGTTTTTTTCCATGATGCATCACGCAATATTTATTTTTGAAGTGTTTCACCAATTTATTGCACTCATCACCACAGTTTTGATATTATAAAAGCAGAATCTCCTGAATGCGATTACATGTATTTTTTCATTACCTGTATATTTTGGGCTTCCAAAAATTCATTGAAAATCCGGGTAGTAGCAGGGGGAATCTAGCGAGCCAGGAGAAACCTGGGCGGGGGGTTGGGGGGGGGGGTGGGAGGGGTAAAAAATTTTTGCCATCTGTCTGTGGGGGGTGGGGAGGGGGGGAGGATGGATTCTTTCTGGAATAACCCAATGTAATACAAATAATTCATGGTTTGGGAAGTATTAGACTAGTGTGGGTTTGATCAGGAATGAATGAGTGATGGTGCAATGTGTGTCACGCAAAATTCGTTGAGGGGGAGGGGTGCATGACTCGTTTAAAATAAACGGTAAAACTTTCTTACATAAGCGCATGAGTATAGGCTACTGGTAGCCTCTTGTTCTGTAGAATTACGGCGACACAACTTAGAGAACAAAAGTACAGCCCTGCAAAATGGTGGATACACACAAAGATGTGGGAGCGGGTCACGTGAGAAAACTAGTACCATTGACCGGTACTGGTGGAGGACTTAAATTTAATATTTTAATTTCTAAAGAAGAGCATGATGTAGGTGGAAATATTATAGTGATAAAACAAACTCAATCTGGTCAATCATATTGTGCGTTACTTTGAACATTTTGACCAATCATAGTGTGTGCTACATGTATTATATTAGATTAAACTTTTAGCTTCACTTCCTGGTGGGCATTTTTGCATTAGTAGCCTATTAGTCTTTCTTGCTAAGTTCAGTATGTTACCATTTGCTAATAGCCAACTTTTCAAAATTATCAAGTTAACAATTTTAGAGCAGTTAAGTACCTTCCCTATTTCGCTTGGGTCGCTAGGATCGTCAGCGTAAAATCCCAGGCTTGTCTTCGTTGCCACTATCCCATTGTAGGAATCCGTGAAAAGTTCAAAAAACATTTAACAACTATTCACCGAAGTGGAGGTGGGTAGTGGTAAATATAGCGGCTCGGTAAATATCCACCACTACCCACCTACACTGAGGTAGTATAACGAAAATGATGCTTTTTAACTCATTTATTCTTGTCAACGATTACAATTTTCGCGCGCAAATTACTGGGAGGTATTCTGAGTTTCAGTAGCCAATCAGAGCACGCCAACAATGCTATCCACTGTTTCAGTATATACTAAATGAGGATGTCCTCCGACCGTTGCCAGGGCAACATTTCCCACTTTGGTCTTTCCACTGTCAGGCAGGCCCACTCCCACTACAAGAGGGCAAAAGCCAAGTACTTCTTGCCACTGGAAATAAAAAGAAAACGAACACAACATTTTCACTTTTTGGCAGGGTGAACTTCTCATTTACAATTTGTCAAATTAAAACAAATATAGTTCATTATTGATAACTTTGAAGTTACCTATTTACTACTTACAACTTTTGGCGTATATTTTCGGTGACTATATTTCACAATAGATAAGGTGTAAGCCATTGTGTTGCTCTATTATGCACTATTGCACATTCGCCCGCATTATTTGGCGATATCATAGCAGTGGTATTTAACAAACATTAGAATAGCTTATATGGTTTTATTACATCTTACCATCGGATTGAAAAGTGAGTAGCGAAAAATCATATGATTGTAGTAAAAATGATATTATTGCCACTTAACCTCTTGGTAGTTTGCCATTATTGCTCCTGTGCTTGCGATGAAAAATTGCGATAAGGAGTTCTCTCTTTGTGTACTATTTGTCCGCTTTTCAATTGGTACCTCTTCTATTTCACAATGCAATTCGGCAAGCCAGGCTCCTTTCCTTCCCCAGCTTCACTCTCGTATGTGAGCGATGGGTCATGACTGAAAAGTTCACCTGTCACCGACTTCAGTACTTGGTCTTTGTTGGCGGCCTCCTCCAACGAGCTGGCCAAAAAGTGTGCCATTGCGTTGAAATATACCCCCGTTAGGTTTCCTGCGACACTCTTGCCTATACTGCCTCGTCTGCAATTTCCTTGCAATTTCCTGCTTCAGTCAAATGGCTTATCCATATTAAACCGTGATCTTCTGCTCGTGTTAGGGATCCATCGCCGTCTATGCTGACATTTTTGCTTAAGCACCACACTGGCTCTCCTGCTGTTCTCCTTTTATACTTTTCATGAGTCATCAATTGCATTAGATAACATCTCTTTCTAAAACACAGTTAATCTGGATTGCACTGTTCCCGTTTGCATCACTTGTCCAAAAAAGACATCACTTTTTCACAAGGGGAATTTTTCATTTGTTATCATATTGATCTGGTTATGTGTTGAATGCATTTCGCACCTTTTTTTCCTTTTGCTCTTTTTCCTGCATGTTTTGAACATTGCATCAATGATGCTAGTCAGTAAAACAGGAATATACTGCTTGCGCATCAGCTATTAGATTAGATAACCTCTCTTTCGAAAACACAGTTGTTCCGAGTTCTGATCTCCTTTTTCATTTTCTGCTTTCATGGTCTTAATAAGAATTTACTAATAGCTGCTTTACTTTTTTCCATTTGCTTATCTTTTATGGTGAAACTTTAAATGCCAGCCGACTATAATGCGTGCAGCTCTTTGCCTTTCTAATCAGCTGTTTTCAGGAATACATTTCCACACTTTTCTCCTGTTTTACTTTCCTTGTTAGATTACACATGGGCATTTCCTTCTTCATACCTTTTTCCGCATGCATTGCAGATTGCGTCGACAGCGCTACTCCAACTTGAATATCCTCCCTTCTTTTCGTTTCCTTCGGGGAATATATGCAATTTCCTTTCTTTCTTCCGAGTCTATCGTGCTTATTAAAGAACAAACAACCGGTTTTTCCAGTTTCCGTTTGCATCACTTTTCCAAAGAAAGACGTTACTTTTTCAAACAGGACATTTTTCAGTTTTTATCCTATTCATCCAATGATGCGGGAATGAATTTCGCCACTTTTTTCCTGCTTGTTAGATTACATCTGGGAATGGCAATATCATCATCAGCAGCAGCAGCACCACCAATACCACCACCACCACCTCTATGGCGGCCACGCGTTTTCAGGGTCAAAATTAGATATGTGTAACTTCTGCCTTTTGACTTTCTAAATAAAATCTTTTTATGTATTACTACTTCTAAAAACACGTCGTTCTTTGTTAAGGTTACAGTGTACCTTCGGGAGTGTCTCCAGTATAACAGCTCTAGCGTCTTAAGATTACACTTAATATACCTAAACCCATATATCTAATTAAAGCTTATAGAGCTGGCTATCTAAATATGGAAATCATTTGGTAATAAAATGAATTGTCGAATTTTTTACGACGTCTAAATTCGAACGTCTGAATCAGCTTTAAAACGCTATAACTCAAAGCGATTATTATATTTTTCTAATTTGATTTGTTCTCGGGTTTCCGGACACGAAGCGCTAAAAAAACGTGTCGGTGATTTTCCATATTCAATTGCAGTGAAAAGTTACAGAATATTTTCGAAAAGGGGAGAAAAAAATTGGAATGATCGCACGGAAATGCCTCTTGTCGAAAAAGTTTTCGGAATTAAGAAATTCGCCGACACGTTTTTGTTGATTATATGTTAGCCTAGCTTCTGTCCAAATTTAAGGAAAATCGAACAAATTCCCTTTGGGTTGTAGCTCTTTAAAGTGTCCCCAACAAGCGAAAAATTAACTTTGAGAAAACGGCGCTTAAAAAACATATCGCTTAAAAAAAAAAAATCTCCCTATTTTTAATCTCCAGAAGTTGGCATCTCTGCAAAGTAGCGGGTTTTAAAGTCGGCACGAGCCTGTAAACTTGTTTTATAAGTTACTTTACTAAGAACGATGTGTTTTTAAAAGTAGTAATGCATAAAAAGATTTTATTTAGAAAGTCAAAAGGCAGAAGTTACACATATCTAATTTTGACCCTGAAAATGCGCCATACACCTCCTCCACCACCACCACCCCCACCTGAACTTCTAGGAAATAAAGTGTTACTTATATTAAAAAAAAAAGAAACATGCGTTAAATTACATTCTTGTTCAGTATATCTAGCAGAAGATAGTAATTGTCTGAACAGACTTTAAACCCAGGCATAAAACTGCTTTAGTGTGTAATGTGATGTCATGTTGCCAATTAGATAATGAATGGAGGGACATTAACTTAGTAAAACTTGCAATTTGTTCATCTTTCAGTTACTGTGCTGGCAACGTTCCCTATATGCCTGGGGCACGTGGAAGTGGCCACAGGCGGTGTTGTTATTGTTCATGAGGATCGAGACGGCACATCGCGTTGTTTTGCCCAACTTGTGTGCAGCTCCTCATGGGAAATAAATGCACTGCTACCTGCCCTGTTTGCCCATCACTTCTTCAAAGGTGGCAAGGCTATTTATCATGTGAAGTAGAGGTGAGAAAAATAACAATAAATCCCCAATAAAATGAAATATGCCTTTTATAGACACTACTATTACACAACAATGCGCCACTACTATCATTCAAAGCTACGTTTACAGGAGAGCGAAGCTTATTCTAACTTGAATCCTGGCACTGCCACTCCCTCTGTCTAAGACTCACGGAAAATTTGACGGCATTTCTCAACTGATAAATCATGGTGATTAAACGGATATTAACTGACATTCAAACAGCTGATTACATTGTCTAACATCATGTTACTTGTAGCTTCCAGATCACAGCTATGTATAAATTGAGGAAATGCACATATACTTGAAAATAACCGTGTAAATAAACTTGTTACAATTGAAACTATTAAAAAAAAATTAAAAAAAAACATTGTAAATAGAAACTTTCAAATAGCATGCCCTAAATAGCATGCATAAAGTATGTTATGTTATGTTATCTTATCTTATGCCATAAACTTGTAAATGAACTTGTAACTAAACGTAAAAAACGGAAGTTGGCGTATTTGTCTACTGCTTTTTCCCTCTCATCGAAGGCTTACAATTATTGGAAGGGCATAAGGGGGACTAGCAGCCTTTTTACAACACTCAATAGTTAAGTTCGATCAATAGTCAGTGCTTCGTTAGTTAACTCGACTTTTTAATCCTCAACTTTTGTCAAACTGTTCCTTTGATTGTTACACAAGTACGTCATTGGATATAAACTCTAACCTACAATATATTGAACAAAGTATGCCTCACTTCGATCTAAAACAAGCTACATATTATTCGTCGTATGCGACTTCTTGAAGTCACTACATTTGCCATGTGCCTTGTACTCTAACACACTACAACAATAGTGTCCAGCCCCTGCTGTTCCCATGCAGTAGAAATATCAATTTCTGTCTAATTCGTGGACTATGTTAGTCAAACGCCAGAAATTACATTATGACACACTGCGGATGTAATACCGCCAGATCTTAGGCTATGAAGGCCATAATAGTCCGGGTTATAACCTAGCTGACTTAAAGCTGAACTGAAGGCAAAAATCGAACATTTTTCTAACATTATTTTTAGATAGTCTGACGTATGTAAAATAAGGTTTCAGTAGTTATTTTTGCTCGTTTATCGTTTTTGGCAAAAAAAATTAGGTTGGAAATCGAACTTTTCCCGCTTTTTCGGCCTTTCCATCGTGGGCACAAGCTAAGTGTCAGCGGCGGGTTATGACATATGATATGGGAGACCTATGATATCTGAGAACTTCCCTGCATCTAGTGTAAGAAAACCTACCACTTCTAAGGGTATAACTAGAGTTACTACAGTGAAACACGAGAGGTCTAAATAACAGGAGAGTACCTACTACTATTGCCGATACCGGCTACATACAAGTACCTTCTTGAAACACTCACAAGGCAGTAATTAGAACCAGATGCACTAACAAAGAAGTTGTTCCCTTCCCTGATCTGTCTTATTTTACACCAGCTCATAAATGTTGTAATAACATGCATGTAAGATTTGGCTGTACCATCTGCTCTGGACTTCAACATCACCACCAAGACCTGATTAAAACTCAATGAAGCAAATTGTGAAAGCTCTTCCATCCTTAGCTTGAAGAAATCATCTGAAAAAGCAAGAGCACAATATCCGAACGAAATGAACAAACGAACGAAAAAGAACACCCTAACACCCCGCCCCGCATTCATGAGCGCACAAATCTGCCAGCAAAGTGCCGCCTCACTCCGAAAAGGTAACTGCTACATAAATCAATAAGGCATTGTTTTGGGCCAGTGACATAAAACAATGAATCCATACTCTGCCAGTGCCGCACAAATCAATAGATCATATTCTGGGCCCATGCCGCACATATTGAGAAATCATTGTCTAGGCCCGTGTCACATGCAATATATAAATTACACTAATAAATTTCACAGTAAACTCCAATCCATATTCGTCCAGTGCCGCACAAATCAATAGAGCATAGTCTGGGCCCGTGCCACATATATAAATTTCACTAATAAATTATGCAGTAAAGTCCATTCTTAGGGCGACAAATATCTGCTGTGAATTGATCTGACCCTAAAGGCGAATACGGGTTTCTTCCGTGAGTCAAAACCTCCTTCCCGCTATGAATACCGTGGGCCACAAGATAACTATGTATTTATGTATAATTAATGACAGTAATGAGCTGAAGACCAAAAGAGTACAACAAGTGTACCAACAGCATACTGACGTTTCATATAATATAATACCCGCAGAATAATACCAACAGGGGGAACCACCCGACAATTCTCACTGCGGAGATGCTGCAGTATAGGGAAGGAAAGGGTTTGCAGAAAAAAAGGGCAAATATGTCATGTAGAGGCGTAGAGGCTTTACGCATTGAGAGTCATCCAAAATTGTGCCTCGTTTGCTTCTTGTAGGCAAGAAAATACACCGAACTGAAGTGTACTTTCATTACCACAGTGAATTATCAAATTTCATTCAAATTAAGGTGTAACCTGACTTAATTTATCATGACTTTCATAATATTTTGTATTTCTTATCTTTTCACAGAATCAGAGACGACACGTTGCCCAATCTGCTGGGATGAAAATAATACCGATTGCAGGAAGTATCCTTTCATCTCAAGGAGAGACAGGACATGGTTTCTTTTGCGAAACCTGTGTCCAGCTGCACCTCCATGTGAATGGCACTGCTTCCTGCCCAATATGCAGGGAGCAAATACAGCATGTTGCAAGACTGCACATTGCATAAATTAAAGGTGAGAAAAATGAGATCTGAAAGCAACTGTAGATACTAGCAATAATTATAGTAAACAAGAATTGGTATTTGACTTTTATTGGTTTTGTCCATATGTGAAATCCTGTCCTATAGAGTGGTTTTCAATTGAGTGTCGTAAAACCAAAACCAAAGTAATTACTCTGACCAATCACAGAACTCACCGACAATCTGATGAACCAATCAGAACTCGAAGCAAATAAATGTAGCTGGCACCAAGTGTAGGAAAACGCGTGCGAGCAAGTCACTATTGGTTTTGGTTTTACTTCTGACTGGTTAATAAAGTGACGCAAGATTTTTTAGCCAATCACAAAGCGTAGCAATGCAAAACAAAAGCAATTGCGAGATTACTTTCGACACTCAATTGAAAAGTGCTCTATTATGTTCCTTTATCCCTTTCAGATTCTCACGATATATATATATACTACAGGGCTATAGGAAATGTGCATTTCAAATAAAATTTGGTTGTAATTTTAGGGGAGTAACGTAATGTAATGTAAAACCTGAATTCTTTGTTTAATTGTTTTTGTTCTTGTTTAGGTGTTACATCGTAATCCACGCTAGTCTTTATATTGCTTCGCATTTATGTAAATTCTTTCAGTTTTCTCCTGACGATGTCGGTGTCCGACGAAAGCTTGAGAGTAAAAACATACAATCACAGTAGCGTATGGCCTATTATCATTATTTTATTTCATTGCAACACGATGCTACTGAAAGACAACTTCATTACTTTATTTAGACACGATTAGTAATTAAAGCTGTACAGCTTGTGGGGTCGTGTATAACTAAAGTATGAAAGTATAACAAAAAGATAAAATATGTAAATATATGTTATTATTCTAACTATAGAATAATAAAAATGTTTGTTTAAAAGTTAAAATTAAATACAATGTAGTTAAAAAAGTTAAGAAAATTCGACTGATATTCATATAGCATTTAGTAATTTTTATAATAGCAAAGTATTGTTAAAAATATACAAAGTCATTGTTGTACTTAGGCTTGCATTGGTTTGAGCCTGTAGTGTTGAACTTGAAGCTAAGGAATTCAGCCGATTTTAAAAGACGGTTATTAAAACTTCTTAAACTGGTAGATAATTTAAAAATGTTTAAAATTCTGTTCCACAAAACAGATGCTCGGTAGTGGATTGAGTTTTTCATAAAAGAGGAATGAAATCTTTTTATGATGACGTTATTTTCTTCTCTGGATCTATTAAAGGTTTACGTGTTCAAAATGTTTAACTAATAAGCTATTCATACAGTCTGGGACCATGTTATTAAATATTTTGTACGCTAATTTCATTAAGCTTAATTTGTACATAGTAAATAATGGTTTCCAGCCGGTCTTTTGTAAGACTTTCAACCCAGTAAGGTCAGAAGGAAAATTAAAAATAATTCTAGCAGCCCTTAGATGTAATTAATTTTTTGTAAGCAGTTGAAGTTATCACTGTTCGATGTGCTACCCCATATCGGTAATGTATAAGTAATTGAAGGTAATATAATCTTAAAATATAAGATTAGTCTATTAGAACGTTTCTAGGTAGAAAATGACTTCTTTTAAGTAGGTTAAGTTTATTTAGAAATCCCTTTTTTACTTCAAGCGTATGGTCGTTCTAGTTTAGTTTATGATCAAGGGTGACTTCCAGTAACCTTGATCTTGTAACCCACTTTATTTGATGGTGTCCAATTGATAAAGCTTGAAGAGGACCGCTGAAACAGCCCTTTTGCAACACTTGCAACACTTGCAACACGCACTTGGACGGGTGGGGTGTGAGAGAGTTGGACATACACCAGTTGTAGAGTTCTGCCAGTGATTTGTTAAGCATCGATACAGCCTCGTCGGCTGACTTCCCCGTGCAGTAGATCGTAGTATCGTCCACATACATGTAGACAGAGCCAGATTTCACTGCAGAAGGCATGTCATTAGTGTACAAAGCAAAGAGCAGTGGACCTAAGACAGATCCCTGAGGGATGCCAAATTTGGCTGTATCGGTGTTAGATGACTTTCCATTTATAACTGTAAATAGTTTCCAATTGTTGAGGTAGTTGTCAAGCCAAGATAACAGGCTTCCGTTCACTCCAAATTGATGTTGAAGCTAATATTAAGTAGTGTTGGGTGAGATACACAGTCAAATGCCTTTTTGAAGTCAACGAATGCAATCGCGACAACCAAATTTTCATCAAGAGCTTTTCTCCAAGTCTCCGTCAAAAATACAAGCTTAACAACAATTCCGTTGAGAAACCCTTGCGGTACTCCCATTGATCATCCGTGATTTTTAAGTGTTCTAGCATAGTATCAGAAACACAGGATTCCATAAGTTTGGAATGTGTACATGTACATAGGTTAGCAAATGGTCTGTAATTGCTAATATCTGTCTCATCGTCCTTTTTGAAAATCGGCATCAGTCGAGTTAATTTCCATGTGTTAAAAAGAGCCGATGAATTTTTGCTAAATGTAAATAGGTCATATAATGGTTTAGCTATGGCATGACCAGCAAGCTTGGTTAATTTGGGAGGAATTTTTGGATGGAGGGAGCCCAAATAAGTAAAGGCAAACTTTCTGCTGCAGCCCTGTTGTTTGAAAAGTAAAAAAGGAGTGTAGTTTTAAGAACCCTATTTGACTTGTAAAAGGTAGAAACTAAGCCAAGGAAAACTGTCAGGGTTTCAATTTGATGACTGTACTGCTCACTGCTGATTATTTTTATAATAATTATCATGGTAAGGAACCAGTAAATGGGAACCTGTCGAGTGGGCACCCTGTATTTAGTGAATTTGATGGCAACTAGAGCATGGATCTATATTTGCCAAAAGAATAAATTATAAATTACCAAAAGAAATCTATGCGTCTTTATTGAAACAGGAACTTGCTAAATACAGGTTGACTTTAAGCTGTAGTGGCATAGAGGCCTAATGCGGTAGAATAGTAGTGCCGTATTGTTGTATGATAGTAGTGTTTGTAGTGGGTATAATGACACTATATCAACCGTCAAATAAAAAAAGAGATCAAATTGACAAAGGGTCAGTTATTTTAAAATTATAATGGCAAGCAACTAGTTTGGGAACCTGTCAAGTGGGCACCCTGAATTAAGTGCATTAAGTGGAAACTAGAGCATGGATCTTTATTTGCCAAAAGAATAATATAAATTACCAAAAGAAATCTGTGTCTTTATTGCAACAGAAACTCGCTAAATACAGGTTGACTGTAGGCCGTAGAGGCGTAATGCAGTAGAATAGTAGTGCCATATTGTTGTATAATAGTGTCTGAAATGGTATCATGACACCATATAAACCATCAAATAAAAAAAAAAAGATCAAATTGACAAGTGGTTAGTTATGTTAAAATTATCATGATGGCAAGGAACCAGTCTGGGAACCTGTCAAGAGGGTACCATGAATTAAGTGTATTAAATGGAGACTAGAGCATGGATCTTAATTTGCCAAAAGAATAATATAAAATTAATTACCAAAAGAAATCTGTGTCTTTATTGGAACAGGAACTCGCTAAATACAGGTTGACTGTAGGCCGTAGAGGCCTAATGCCTTAGAATAGTAGTGCTGTATTGTTGTATAATAGTAGTGTCTGTAAGGGGTATAATGACACTATATCAACCGTCAAATTAAAAAGAGATCAAGTTGACAAAGGATCAGTTCTTTTATAATTATCGGCAAGGAACCAATTTGGGAACCCGTCGAGCGGGCACCCTGAATTAAGTGTATTAAGTGGAAGCTAGAGCATCTATCTTTATTTGCCAAAAGAATAATATAAGTTACCAAAAGAAATTTGTGTCTTTATTGGAAAGGGAACTCGCTAAATACAGGTTGGCTGTAGGACGTATAATAGTCAGTAGAATGGTATTGTTGTATAGCCAACTGCATTTAAAGACTTCAAATGACATAGATGCCAGTTCACTGTTGAATTCCTATCATCTCATGAATGCAGAATCACTTGCATTGCATTTACTAGTAGTAAAGATCTTGACTTGGCCGTAGGAATGGGAACCTATTGGTATAGTAGAGTGTGGCCTGAAAAAAATGAAAGGACAAATGTAACATGCTGTATTGTTTTAAGAATTTAAACAATTAACTGTGTTGCTATGGCAACAGGAACACATACACTGTATAAAGGATACTAGAAAGGAATGGTTTGTAAAAGCTGAAAGAAAGGAAATATGTCATTTATAGTGTCCTGTAGAGGCATAGAGGCTGTACATCAAAGTGTACTCCCTTAACTACATCCAAAAGTAGGCCTCTTTAGCTCTGACAAAGGGTGTTCGAAACGTCAACTTTTAGATCTCTCTAAGGTGACCAATTTTACTTTTCAAGTTAATTGATAGTGAAGAGTAAAATTTTCTCGTCTCACTTTCTCACCGATGCAGTGCCGTAGGATTCAATAGAATTTCTGTTGATGGCACAATGTTGTTTTTAACTGGGTTCTAAACCCCTCCAAAAAAAAACATGCAGTTTGCTTGCCTTTACATTTGCCATTATTATTGGCGTGTGCCAGCAGAGCTACAATAGGCTTTTTGAGTAAATATGAAGCGTTCTCTGGCTTAATAATCTGAGCTTTCAGCTGGTTGTACTGCAGTCTTCAAAGGGTAAAAAAGAAAGAATAGGCTTCTTGTGTGCATGCTACTTTCAAAACATAAGCTCAAAAAGCTGGCTATACTAAAGGAAAAACATGGAGGACTTTCTAAAGATAGCATGATGTAGGTGAAAATATTATAATAGTGATACAATGAACTTAATCTGGCCAATCATTTTGTGTGTTTCTTTGAACATTTTGACCAATCATAGTGTGTGCTATTCTTTGAACATAAATTGAATGCAATTAATTAATATGCTCAGTCATAAGCATGTGTATTTCTTTGAACATTTTTGAAACAGATCAAACCAGGCTTTATTTGTTTTATAATGTACCTTTCCTTTGTTTGTAGAGAAATTTGCCTCATTTTACAAGAAAAGATGTGTTTTTGTAGTTTGCCCATACTGAATTGCGTCGACATGGTGCTTTATACTATGACAAATTAAAGTATGCTGAAGATTTGCTTGTGATTTCTAAATTATTTTATGGTATAACTTTACCAAATTGGTCAAGAAATTCTCAGATGGTTTGTCAACAAACACATCTTCTGCACTTTGCAATACACTACATATGTGAACTATGTTACAAACTGCATTACATTAAAATGCAATACAAGATCAACATACATATTTTAATTAATTTAATTAATTTACTTTTAATTTAATTTAATTTTAATTTTAATTTAATTTTTTAAATTTTTTTTTTAAATTTTTTAAGTTTGACAGTGAATGACCCTTAATATCTCCTAATGGAATATCCCTAACAATGATCAAACATAAAATTATTCAGATAAAATGATCATAAAAAAATCAATTGGAATGATGTTTAAATGCCTTCTCCAAACTGATACAAAAGGAATGTGTATACCGGCATTTGTGTAGTCACTGTTGATGTAAATTATATATAAACACAAGGAACAGTGTTTCATCAGATATCCAAACACCGTGGAGTGGGTTGTAAAACGAGGCACAGCTGAGTTTTTTTAACCCACTTCAAGGTGTTTGGGTACCTGATGAAACACTGTTCCTCGTGTTTGATATACATGTAGCTTCTGAAACTGATCGTTAAATGTGGAGAAAACGAAGGAATAAAATTGCCAAAGTCTATGCAAATTAAGACAGGATATCAATGTAATGTGATGTAAAACTTAATTTACACACGATAAAATATCAGTATTTACAAGAATGATAACTCTAAGAATTGATAATCTTTACACTGTTTTACATATTTGCCATGTGGGAGTCTGATACAGAGAACCATTTATTGAAACCTTTTCAAAACCTCCTTCATGACAGTGATTTCCTTTGTATTCTCGTTATGAATTTTTAATGAGTTTGAGAAGGGATGATCTAGTTTGTATATTGATAATTTGCAGCTTTAATCAAAGGTTGAAAACCATCGGCATCTTATAAATTGATCGTTTACATTTTCAGATAAACCACAAGTAAATTCAGACAACAGACAAGGTATGAGTCAAAGAAAGCAAACTGGGATCACAAAATCTGCAAGAGGAAACACTGTATGAAGGTAAGAACTGACATTGCACAATATCTCTCTTCAGCTTTAAAAAATAGAGAAATGGTGGCTGACCAAATTTCGTAACTGTTAGGGTACTAATATCAGCTTCATTGACTGTCAGCAATGATTAAAAACAAGACTTGTTACTAAAATTTGTTCTGTGTTTAATGGTATTGAGATCAGTGGAAAAAAAGGCAATTTGCCGTTTGTGTAGTCATTGTTGATGCAAAGAGGGAGTGTGGTTGAATGGTCAAGGTGCCAGACTTGAAATCCAGAGGTCCCTGGTTCAAGCCTAATGCTCTGACCACTAGGTGGAGATGTTTCACATTAGAGCCAAGTTCAACTCCTTAATGACTGACCACACCCTAAATTACACAGGTGTGGAGTCTTGTCAACAATCCACACCTGGTCATAAGGCAAGGTGCACACAAACCAAGATGGCCCATGCAGCCGGACCTTATCCCGGTTCAAGTGCAGCATAAAGCACCTATTACTAACTGTATTGCCCCCCCCCCCCACGGTACGGGATGCTAGTCAATCGATAAGGTTCTTGTCTATGAAAACAACATGACAGCAGAGAGCAGACCAAAACACCAACCTTCTAATCTGAAGTCAAATGGGCTTAACACAACACCACTCATTTATTAATGAAAATGATATTTCTCTTCTTTCCTTTCCACAGTGACAGGTCATAGCTTCTTTTGTGGAAGCGGTGTCCTCCACCACATGGGCAGTAAAGGCGCTTCCTGCCCCATTTGCGGGTTGCTGATTGAGCATGCTGCAAAAGTGTGCATCGCATGAAGGTTGCTCAAGAATAATCATACTTGTCTTGTCGGCACATACCTCTTGAGAAGATTAGCAATGTACTTTGGTGCTAGTCCATTAATACATTTGAATGTAAGTAGTAGAACTTTATACTTAATATGTAGTTGTTCCTTCTCTTAGTGGTGGCCAATAAAGTTTCTTTAATGTCAGTGTTATGCAGTTAAACATTCGGCTAAGTGTTACAAGGCGAACAGTGGAGTTTTGGTCACGGTGTAATCTATCGATGTGGAAGACTATAAAGAAGTGTGTTTACAGCTATACCTAAGCTTAGTAGAAACAAAAGGCATGGACTAGTGTCTCAGTATCACCTTGAGATAGGAAGTAAATATTTTTTTTTTTCACTCCCAGCTCCTTTTGCACATGAATTTATTTCTAAAATACTTTAATTTACAGTTGTTTGTTTAGGGATTTTATATAAATTATAATAAAAGAAGTACCGTAAAATTCCGAAAATATGCCCTTCTGTATATAAGCCCCTCTGAAGATAAGCCCCCAAATTCGGAATGCATACAAGCATATGTGACCCCAAGGGGGGGGGGGGGGGGGTATATTTGGGAATTGCCCTCAAATAACATAAACAAGAGCAAATTTGGAAATGCAAATTAATTTCCCTTCTATAATAAGTCCGTCTGAAAATAAGCCCCTCAAAAAGGTCCTTGAAAAGTATAAAATATGAAATCTGTCTCCTTTTTTAGTGCTCCGATATGGATATCTAGATATCATTGCTCATGTCCATTTTCAGACAACCTGCACAAATACCATCAATTTGAAGTGAGAAAGAGAGAAAGGAAATTATCACAGAAGGCAAACAGGAAATTACAGAATCTTCAGGAGGAAACGATGTAAAAGGTAACGACTTTACAATACAATGCAATACAATAGACTATATTTTAAGAGGGTAGCACATGACGGTGACAAAACTGATGACCTTGTGGCCCTCTTTGCCATTATACAGCAGCTCTCTTGAAGTTAAAATAATTTGGTGGTGGGACAAATTTTTTATCGTTTGGGGATACCAATGTCAGATGGATATTCAGTTTTGATTGTCATTGCTGATCGATTATCTACAAATAATACTTGGTAACTATCTCATTCCACTTTCAATTGTATTGAGATGTGGCTGAAAAAAGGCAAATTGCTGTTTGTGTAGGCACTGTGGATGGATGATCTAAGCGATTTCAGTAATTTTTCTGAGGCTTGAATTAAGGCATTTCCTTTCAAGTTTGAATTTGAATTACATCGCTTTAACAAACAAACCAGGAGATCGACTGCTACACGTTTGCTTAAAATAAATATTGAAGTTTTAGTTGAAATCAGTTTTAGTGTGATAAAACAAACAAGTCATTACAGAAATAAGTAGTGTTCATTAAAAATATGAATGTCAATTAACTTGAATTTTGTAGATTGTATAAACCATTAATTCAACCTTACAATGGCAGAAACTCACAGTCGGATATTAAATATGACCTTTAATGTATAGACATGGCAAATGTTTGACAAAGTGACAAAATACTTGTCTTTAATATTTAATTCATACATTTGTGTGTATAGTAATCTTCAGTGCAAATTTCACCATTTTGCACTGCAAAGTTGACTTCTCTGCACTGTTTAGGATAAATTGGCATGCTCTCAGCCAATCAGAATGCAGAAAATATTGTATGCAAATTAGTATATTCCAAAATCAAATCAGGTGTTTTCTTAGAATAAAATGAGGTCAACATATACTACCTAAAAGCCTAGTTTAGATGAAAGTAAGTTGTTTTTTATGTGTTCTGTTTTAACAGCCAGAAATTAATCCAAACATTTCTCAAAACTGCTCTCAAAGAATTTGTTTTCACTCGGCTCACATAGACAGTTATTGTATAAACAACAAGTACCATAGATTGTTTTGAAAAGTAAACTCATCACTAATAGATGAGCTTGGGAACTGGTGCCTTAAAGGTTAGCGGGGGCCAAGCAAGGTGCGGAAAACGGAGGTATCCATGGCAACCCTTGTGGCGGGAACCACCCAAACAAGCAGCCGCTAACCGGGCACCGTCACACTGAAAATTCAGTGGAAACAACTTACCTGTGGGGATACTTACCAAGTTACCATCAGACCACGAGGGAGGGAGGAGAGGGTGCAAGAATCTGCCAAGATTCGCTAGCAAGAGCAGATGCAAAGAGCTGTGATCCGCAATGATCAGCGATTAAACTGTAAGCGTAGCAAAACAAGCAACAAAGGCCCTGCAAGGCCTTGAGGGCCGCCTCGCAGGTCACATACTACGGGGAAGACCACTGGCCGCATTAGTTAGAGTTTAACTTTGCCTAAATGTTATTAGCCACATTTAAACTCGTCACTAATAGGTGAGCTTGGGAACTGGTGCCTTAAAGGTTAGCGGGGGGCCAAGCAAGGTGCGGAAAATGGAGGTATCCATGGCAACCCTGGAGGTGGGAACCACCCAATCGAAACCTTTCTCCAGGTGCTTGGAGAACGGAGGAACCCGCAGACAGGGTGACCGGGTACCTCCAATCCCCAAACATAAACCCCAAGCACCAAATGACTGTATACATAAATACACTAATAACACATACCTAAGGCCCAAATGTATCTGCGAGGCTTGGCCGGCCAGTCCTATGTTGGGGCCGTCTGCTAGATGAATGCAATGTTCCGAATAGACGACGTTTGCCAGAGTGACCATGGTCAGCTACGCGAGCTTTTCGCCATGCAGTCAACAGATAAGCTAGGGATTGAGCAATGAGCTACAGAGTACATAAGGGTCACTAGCTAGAGGGAACCGAGCTGATGGACCTGCGTCAAACACCAGAGGTGGGCATCAAAGGACCCGTACGCGAACTGGATACTTAGATCAAGTCAGTTTTTTGGATAGTGCGGCTAGGGAGTCAGACGGTATCCTTATGTAGAGTTGGTAGGCATTGCTGGACCAACGGCCCATAGATTGGATCAAGTGATCAGGAACTCCATTACGAGCTGCGACGGTGGCAGCCCCTATTTGAAAGCTGTGGCTGGAGAAATTCCCGGTATCTGCGCTGCAGCCATAATCTGCGGAAGCCATTCCAAGAGTATGCTGCATGAGAGCAGCTGCCCATTTTCGAGCATGAACATAGGGCCTGGAGCCTCTCCCCTGATGGCAAGATAGTCCATCAGAGAATGGACTGCGCAAAGCGGAAGTTGGCCGAGGCCAACATTTACATTTACATTTACCAAAATGAGAGCAGTCCCTCTCTTCAAGGCTTATGTGCTCTGGTCGCGGTCAAGTTCTTAAAGTTCTTAATGCGTCAGCTGACAAACCCCACTCTTAAAAGAGTTAATATTAGGTGCCGTAGCCAACATGGCAGGTAAATTGTTCCATTGTTTTATAGTTCTAGATAGGAAGCTGTACTGAAGGTAAGTTTTCTTCTCGTTAGGTATTCTATAGGATTTAGTGTGAGAATTTCTGGAGTATCTCGTAAGTGGTATAAGTTCTTTAGAGAAGTCTACTTCAACTAAGCTATTTACAATTTTGTAAAACATAGTTAGTCTATTATCTGCTCTACGCTGAACAAGACTGCGCCAGCCAAGCTCATTCAGCGTGGTGGTGACACTTGCTTCGCGGCTGTAGTTGTTGCAAACAAAGTGAAGTGTGTATGAATTAGCCTTTCCTGAAAGGGTCGGTCTTGGAGCCCTTGATCCTTATGCATATGCAAGATGGGGAAGAAGGTGAGTCCACCGCAATATCCGAAACACCCAGATGGAGGGATGGAGAGAAGCTAGACAAGTTTGGGACAGCGAACTCTGATGCCTGCAAGAAACTGAAATAGCCAAGGGAGCATGCTGCCCAAAACATGCGATGATCGGGACTGCGCAGGTCCAGAGACCACCAAATGACCAGCATTAAGTCGTCAGTAATGGGTAGACGGTTGGAGGCAGGAGAACCCTGGCAGCGTTAAATGCCACGGACGACCCTCTGCAAAAGAAGACAGTTGGCAAGCGGATCCGGAAAGCCTTGTTCGATGTGGAGGGCTTTCATAGAGGAGTGCTGAATAGTCTTGGCCAGGAATGTTGCGAAGAGACAGAGAGTCCATTCATCGGTTGGACATGGAGAGCCTGAGGAATGTAGCTTGCCAAGCTGATGGCAGAAGGAGATGAACTTCGCTTGAGCTGAAGCATAGGAGCGACAGGTGGATAGGGCGAGGCCTTGAGTCAGGAATGAGTAGCACTGCTGTTCTAAGGTGGAGATGTCAATTATGCCAGGAGTTCTGGAGGTATCGGGGTGGGATGGGGGTGAGCATCTGGGACCAGCTTCCGGAACTCCTACCAACGAAAGCGAGACAGGACATCAGCAATCTGATTGTTAACACCTGGTACATGTTGGGCCGAAAAGGAGAAGCTATGATGACCAGCTGAGAGCAGCAGATTGTGTAGCAACTGCATTAGGCAGGGCACTTTAGAGGTCCTGGAGTTCAAGATGTGGACGACGGTGTCATTGGCTGAGTGAAAGAGAACATGCATCCTGCACCAAAGATGTCCCCACACGTGGGTGGCAATGACTGTGGGAAAAAGCTCCTTGTATGCGATAGACTGCTGCTGTTGGGAAGGAGCCCAGGAGCCTGCAAACCAGGAGCTGTTCAGAAATGCACCATAGCCGATCGAACCAGCCGCATCAGAGGACTCTTCAACATTGGCCTTGGGCAGCAGACCAGGAAAAAGCCAGAAGCTTACGCCATGTCAGTGAGAGAAGAATTGGTGCCACCATAGAAGATCCAGGTGAAATTCGCGATTAAGGCGGACCGGGTGATCCCTCCTCCAAAAACAGCTGAGAAGGTCAATCATGCGGCGTAAGAATGTCCGACCAGGCCACACCACTTTAGCAGCATGGTGAAGATGCCCAATGAGGGATTCGAGCTCCTGTCGATTGCAGCATTTGCGAGGGAGCCAGGAACTAACAAGATCCTGCAGAGCCAACAACTTCTCCGCAGGGAGATGCGCAACCTGGCTGACTGAGTCCAACTCAATTCCAAGGACCACTAACACCGTCGAAGGACCCACGCGTTTGCCTGGATAAAGGGGTAAACCCAGCTGTTTGCAAACTGTCAAGGTAGTACTTAGGTTGTGTGCACACCGCTGGGAGGCAAGCGGGCTGGCAGTTATGAAGTCGTCCAAGTAGTGAAGGAGGTCAGGGATCTGGTATGAATGCACAAGAATCCATTCCACCATATTGGCAATTGAATTGAAGATGAAGGGAGCAGATTGGAGGCCAAAGGGAAGACTGAAGTCCACATAGTACTGGTTCCTCCATTTCATGCCCAATAAATAACGATCTGACAGGTGTACAGGAACATTACGAAAGGCAGATTCAACATCGAATTTGGCCATGAGGGCCCCTTTCCCGAGCTTGGAGACTATGCGAATCACCTGATCTACTGTAATGTAATGAAGGGTAAACTCATCGGGGTTGATCCCATCATTGACGCTAGCCCCCCATAGGGAGGAAAGGTCGACAATAAGATGCCACTTCCCAGGTTTCCCCCTTTTGGGAATAACGCCGAAGCTGCTGACTTGGAGGTTAGGAAAGGGGGGAACTGAACAGGCCGGCCACCCTGCCCAGGGACACTTCGGTAGCCAGATACTTGTCGATGACCGAAGCGGGAGGTCAGGGGATGGTTTGTTCCTCGAAGCGGATTTCAGCTTATGAGAAAGGCAAAAGCCTAGTTTAAACCCGTAACGGATACCATCCAGCACAAAGTCAACCAGCTGCCGATTGGGGTGGAGTCGCAATTCCCAGGCAAACTGATCTGCCAGCAAAGGAGTGACTGCTGAAACTGGGGGGAAGTGGAGCTAGTAAGAACGCACAAACAGAGCATGGGTAAATAGCTAACCTCATATAACCCGAGCCCCCCACCCCACGGCACGGACAAACGAGCAGACAAATAAACAGTAGTAACCTTAAATCGAAACAATCAGCTTTAATTAAACTAAAGGAACTAGGAACTACACCAAACAGGCCTTCACCTTAACATAAAATGAAGTTAGCTGAGAAGTGAAAGGCAATCATGGCAATCAGTGGTAGAGTCTATGAGTGCCTGGACCTGCTACTAGAACGAGGAGGGGAGGACTCAGCGGGGCGCTTGGACGAAGATTGGTGTTCGCCAGGACAGGATCCTACTCTGTGGGAGCCATGGCAACTCGAGCACTTGTGGGCGAAGTGACAGGAGGCAGATGGGGCAACGCAGTGACCGCGGTCCCAGGACTTGCAGATGATATGTGAGGTGGATGCTCTGCGAGGCTCGCCAGCATCCGCCGAGAGATCTCTCCCAGAATGAGCGGGGGCTCCAGCGGCGTGGAAGTTGAACAGCCACACGTTTATCGCCGACCAGTCCGTCAGACGCATCGCGGCAGCGTGCTCATGAAAAGACCGGTCGTAGGCCCACCAAACCTGGCCAGTGAACTCGCGATGAGTTCGCAGGATGAGGATCTGGTACTGGAGAAGATCCTTGGCTCGTTGAGGGAAGTAGGACGTGAGGGTGAGGCAATAAACAGAGAAAGCTTCCAGCCAAGTCGTGATGTCCTCTATGCGTCGCTTAGGTTTCTTGGGCGTGGACGTTAAAACGAGCCACCCGTCAAAGAGGAGCTGAGGCTCGGATTCCGACAAGACAATGTTCGAAGAAAGCAATTCACTTAGCTCAACGAACTTCCCAGCTACAATTTGGGTCACAAGCTTGGCTGGCACTGGCGAAAAGCCGGGGCCCACCACAAAGGGCTGTTGCAGAACCGGCAAATGAGCAAGTGGAGAACCGCCATTGATGTTTGTTGGGACTGAACCAACGGCAGAGCACGAGGGGGACAATGCAAGCGGGAGTGTCAGGGAGGAAAATGTAGAAACAAATGAAGGCACAACAACAGGATCTGGCCTACCTGGGACAGTAGAACTTGCTGTGGCTGCTGGAGTTGCCGAGAAACCGACACCAGAAGCCGCTAAGGCGATGGCTTGTGAACCGAGCTGGCTGGTTGAGTCAACGGGAATGCCCCCATGCAAAGCAGGTAAAGACACACTGGCGGCTGGCAGCATGGCAGCAGGAACATTTGAGGCTTGTTCGGCCGCTAGAGCTTGCTTCACGGCGGAGATCACCGAGGCCAAGAAAGCTGGAGACGGCTGGTCTGAATTCACAACTTGAGGCGTGGAGCCGGCCGATTCATCGGACGCCCGGCGTGTCTGTGAAGCAACTTTGGCTGAACCCGAAGCAGAAGGCTGAGAAATGGCATCGAAGGCCACTGATTGACTATTGCGAGTGTTTCTAGCCGTCATACTTGACAAGAATCAATCGAGAGTGCAAGAATGCACCAAGATTCGCTAACAATAAACGAAAGCTAAACGTTTTCAAATCAGTGCTTAACCCTAAACACTGTAGATCAATGCTAAACCCCAAAACGCTACTCATTGGTTAACCGAAGCTCTGTTCTCTCAGTTCTCCGGGTTCTCTGCAAAATAAATGGGGTTCTGTTCTCGTGTACGTCAGTACTACGGTATAACAATAAAATATACTACGTTGTGTAAAATCTCATAAGGTGTCCAAGGTCAGTTTGAGAGATGGAAACGAATGTTAACCTTATTGGTCAGAGTAATTATTTTGGTTTTGGTTTTATGACACTCAATTGAAAACTGCTCTAACCACAACTTCAACAGATCCACCCAACCTCTTTCCTTAGATCAGAAAATTTCATAAAAGTCAACCCATATACTTAAGATTTTCTTGACTGTAATCACACTTTCATTGCCTTTGTAATATTTTGAAAGTAATAGTCTGTATATATATGTACTGTCATGTCCTTTACTCATGATATTCATGTTTGAGACTTGTTATGAGACGTTCTTGCATTAAAACATGACCCGCAAGTAAATTATACACAGCCAGTTCCTTGTTCGTTACTTAGTATTGCATAACTTACTTTGATCCTCCGCTTTTGTGGGTAGCTATTCCAACATACCCAGATCTGTCTCCTGCTTTAACAGCTCTTGTCAGCCGCAAGGTGCAGTTTGAAACTGTCTTTCTTTCTGAATGTGCTGCATTTGTTGTGTATACCCCATTTCTAGCGACCAACTCTATAGCATTCATAGTGTCCTTTCTTTCCTTTCTTGTTACTTTTCTGTAACTACCTTTTGTTACCTTTCCATAAACGCTGTTCTCCTTTTATACTTTTCACGAGTCATCTATTGCATTAGATAACATCTCTTTCTAAAACACAGTTAATCTGGATTGCACTGTTCCCGTTTGCATCACTTGTCCAAAAAAGACATCACTTTTTCACAAGGGGAATTTTTCAGTTGTTATCTTATTGATCCGGTTATGTGGTGAATGCATTTCGCACCTTTTTTTCCATTCGCACTTTTTCCTGCATGTTTTAAACATTGCGTCAATGATGCTAGTAAAACAGGAATATACTGCTTACGCATCAGCTATTAGATTAGATAACCTCTCTTTTGAAAACACAGTTCCGGGTTCCGATCTCTTTTTTCATTTTCTGCTTTCATGGTCTTAATAAGGATTTACTAATAGCTGCTTTACTTTTTTCCATTTGCGTATCTTTTATTGTGAAACTTTAAATGCCAGCTGACTATAATGCCTGCATCTCTTGCCTTTCTAATCAGCTGTCAGCTGTTTTCAGGAATACATTTCCACACTTTCCTTGTTAGATTACACATGGGCGTTTCCTTCTTCATACCTTTCCCGCATGCATTGCAGATTACGTCAACAGCGCTACTCGAACTTGAATATCCTCCCTTCTTTTTGTTTCCTTCGGGAATATATGCAATTTCCTTTCTTTCTTCAGAGTCTATCATGCTTATTAAAGAAAAAACAACCGGTTTTTCCAGTTTCCGTTTGCATCACTTTTCCAAAGAAAGACGTTACTTTTTCAAACAGGACATTTTTCAGTTTTTATCCTATTCATCCAATGATGTGGGGAATGAATTTCGCCACTTTTTTCCTGCTTGTTAGATTACATCTGGGAATGGCAATATCATCAGCAGCAGCAGCAGCACCAACACCACCACCACCACCACCACCTCTATGGCGGCCACGCATTTTCAGGGTCAAAATTAGATATGTGTAACTTCTGCCTTTTGACTTTCTAAATAAAATCTTTTTATGTGTTACTTCTTTTAAAAACACGTCGTTCTTTGTAAAGTAACTTATGAAACAAGTTTACAGGCTCGTGCCGAATTTTAAACCCGCTACTTTGTGCATTACTACTTTTAAAAACACACTAGTACACTACTCTTTGTAAGATTACTTAATATGAAACAGGTTTGTAGGCTCATGCCGACTTTTGAACCTGCTACTTCTTTCGTTTCATATTTGTAAAGCTGTATGATGTGTGATGCAACACTCCATGATTTGCGAACACTCCATGATGACTTGCGAACACTCAATGACTTGCGAACGCTCAATGACTTGCAAAACGCTTTTCACCAGGCATTCCTTGTCCTACTCGATCACGTGACCAAGGATCCACAGGGATCTAGGACTGACTTTTTGTGTAAAAGCATGGCGTCAATTTAGTGGTATAAAAAAGGACAGGCCAACTCGACTCTCACTCATCGCAAAAAAGTATTTTAAAAGCCTAAAGTATAAAGCTTTCCCAGTAAGACTTCAGAGAGGATTGTGCCTTTAGATCACGGTAAAGAATTTGTTCTCTTCGGTGATATAAACCCTTTGATCTCGGCGGATTATCTCACAGGTAGCCCAAGTTCAAGTGATGTTTACCGGCAATTGTTGTGTAATAGCGAATTTATAAGGATTTGTATGGGGAAAATTCACTTCGAATTTGAGCATGAAATTAGGAACGATACTTGAATAAAACTGGCTCACCTGAACTTCTTTGTGTGTTTAATTGTGTGTTGAGTGGTTTTGGGGTCGATTCGAAGTGACATCATAAGGCTTTACAAATATGAAACGAAAGAAGTAGCAGGTTCAAAAGTCGGCACGAGCCTACAAACTTGTTTCATAAGTAATCTTACAAAGAGCAGTGTACTAGTGTGTTTTTAAAAGTAGTAAATTATGCACAAATTCACTTATGCTAACTCTCCCGGATACGGAACAAATCTCCCAGTCTCCCGTACGGGTCACCAAATCTCCCGGATAAAAGCGACTTTGGATCTTTTCTCTGCAATAGGCTAAGATTTTAACCCAAATTTTCCCAAAATCCAAAAAAATGCAGTCTTTCATGATATGTTAACTTCACAAATGCTTTTCCAATCTCAGGAATGCAGGGGGGGGGGGGGGGAATTTCACCCCCAGGCAAAAACTCCCTATTTTTAATCTCCAGAGGTTGGCATCTCTGCAAAGTAGCGGGTTTTAAAGTCGGCACGAGCCTGTAAACTTGTTTCATAAGTTACTTTACTAAGAGCGATGTGTTTTTAAAAGTAGTAATGCATAAAAAGATTTTATTTAGAAAGTCAAAAGGCAGAAGTTACACATATCTAATTTTGACCCTGAAAATGCGCCATACACCTCCTCCACCACCACCACCCCCACCTGAACTTCTAGGAAATAAAGTGTTACTTATATTAAAAAAAAAAGAAACATGGGGAAAATTACATTCTTGTTCAGTATATCTAGCAGAAGATAGTAATTGTCTGAACAGACTTTAAACCCAGGCATAAAACTGCTTGAAATAGAATAAAAAGGTAAAGTGTAGTGCTATGTACTAATATGGTAAAAACAGGAATGTCAAATATCACAAAAATAGCACCAAAAAACAGATAACAGTCGTCCAACGTTTCAAGATTACTATCTCTTCATCAGGGACTACAGCAACTCAGTGATTTTTTGTGATATTTGACATTCCTGTTTTTACCATAAAACTGCTTGAGTGTGTAATGTGATGTCATGTTGCCAATTAGATAATGAATGGAGGGACATTAACTTAGTAAAACTTGCAATTTGTTCATCTTTCAGTTACTGTGCTGGCAACGTGCCCCATATGCCTGGGGCATGTGGAAGTGGCCACAGGTGGTGTTGTTATTGTTCATGAGGATCGAGACGGCACATCGCGTTGTTTTGCCCAACCTGTGTGCAGCTCCTCGTGGGAAATAAATGCACTGCTACCTGCCCTGTTTGCCCATCCCTTCGTCAAAGGTGGCAAGGCTATTTATCGTGTGAAGTAGAGGTGAGAAAAATAACAATAAATCCCCAATAAAGACAGATTACTTTTGGCAAATAAATATGCCTTTTACAGACACTACTATTACACAACCATACGCCACTACTATCATTCAAAGCGACGTTTACAGGAGAGCGAAGCTTATTCTAACTTGAATCCTGGTACTGCCACTCCCTCTGTCTAAGACTCACGGAAAATTTGACGGCATTTCTCAACTGATAAATCATGGTGATTAAACGGATATTAACTGACATTCAAACATCGTGCCCTCGCGCAAATAATTACACCTCTTGTTTTTTCCTCATAATAACTTTCTAGAGTTTCTTTTGCTTCATTTAGAGTATTTAGGTTAGAGTCGGAAGGGTCCTGTTCAAATTAGTTGCTTAGTTGCTTAGTTGCTTCCTTGTATACTTGTTGTAAGTTTTTTTTCCATTGCAGATCGTTCTTTGGCTTTCTTTTTCGAGAACAAAATAGCATGGTTCCGAATATTATACTTAATCCATTCCCAGATGCACCTTTTGTCTGATAAATCATCGCTTCCTGTTGTTTTCCAAAGTGGAATATTTTGTTTTAATTCTTCCAGATAATTTGGATCTTCAAGAAGAGAGACGTTCATTTTCCAGAAGCCGGGCCCCTTTAAGTTTTGATTGGAGTCGGTTAGATTCAACTCAATTGCTGCATGTTGTTGTTATTGTTCATGAGGATCGAGACAGCACGTCGCGTTGTTTTGCCCAACCTGTGTGCAGCTCCTCATGGGAAATAAATGCACTGCTACCTGCCCTGTTTGCCCATCCCTTCTTCAAAGGTGGCAAGGCTATTTATCGTGTGAAGTAGAGGTGAGAAAAATAACAATAAATCCCCAATAAAGACAGATTACTTTTGGCAAATAAATATGCCGTTTACAGACACTACTATTACACAACAATACGCTACTACTATCATTCAACGCTACGTTTACGGAGAGCTTAGCTTATTCTAACTTGAATCCCGGCACTGCCACTCCCCCTATCTAAGACTCACAGAAAATTTGACGGCATTTCTCAACTGATAAATTGTGGTGATTAAACGGATATTAACTGACATTCAAACAGCTGATTAGTAACATGATTAGAAGTAACATCATGTTACTTCTAGCTTCCAGATCACAGCTATGTATAAATTGAGGAAATGCACATATACTTGAAAATAACCATGTAAATAAACTTGTATTAATGGAAACAATTAAAAATAAAATAAAATATAATAAACTTGTAAATGAACTTGTGACTAAACATAAAAAACCGAAGTTGGCGTATTTGTCTACTGCTTTTTCCCTCTCATTGAAGGCTTACAATTATTGGAAGGGCATAAGGGGGACTAGCAGCCTTTTTACAACACTCAATAGTTAAGTTCGATCAATAGTCAGTGCTTGATCGTTAGTTAACTCGACTTTTTAATCCTCAACTTTTTGTCAAACTGTTCCTTTGATTTTTACACAAGTATGTCATTGGATATAAACTCTAACCTACAATATATTGAACAAAGTATGCCTCCTCACTGTAGTTTCTATTTTTCAATATAATGTAGTTATTGGAAACACTGAAGGCCGCAGTGAGCGACCGAAAATTTAGAAAAACTTTTAAACTTTTTGCCACCATCCCGTACGTGAAAGGGGTATCGGAGTAAAGAAAATCCTAAACAAAGCCAACGTCACTACGGCTTTTAAACCCGTTAGAACTTTAAACACTGTTTTTAAAAAGCCTAAAGATCGACCGCCACTCATGGCCTGCAAAGGCATTGTTTATAAAGTTAACTGCAAGTCATGCGATTTCACCTATGTTGGCAAATCAAAATGCTCCTGGAATTTACGCGGGCCCGAACACAAGCCAGGGATGCGCAGCAATAATGACTCGTTCATAAAACAACACGCGGAGACGACCAACCATGACATACACCCAAACAATGTTCAGATTCTGGAGAGAGGTGTAAACAACTTGTCCAAACGTTTATTCTTAGAATCGTGGCATTCAACCATCGACCCTAATTGTGTCAACGAACAGAAGCCATTCCCAAGAGTATACCTACCAATTGTCAAGGATTTTAAATAACTTGTTTCCCACAAAAAGAACATTCATTCTCTGATGAAGGCCGCAGTGAGCGACCGAAAATTTAGAAAAACTTTTAAACTTTTTATAAAAATTTTTAACAGGTCAGTTTCAAAACTTTTATTTATTATCATTATGAGCACTGATCGCCCAAACAACATTTATTGGAATAATATTTGATTATATACATGCCGATCTAATACAAGCTACATATTATTTGTCATTTGCTACTTCTTGAAGTCACTGCATTTGCCATGTGCCTTGTACCCTAACACACTACAACCATCGGCGTACGGGAAAAATTTTGTCGGGGGGGCTGAACTTAATTTGCCCGAATGAAACTTGTGACGTCATGTTTATTCGTCATGACGATGATGATTCTAGCACTCGCTGACATTTAACTTTTCTACCACTGTGAACGATGCGGGAATGAGCTTCTACATCTCGCATTCTTCGCACTTCACACGGTACCGATAAGATATATTTTACGAGACTTTGAGAGACATACTTTGAACGACCAGATACCAACCACACATACTGTCCTAATAAGCAAGATGGTCGCCAAATGTTATCCTTAGTTTCAGTCCCTGCGCAGTCTACAATATCATTCCCACCTTTGGTGGACCACAATGCAAATTTGTCGTTCTATGGCCCTATTTACATGGAAAGAGGATGATCCTAGTGCTAGGATGATTCTAGAAGGTTCATTTGGTTTACATGCGTAAATGCGGCATCCAGGATCAACTCTTCATCTGGTTTACGTGAAAAATTCGGCAGGATGGTCCCAGTACCTTTGAGTTTGGCGCGGTTGCAAAGCAAGACGGTGGGCGACAATAACAAAAGCGAAGATAACCTTGGAGCTCCCGAGGCTGTTTACATGGAGCTCGGATGATCCTAGCGCTAGGGTGATCTTAGCGCTAGGGCCAAATGCAACCCTTCGCATGTAAACTGAAAGTAGAAAACAAGTTGGGCTCGGATGATCCTAGCACTAGGATCATCCCCTTTCCATGTAAATAGGGCCTATGTCTGCTCACGCGGTTAGCATCTTATGGAGCTATCACATCAATGACATGATCGATGTAGTAGAGCTTGGTTAGAAAGTTAAGTGAGTAATGTGAGTAACGAAATAAAAATTAATTTAAGACATCGAATCACAAAATAATTCAGTAATTTTTCTTTGTCTGTCGTGCCCGAATAGTCGACCAGTTTTGCCCGAATAATACTATATTTTTTTACGACTTTGGGGGCTGCAGCCCACCCAGCCCCTACCCCTCGTATGCCTATGACTACAACAATAGTGTCCAGCCCCTGCTATTCCCATGCCGTAGAAATATCAATTTCTGTTTAATTCGTGGACTATGTTAGTCAAACGCCAGAAATTACATTGACACACAGCAGATGTAATACCGCCAGATCTTAGGCTATGAAGGCCATAATAGTTGGGGTTATAACCTAGCTGACTTAAGGCATCTCTGAGAACTTCCCTGCATCTAGTGTAAGAAAACCTACCACTTCTAAGGGTACAAGAGCACAACATACGAATGAAACGAACAAACGAACGAAAAAGAACACCCTAACACCCTGCCCCGCATTCATGAGCGCACAAATCTGCCAGCAAAGTGCCGCCTCTCTCCGAAAAGGTAACTGCTACATAAATCATATTCTGCCAGTGCCACACAAATCAATAGATCATATTCTGGGCCCATGCCGCACATATTGAGAAATCATTGTCTAGGCCCGTGTCCCATGCAATATATAAATTCCACTAATAAATTACACAGTAAACTCCAATCCATATATGTCCAGTGCCGCACAAATCAATAGATCATAGTCTTAGCCTGTGCCACATTTATAAATTTCAATAATAAATTATGCAGTAAAGTCCATTCTTAGAGCGACAATATCTGCTGTGAATTGATCTGACCCTTAAAGCAAATAAGGGTTTCTTCCGTGAGTCAAAACCTCCTTCCCGTTATGAATACCGTGGGCCACAAGATAACTATATATTTATGCATAATTAATGAACAGTAATGAGCTGAAGACCAAAAGAGTTCAACAAGTGTACCAACAGCATACTGAAGTTTCATATAATGTAATACCTGCAGAATAATACTAACAGGGGGAACCACCCAACAATTCTCACTTCGGAGATGCTGCGGTATAGGGAAGGAAAGGGTTTGCAGAAAAAAAAGGGCAAATATGTCATGTAGAAGCGTAGAGGCTGTATGCATTGATAGTCAACCAAAAATGCATCTCTTTTGCTTCTTGTAGGCAAGAAAACACACCGAACCGAAGTGTACTTTCATTACCACAGTGAATGATCACATTTCATTCAAATTAAGGTGTACCCCAACTTAATATTCCATGACTTTCATAATATTTTGTATTTCTTATCTTTTCACAGAATCAAAATAAGACAACTCCTTGCCCAATCTGCTGGGATGAAAATAATACCGATTGCAGGAAGTGTCCTTTCATCTCAAGGAGAGACCGGACATGGTTTCTTTTGTGAAACCTGTGTCCAGCTGCACCTCCATGTGAATGGCGCTGCTTCCTGCCCAATATGCAGGGAGCGAATACAGCATGTTGCAAGACTGCACGTTGCATAAATTAAAGGTGAGAAAAATGAGATCTGAAAGCAGCTGTAGATACTAGCGATATAGTAAGAATTGGTATATTTTGACTTTTATTGGTTTTGTCCATATGTGAAATCTTGTCCTATAGAGCGGTTTTCAATTGAGTGTCGTAAAACCAAAACCAAAGTAATTACTCTGACCAATCACAGAACTCACAGACAATCCGATGAACCAATCAGAACTCGAAGCAGATAAATGTAGCTGGCACCAAGCGCGGGAAAACATGTGCAAGCAAGTCACTATTGGTTTTGGTTTTCTGATTGGTTGGGAAAGTGGCACAAGATTTTTTAGTCAATCACAGAGCGTAGCAATGCAAAACTAAAGCAATTGTGAGATTACTTTCGACACTCAATTGAAAAGCACTCTATTATGTTCCTTTATCCCTTTCAGATTCTCATATGGGCTATATATAGCTATAGGAAATGTGCATTTCAAATAAAATTGGTTGTAATTTTAGGGGAGATGGAGGGAGCCCAAATAAGTGAAGGCAAACTTTCTGCTGCAGCCCTGTTGTTTGAAAAGTAAAAAAAAAAGCAGTGTAGTTTTAAAAACCCTATTTATCTTGTAAAAGGTAGAAACTAAGCCAGGGAGAACGGTCAGAGTTTCAATTTGACGACTGTACCGCTCACTGCTCATTTTATAATAATTATCATGGCAAGGAACCAATTTGGGAACCTGTCGAGTGGGCACCCTGTATTAAGTGAATTTGATGGAAACTAGAGCATGGATCTATATTTGCCAAAAGAATAAATTATAAATTACCAAAAGAAATCTATGCGTCTTTATTGAAACAGGAACTCGCTAAATACAGGTTGACTTTAGGCCGTAGTGGCATAGAGCCTTAATGCCGTAGAATAGTAGTGCCGTAATGTTGTATAATAGTGGTGTTTGTAATGGCTATCATGACACCATATCAACTGTCAAAATTAATAAAAAAGAGATCAAATTGACAAAGGGTCAATTATTTTAAAATTATAACAGCAAGCAACCAGTTTGGGAACCTGTCAAGTTTGCACCCTGAATTAAGTGTATTAATAATTAATGCACCTTTTCATTGTTTTGAACAGGTTATTATTTGTAATAATCTGCATAAATGCTCACTGAAATGGAGCAACAGGTCATTATTGTGGTCAGTGACCACAATAATGACCTACTGTTCCACCTCAGTGATTTTATAAAGTCTTCTCAATTTAAAACATCAGCATAATTTATTAAAAATTCCAACATGGATAGCACTCACAACACCCCTGACAAACACTTTTGATGTACATGTCAACAAAATGAACAACACATCCCTCTGGACCAACAACATACGCCCTGTATCTTCGAGAGACTTATATTTTTAGGTTTTCAACTACCTTAGTTAATAGTTTTAAATAAACCTTCACTATAGACACCATAAGGCAAATACTCAATATTTTCCATTACATTGAGCGTGGAATGAAAAATTGTTGACAGTCAATTTCCTATTTTTTTCCAAAGCCCCTATCCCCAAATTTCTTGATTATTACTTCTGCTGACTGTCAAGGAACTTTTTACCCTTGTTATGTAAGAATTGAAACGTTTCAAAAGTGTACTAAATTTCACTTCGCTAGCTCACATTTTTTCCAAGATTGCATCCTCCTGATTCCTTTTTCCTATTTTGCAGTAACTTGAGAACTTTATCCGCATCTTGTAAAAAGTATCCTACTTGGCCAGTAAAGAATATCACAAACGGTGCTTCACAGCGTTTCATCGAGGCCATAGTTGATCAATAATTCTAACTAACTCTAAACTGATTGTAACGAAAAGAAAGAAATCGCCCAAGGGAGTCATCAAAGCCATCGACAAAATTGAAATTTAGCCTGATTTTTCTCATTACAATGATTGAAATTCTTGCACAATCCTTACGGGATTTAGACAATCCTTACTGTCACTAATGAGCAAACTTTCACAGCAACTCGTTGGTTTGCTTGTTCTAAAACAATGAAAAGGTGCATTAAAACGGATAAAGCCCTTGCTCCTCGGCCTTCTTAAAAATAATGACCTCGCGCTACGCGCTCTGTCATTATTTTTAAGAAGGCCTCGGAGCTCGAGCATTATCCCTTACATAGTGGAAACTGGAGCATGGATCTTTATTTGCTAAAAGAATAATTTAAATTACCAAAAGAAATCTGTGTCTTTATTGCAACAGGAACTCGCTAAATTCAGGTTGAATGTAGGCCCTAGAGGCATAATGCCGTAGAATAGTAGTGCCATATTGTTGTATAATAGCAGTGTCTGTAAAGGGTATAATGACACTATATCAACCAGAGATCAAATTGACAAAGGATCAGTTCTTTTATAATTATCATGGCAAGGAACCAATTTGGGAACCTGTCAAGCGGGCACCCTGAATTAAGTGTATCAAGTGGAAACAAGAGCATCTATCTTTATTTGCCAAAAGAATAATATAAGTTACCAAAAGAAATCTGTGTCTTTATTGGAAAGGGAACTCGCTAAATACAGCTTGGCTGTAGGACGTAGAATAGTAGAACGGTATTGTTAAGAAGAACAGAACTTAATTGAACTTTATTAATTTGCGTGACGGATTGTACATGCGTTACCACTACACACGAGCGCGCGCAATTCAATGTGGAACCAGGACAGTAGTTAGACCAGTTCACAAATTAGTGCCACTACATGTTAAGAAAGTGTAATTGTCGTTTTCTCAAGGATACACTGGTCTTAAACCTCCCAGTGTGGGGAGGGGGAAAATGTTAAGAAGAACAGAACTTAATTGAACTTTATTTGCGTGATGGATTGTACGTGCGTTACCACTACACATGAGCGCGCACATTGGTTACATTTCTATTTAAAATTCAAACTTGTGTGACATATTTAAAATGGCGTGAGCATCGCGGGAGCGAGGATTCGTTGTTGTGTTGTGAAAGTTTTTGGTGGAGAATTGTTGTCACGTTTTTACCGTAGTTTTTTACGGTCTTAGTTTGGACATTAAAATCCGCTGTGGATGTTTTACTACTGCCGTGTAGTTTTGTCTGTGGACCGTTGAATTCCGCTGCCGAACATTTTCTGGCAACCACGACGCCGGGAGCTAAAGGTATTCTCGTTCAAATTTGAGTTTTTGCTTTGTTTTTGATCGTTTTGGTGATGGCATCCGCAGACAACGAAGTGACCGATGGTGTCCTAGAAAACGAAGAAACTGAACAAACCGAAGCTGAGAAACAGAAGAAAATGGACTCCGCTTTAATCAGGATAAAGAGCCGGAAACGGACCACGAAGATAAAACTCACAAAGCTACGACACAAGCTGGAAAAACTTTGCGTTAAATATTCAGAAATCCCGATGATCAAAAGTGCGATTGAACAGCTGTGGACAGCTCTCAAAAATATGTTGGACGTTTTGGAAGAACTTTCCGCCTTAACATCGAAGTGGGAGACACGGCAGGCAAGAACGAAGTATTCCACGAAACAAACAATCGAAAACGAATAACAAACAGCCATTGAAGAAGGACAAAATGTGATGAAAAACCGCACGACCATCACTGCGTACACGTCATTCACTGAAAATGCTACAAACAACAGCGAGCAGCAACCGGTTAGGCAGAATCAGGAAGGTAAGAATAGCTTCAGTCCCAACAACCGAAACCATTTCTTGAAGCTGTTAGAAGTCCCAACGTTAGATGGCGACAAACGCATGTTTGAAGACTTTTGGGCGCTGTTTGAAAGTTTAGTTGACGCGTCGACCAAGCCTGCAAATCCCAAGATGGCAAGACTGCGACAGAGCCTGACTGGCAATGCTTTAGAGGCTATCAGAGGACTGGGCATCTCACCCCTTGAGTATGACAAAGCAAAGAAAATTCTTCAGACAGAGTTTGGTGGTACGCGATGGCTTTTAAGAGCATTTATGGATCAGCTGGAAAAGCTACCTACAATCCAAATCAATGATGTCCAAGCACTCGAGAAGTTTACGGACCTTGTCGGAATAACCGTGGTTAAGCTGCAAGCGGAGGAGAGTTGGATGATGGAACCCTACACAGCCTGCTTTTGAAAAAGCTGCCTCAACGTCAGCTAGAAAACTACAGCCGTCGGACGAGCGAACACGCCAAAGAGAAATCAGTCACGACATTCCAAGATTGGTTAAAAGAAAAAGCCAGATTCCGAGTAGAAGTGGCAGAAATGGCCAACGGATTTGAATCGAAGACAGCTGCAAATGCTACAACAGCTAGATTTTCAAAGTAACCGGATTCGGGTAAAGGACGAAATTTCCATTCATTTACAAGTGGGGATGAAACAAGAAATGCGAGGCCACCCTGTTCTCTATGTCAGAAAAATGACCATGGTGTGTGGTTTTGCAAGCAGTTCCACAACAAGTGCGTTGACGACCGTTGGCAGTTCGCTAAAGAGAAGAAGCTTTGTTTTCGTTGTCTGGCCTCGGACCACCGAGGAAAGGATTGTAGAAGATCGAAAATATGTGGAATAGATGGCTGCGCGCGAGTACATCACCACCTTCTACATGGTTCCGAAATAATGGCTGCATCGATCACCTCCGAAGATAGAAGAGGTCTATTTCCCCCACGGGAAGGGGTTCCACCCCCGGCAGTGACCATGACCTGCAATACCGAGATTCCGATTGAACCCTATTCATTACGAACTGTCCCTCTGTGGATAAAAGCTAATGGGAGGAAAGTAAAGGTCAACGACATCTTAGACTATGCCTCAAATGAAACGTTTCTAAACAAAGAAATTGCCGGTGCCCTGGGACTACAAGAGCCTCTTCAGAAAGTTCAAGTTCATATGCTCATATGATACTGTGGAAACGTTTCAGTCAATGCCATTGAGGATAGAGCTCGAAAGTGTTGATGGGCGGTTTACAAAAGAAATCAGTGTCAAAACATGCCCGCGAAAAGTCACTGGTGGTTACCGAGTGGTAAACTGGAGAGAATGTAAGAGTAAGTGGCCTCACCTTCTACAGTGCGACTTTGCCAAACCAGCAAACGATGGACTTGTTGATCTTTTGATTGGCATAGACAACGCCGATCTACACTACTCACATGTCGACCTCTGCGGATAAAATGGTGGACCTATCGCATGCCTGGGACCACTAGGATGGACCTGCATTGGTTCTCCTGACAAAAACGAAATTCCGCGAACAAGATCTCACGCTATTCAAGCCTTGTTTACAAGAGAACCCGTTTCGTATGATTGCCAAAGAGACTTGTGTTGTGACATTGATCAGAGCCTTAAAAGATTCTGGGAAATTGAAAACTCAGGCACGGAGAGCGTCGACAAACTTGTGCTTACCGAAGAGGAGAAGCTTGCTTTGATCAAAGTACAAGAATCCCTAAAATACGAAAAAGGAAGGTACTGCGTGTGTGTCCCTTGGAAAGGGGATAAGCTCGACCTGCCCGACACCAAACCGATGGCTTTGTCCCGCCTTCAGAGCACCGAAAAGAATTTAAAGAAGAATGACTGAGTCGCCAAATAGTACCAAGCAACGATCGAAGCCTATGTTGAAAAAGGATATCTGCATAAAGTGCCTCCAGACGAGCAGACACCTGTCAGCGCATGGTATTTACCTCATTTTCCTGTCGTAAGGATGGACAAAACAGCCACCAAAGTGAGGATCGTGTTTGACTGCTCCACCAAATGTAAGGGAACTTCTCTCAATGACATGATCCTTGCTGGACCGAAATTACAGCAAGATCTCTTCAATGTCCTTGTCGGTTTCCGCTGAAACCCAGTTGGGATCATCTGTGACATAAAAGAGATGTACCTTCAAATTGAAATCAAGGAAGAAGATCGTCCCTACTTCCGACTGCTGTGGAGAGACCTTGACTGCGAACGATAGCCAGATATGTACGAGTTTAGCCACGTTTTTGGAAAGAATGCTGCCCCTATGGAATCGCAGTTTGTTGCACAAGAGAATGCCCGAATAAATCAAGACCATTACCCACTCGCTGCCGAGACAGTTCTTAAGTCAACGTACATGGATGACTCAATTGACAGTGTTGAAGACGATGAAAAAGGGGTTGCACTCTTTCATCAGTTGAGGGCGTTATGGAGAGTGGCCAATATGCAAGCGAGGAAGTGGATATCAAATTCCCCAAAGGTTATCGAAGCTATTCCTGAAGAAGACCGAGCCACAGAAATCGTGATTGACGGTGGGCAAAATCCGATAACCAAGACATTGGGAGTCTAATGGAACAGTTCTGAAGACGTGTTTACCTTGGTTGCTTCTGCAGGCGGGTACCTCAGATATCCAGATAACGAAGCAGAACGTCCTTCGTAAAGTAGCATCAATCTTTGACCCGCTAGGCTTCGTCGGCCCATTCATCATTGTTGCGAAAATTCTAATTCAGGAACTATGGTCAAGAGGTTATGACTGGGACGACGAAATTCAAGATGATGTCGCAGACAAAATCGAAGCTTGGTTTGAACAGTTACGAAATCTGGAGAAGGTGAAGATCCCTCGCTGTCTATGAAAAGTTGAACGAGTCAAGTCAAAGCAGATAGTTACTTTCGTAGATGCCTCTCAGCAAACATATGGTGCTGTTGTCTATCTCCGATGTGAATACGAAAACAAGTCCGTCACAAGCCGTCTGATTGCAGCTAAGAGCAAAGTAGTGCCATTGACCCCAATGACAGTGCCGAGACTGGAGCTTATGGGTGCAATCCTGGGCCTGCGTTAAACACAGTCACTGTTGACAGTCCTGGAAGTACCGATGCGGAGCGTGACCCTTTATTCCGACAGCACAGATGTCTTATGGTGGATCCGAGGGCGTGGCAGACTTCCGACCTTCCGTAGCCAATCGAATTTGTGAGATACAGATGTTTACCGAACCGTCGCAATGGCAGCATGTCTCTACCGAGGAAAACCCAGCAGATTTGTGTACGAGAGGAGCTACTCCTTCAGAGTTAGCTGAGTGCCACCTGTGGTGGAACGGCCCCTATTGGTTGACAAAAGATTTCAGTGAATGGTCGAAGATGGAAATCCAAAACAGGTTAAGAGAACAAGCAAGCGTCCGTGTAACCCTTCTGACGTGTTACCCTCAGGAACAAGTGCCTAAAGAGCAAACCGCAACGCTAGAAGAATGGAAGCTTGACCCAAAGTATTTTTCCAGTTGGTCGCAAATGGTTCGAATTCATGCAAGATTAAGGAGAGTGGTGTACAACATGCGAAGCAAGGATAACAGAAGAGTAGGCCGGGAGTTACTACCAGAGGAAATAAAAGAAGCAGAAGAGGAAATTGTATGTTTAGCACAACGTCAGGCATTCCGCCACGAGTACTTGGCTTTGAGCTCAAGAAAACCGATACCAAGCAAAAGTCAACTAACGAAGCTATGCCCCAAGCTGGATGAAGAAGGTTGCATTCGCTCTGATGGCCGTTTACGTTTTGCCGAATTTCTCCCGTATGACACGCAATACCCGTTGATTCTACCAAGGGGCCACTGGGTTTCAAAGCTGATTGTGAAGCACTATCACGAGTTATCAAGTCACTCAGCTGGAACGAATTTCATTCTGTTGCAAGTTAGCCAGAAATATTGGATCATAGCCGCCGAGAAGAAATCAGAGAGTGGGAAAGGGAATGTAATATGTGCAAAAGGAGAAAGAACAAAGTTGCAAGTCAGATTATGGCTCCTCTTCCCAAGACAAGGCTTGGCTTCAGTTTACGTCCGTTTTCTTTCTAAGACCGCAGTGGACTATGCCGGGCCTTTCATCACTGTTCAAGGCCGTGGATTAAGACACCAAAAGAGATGGATTTGCCTCTTCACTTGCTTAACAACTTGCGCCGTTCACTTGGAAGTTTCCTGGAGACTTGATACTGACAGCTGACGTTGACGTATCAGTCTGCAGATCCGAAAGATGATGTGCCTTTAACTCCGAATCATTTTCTACATGGGCAGATGGGTGGCCAATTCGCTCCTGAGAATGTCGACACCACAGAGTTTAATCCTCAAAAACGATGGCACAAAGTACAGGAGCTGATTTCACACGTATGGACAAGATGGATGAAGGAGTATCTGCCAATGCTAAACACAAGACCAAAGTGGACCGAAGTCGTTGCTGACATGAAGAAAGGAGATGTTGTACTCGCACTTGATTCTAATCTCCCAAGAGGACATTGGCCCTTAGGGTGAATCGTGGAGATGTACCCTGGAAAGGACGGATGAACCAGGGTAGCCAAGGTTCAATGTGGAACCAGGACAGTAGTTAGACCAGTTCACAAATTAGTGCCACTACATGTCGAGAAAGTGTAATTGTCGATTTCTTAAGGACACACTGGTCTTAAACCTCCCAGTGTGGGGAGGGGGAAAATGTTAAGAAGAACAGAACTTAATTGAACTTTATTTGCGTGACGGATTGTACGTGCGTTACCACTACGCACGAGCGTGCACATTGGTTACATTTCTATTTCAAATTCAAACTTGTGTGACGTATTTAAAATGGTGTGAGCATCGCGCAAGCGAGGATTCGTTGTTGTGTTGTAAAAGTTTTTGGTGGAGAATTGTCAAGTTTTTACCGTAGTTTTTTACGGTCTTAGTTTGGACATTAAAATCTGCTTAGGGTGTTTTACTACTGCCGTGTAGTTTCGTCTGTGGACCGTTGAATTCCGCTGCCGAACAGGTATTGTTGTATAGCCAACTGCATTTGGAGACTTCAAATGACAATGTCATAGATGCCGGTTCACTGTTGAATTCCTATCATCTCATGAATGCAGATCACTTGCATTGAATTTACTAGAAGTAAAGGTCTCGACTTGGCCATAGGAATGGGAAGGTATCGGTATAGTAGAGGGTGGCCTAAAAAAAATGAAAGGACAAATGTAACATGCTGTATTGTTTTAAGAATTTAAACAGTTAACTGTGTTGCTATGGCAACAGGAACACATACACTGTATAAAGAAGGATACTAGAAAGGAAAGGTTTATAAAAGCTGAAAGAGAGGAAATGTGTCATTTATAGTGTCCTGTAGAGACGTAAAGGCTGTACATCAAAGTGTACTCCCTTAACTACATCCAAAAGTAGGCCTCTTTAGCTCCGACAAAGGGTGTTCGAAACGTCAACTTTTAGATCTCTCTAAGGTGACCAGTTTTACTTTTCAACTTAGTTGATAGTGAAGAGTAAAATTTTCTTGTCTCACTTTCTCACCAATGCAGCGCCATACAATTTGATAGAATTTCTGTTAATGGTGCAATGCTGTTTTTAACTGGGTTCTCAACCCCTCCAAAAAAAAAACCTCGTGCAGTTTGCTTGCCTTTACATTTGCCATTATTATTGGCTTGTGCCAGCAGAGCTACAATAGGCTTTTTGAGTAAATATAAAATGTAATGTAATGTAATTTAAAACCTTTATTTAGACATGATTAGTGATTTAAGCTATACAGCTTGTGGGGTCATGTATAACTGAGTGAGCTTTCGGCCGGTTGTACTGCAGTCTTCAACGGGTAAAAAAGAGTAGGCTTCTTGTGTGCATGCTACTTTCAAAACAAAGCTCAAAAAGCTGGCTATACTAAAGAAAAAAACATAGAGGACTTTCTAAAGAAGAGCATGATGTAGGTGAAAATATTATAATAGTGATACAACAAACTCAATCTGGCCAATCACGTGTGTTTCTTTGAACATTTTGACCAATCATAGTGTGTGCTATTCTTTGAACATAAATTGAATGCAATTAATTAATAAATTATGCTCAGTCATAAGCATGTGTATTTCTTTGAACATTTTTGAAACAGATCAAACCATAGTTAAGGCTTTTTTATTTTTTTACGATATACCTTTCCTTTGTTTGTAGAGAAATTTGCCTCATTTTACAAGAAAAGATGTGTTTTTGTAGTTAGCCCATACTGAATTGCGTCGACATGGTGCTTTATACTATGACAATTAAAGTATGCTGAAGATTTGCTTGTGATTTCTAAATTATTTTATGGTATAACTTTACCAAATTGGTCAAGAAATTCTCAGTTGGTTTGTCAACAAACACATCTTCTGCACTTTGCAATACACTACATATGTGAACTGTTACAAACTGCATTACATTAAAATGCAATACAAGATCAACATACATTTAATTAATTTAATTTATTTACTTTTAATTTAATTTTAATTTTAATTTAATTTTTAATTTTTTTTTAATTTTTTAAGTTTGACAGTGAATGACCCCTTAATATCTCCTAATGGAATATCCCTATTAATGATCAAACATAAAATTATTCAGATAAATGATCATAAAAAAAATCAATTGGAATGATGTTTAAATGCCTTCTCCAAACTGATACAAAAGGAATGTGTATACCAGTATTCGTGTAGTCATTGTTGATGTAAATTATATATCAAATGCGAGGAACAGTGTTTCATCAGATATCCAAACACCGCAAAGTGGGTTGAAAAATGAGGCTCATCCGAGTTTTTTTTAACCCACTTTAAAGAGTTTGGATACCTGATGAAACATTCTTTCGAGTGTTTGATATACATGTAGCTTCTCAAACTGATCTTTAAATGCAGAGAAATCGCCAAAGTCTATGCAAATTAAGACAGGATATCAATGTAATGTAATGTAAAACTTTTTCTTATACACGGTAAAATATCAGTATTTACTAGAATGATAACTCTAAGAATTAATAATCTTTACACTGTATTACATATTTGCCATGTGGGAGTCCGATACAGAGAACCATTTATTGACACCTCAAAACCTCCTTCATGGCAGTGATTTCCTTTGTATTCTCATCACGAATTTGTAATGAGTTTGAGAAGGGATGATCTAGTTTGTATATTGATAATTGCAGCTTTAATCAAAGGTTGAAAACCATCAGCATCTTATAAATTGATCGTTTACATTTTCAGATAAACCACAAGTAAATTCAGACAAGGCATGAGTCAAAGAAAGCAAACTGGGATCACAAAATCTGCTAGAGGAAACACTGTATGAAGGTAACAACTGACATTGTACAATATCTCTCTTCAGGTTTACAAAATAAAGAAATGGTGGCTGACCAAATTTCTTAACTGTTAGGGTACTAATATCAGCTTGATTGATTGTCAGCAATGATTAAAAACAAGACTTGTTACTAAAATTTGTTCTGTGTTTAATGGTATTGAGATCAGCGGAAAAAAAGGCAATTTGCCATTTGTGTAGTCATTGTTGATGCAAAGAGGGAGTGTGGTTGAATGGTCAAGGTGCCAGACTTGAAATCCAGAGGTCCCTGGTTCAAGCCTAATGCTCTGACCACTAGGTGGAGATGTTTCACGTTAGAGCCAAGTTCAACTCCTTAATGACTGACCACACCCTAAATTACACGGGTGTGGAGTCTTGTCAATAATCCACGCCTGGTGATAAGGCAAGGCGCACACAAACCAAGATGGCCCATGCGGCCGGACCTTATCCCGGTTTAAGTGCAGTATAAAGCACCTATTACTAACTGTATTGCCCCCCCCCCTCGCCCCCACCGTACGGGATGCCAGTCAATCGCTAAGTTTCTTGTCTATGTAAACAACATGACAGCAGAGAACAGGCCAAAATACCAACCTTCCAATCTGAAGTCAAACGGGCTAAACACTACACCACTCATTTATTAATGAAAATGATATTTTATCTTCTTTCCTTTCCACAGTAAAATAATAATAATAATAATAATAATAATAATAATAATAATAATAATAATAATAATAATAATAATCTTTATTTCTTCAGTGACAGGTCATATAGCTTCTTTTGTGGAAGCGGTGTCCTCCACCACATGGGCAGTAAAGGCGCTTCCTGCCCCATTTGCGGGTTGCTGATTGAGCGTGCTGCAAAAGTGTGCATCGCATGAAGGTTGCTCAAGAATAATCATACTTGCCTTGTGGGCCCATAGCTCTTGAGAAGATTAGCAATGTACTTTGGCGCTAGTCCATTAATACATTTGAATGTAAGTAGTAGAACTTTATACTTAATATGTAGTTGTTTGTTCTCTTAGTGGTAGCCAATAAAGTTTCTTTAATGTCAGTGTTATGTGGTTAAACATTCGGCTAAGTGTTACAAGGCGAACAGTGGAGTTTTGGTCATGGTGTAATCTATCGATGTGGAAGACCATAAAGAAGTGTGTTACAGCTACACCTAAGCTTAGTAGAAACAAAGGCAGGGACTAGTGTCTCAGTATCTCCATGAGATAGGAAGTAAACATATATTTTTTTTCACTCCCAGCTCCTTTTGCACATGAATTTATTTCTAAAATACTTTAATTTGCAGTTGTTTGTTTAGGGATTTTATATATAATAAAAGAAGTACCGTAAAATTCCGAAAATGTGCCCTTCTGTACATAAGCCCCTCTGAAGATAAGCCCCCAAATTCGGAATGCATACAAGAATATGTGACCCCAAGGGGGCATATATTTGGGAATTGCCCTCAAATAACATAAACAAAAGCAAATTTGGAAATGCAAATTTTCCTTCTATAATAAGTCCCTCTGAAAATAAGCCCCTCAAAAAGGTCCTTTGAAAAGTATAAAATATGAAATCTGTCTCCCTAAGTGCTCCGATATGGATATCTAGATATCAATTGCTCATTTCCATTTTCAGACAACCTGCACAAATTCAATCAATTTGAAGCGAGAAAGAGAAGAAGGAAAGTATCACAGAAGGCAAACAGGAAATTACAGAATCTTCAGGAGGAAACAATGTAAAAGGTAATGACTTTACAATACAATGCAATGCAATGCAATAGACTATATTTTAAGAGGGTAGCACATGACGGTGACAAAACTGATGACCCTGTGGCCCTCTGCCATTATACAGCAGCTCTCTTGAAGTTGAAATTGGTGGCGGGACGAATTTTTTATCGTTTGGGGATACCAATGTCAGATGGATATTCAGTTTTGATTGTCACTGGTGATCGATTATCTATAAATAATACTTGGTAACTATCTCATTCCACTTTTAATTGTATCGAGATGTGGCTGAAAAAAGGCAAATTGCTGTTTGTGTAGGCACTGTGGATGGATGATCTCAGCGATTTCAGTAATTTTCCTGAGCCTTGAATTAAGGCATTTCCTTTCAAGTTTGAATTTGAATTACATCGCTTTAACAAAACAAACCAGGAGATCAACTGCTACACGTTTGCTAAAAATAAATATTGAAGTTTTAGTTGAAATCAGTTTTAGTGTGATAAAACAAACAAGTCAATTACAGAAATAAGTAGTGTTCATTAAAAATATGAAAGTCAATTAACTTGAATTTTGTAGATTGTATAAACCATTAATTCAACCTTACAATGGCAGAAATTCACAGGCGGATATTTAATATGACCTTTAATGTATAGACATGGTGGCAAAGTGACAAATACTTTTCTTTAATTCATACATTTGTGTGTATAGTAATCTTCAGTGCAAATTTCACCATTTTGTACTGCAAAGTTGACTTCTCTGCACTGTTTAGGATAAATTGGCATGCTATCAGCCAATCAGAATGCAGAAAATATTGTATGCAAATTATTATATTCCAAAATCAAATTAGGCTTAGAATAAAATGAGGTCAACATAATCCAAACATTTCTCAAAACTGCTCTCAAAGAATTTGTTTTCACTTGGCTCACATAGACAGTTATTGTATAAACAACAAGTACCATAGATTGTTTTAAAAATTAAACTCATCACCAATAGATGAGCTTGGGAACTGGTGCCTTAAAGGTTAGCGGGGGCCAAGCAAGGTGCGGAAAATGGAGGTATCCATGGCAACCCTTGTGGCGGGAACCACCCAAACAAGCAGCCGCTAACCAGGCACCGTCACACTGAAAATTCAGTGGAAACAACTTACCTGTGTGGATACTTACCAAGTTACCATCAGACCACGAGGGAGGGAGGAGAGGGTGCAAGAATCTGCCAAGATTCGCTAGCAAGAGCAGATGCAAGCGTAGCAAAACAAGCAACAAAGGCCCTGCAAGGCCTTGAGGGCCGCCTCGCAGGTCATGTACTACGGGGAAGACCGCTGGCCGCATTAGTTAGAGTTTAACTTTGCCTAAATGTTATTAGCCACTTTAAACTCATCACTAATAGATGAGCTTGGGAACTGGTGCATGGCAACCCTGGAGGCGGGAACCACCCAATCGAAACCTTTCTCCAGGTGCTTGGAGAACGGAGGAACCCGCAGACAGGGTGACCGGGTACCTCTGATCCCCAAACATAAACCCCAAGCACCAAATGACTACACATAAATACACTAATAACACATACCTAAGGCCCAAAAGTATCTGCAAGGCTTGGCCGGCCAGTCCTATGTTGGGGCAGTCTGCTAGATGAATGCAAAGTTCCGAATAGACGACATTTGCAAGAGTGACCATGGTCAGCTATGCGAACTTCTTGCCATGCAGTCAACAGATAAGCTAGGGTTTGAGCAATGAGCTACAGAGTACATAAGGGTTTGTGAAGCTAGAGGGAACCGAGCTGATGGACCTGCGTCAAACACCAGAGGTGAGCATCGAAGGGCCCCTACATGAACTGGATACTTAGATCAAGTCAGTTTTTTCGACAGTGTGGCTAGGGAGTCGGACGGTGTCCTTATGTAGAGTTGGTAGGCATTGCTGGACCAATGGCCCATAGATTGAATCAAGTGATTGGGAACTCCATTACGAGCTGCGACGGTGGCAGCCCCTATTCGAAAGCTGTGGCTGGAGAAATTTCCCGGTATCTGCGCTGCAGCCATAATCTGCTGAAGCCATTCCAAGAGTATGCTGCGTGAGAGCGGCTGCCCATTTTCGAGAACAAACAAAGGGCCTGGAGCCTCTCCCCTGATGGCAAGATAGTCCATCAGAGAATGGACTGCGCAAAGCGGAAGTTGGCCGAGGCCAACATTTACATTTACATTTACCAAAATGAGAGCAGTCCCTCCCTTCAAGGCTTATGTGCTCTGGTCATGGTCAAGTTCTTAAAGTTCTTAATGCGTCAGCTGACAAACCCCACTCTTAAAAGAGTTAATATTAGGATCCGTAGCCAACATGGCAGGTAAATTGTTCCATTGTTTTATAGTTCTAGATAGGAAGCTGTACTGAAGGTAAGTTTTCTTCTCGTTAGGTATTCTATAGGATTTCTGGAGTATCTTGTAAGTGGTATAAGTTCTTTAGAGAAGTCTACTTCAACTAAGCTATTTACAATTTTGTAAAACATAGTCTATTATCTGCTCTACGCTGAACCAGACTGCGCCAGCCAAGCTCATTCAGCATGGTGGTGACACTTGCTTCACGGCTGTAGTTGTTGCAAACAAAGTGAAGTGTGTATGAATTAGCCTTTCCTGAAAGGGTCGGTCTTGGTCCTTATGCATATGCAAGATGGGGAAGAAGGTGAGTCCACCGCAATATCCGAAACACCCAGATGGAGGGATGGAGAGAAGCTAGACAAGTTTGGGACAGTGAACTCTGATGCCCACAAGAAAAACTGAAATAGCCAAGGGAGCATGCTGCCCAAAACATGCGATGATTGGGACTGCCCAGGTCCAGAGACCGCCAAATGACCAGCATTAAGTCGTCAGTAATGGGTAGACGGTTGGAGGAAGGAGAACCCTGGCAGCGTTTAATGCCACGGACGATGCTCTGCAAACAAAGACAGTTGGCAAGCGGATCCGGAAAGCCTTGTTCGATGTGGAGGGCTCTCACCCCAGACAAATAGACCTTCATAGAGGAGTGCTGAATAGTCTTGGCCAGGAATGTTGCGAAGAGACAGAGTCCATTCATCAGTTGGGCATGGAGAGCCTGAGGAATGTAGCTTGCCAAGCTGATGGCAGAAGGAGATGAACTTTGCTTGAGCTGAAGCATAGGAGCGACGGGTGGATAGGGCGAGGCCTTGAGTCAGGAATGAGTAGCACTGCTGTTCTAAGGTGGAGATGTCAATTCTGCCAGGAGTTCTGGAGGTATCGGGGTGGGATAGGGGTGAGCATCTGGGACCAGCTTCCGGAACTCCTACCAACGAAAGCGAGACAAGGCATCAGCAATCTGATTGTTAACACCTGGTATGTGTTGGGCTGAAAAGGAGAAGCTATGATGAGCAGCTGAGAGCAGCAGGTTGCGTAGCAACTGCATTAGGCAGGGCACTTTAGAGGTCCTGGAGTTCAAGATGTGGACGACGGCGTCATTGTCTGAGTGAAAGAGAACATGCATCCTGCACCAAAGATGTCCCCACATGTGGGCGGCAATGACTATGGGAAAAAGCTTCTTGTATGCGATGGACTGCTGCTGTTGGGAAGGAGCCCAGGAGCCTGCAAACCAGGAGCCGTTCAAAAATGCACCATAGCCGATCGAACCAGCCGCATCAGAGGACTCTTCAACATCGGCCTTGGGCAGCAGACCAGGAAAAAGCCAGAAGCTTACGCCATGCCAGCAAAAGAAGAATTGGTGCCACCATAGAAGACCCAGATGAAATTCGCGTTTAAGGCGGACCAGGTGATCCCTCCTCCGAAAACAGCTGAGAAGGTTGATCCTGCGGCGTAAGAATGTCCGACCAGGCCACACTACTTTAGCAGCATGGTGAAGATGCCCAATGAGGGATTTGAGCTCCTGTCGATTGCAGCATTTGCGGGGGAGCCAGGAACTAACAAGATCCTGCAGAGCCGACAACTTCTCCGCATGGAGACGTGCAACCTGCCTGACTGAGTCCAACTCAATTCCAAGGACCACTAACACCGTCGAAGGACCCATGCATTTGCCTGGATGAAGGGGTAAACCCAGCTGTTTGCAAACTGTCAAGGTAGTACTTAGGTTGTGTGCACACCGCTGGAAGGCAGGCGGGCTGGCAGTAATGAAGTCGTCCAAGTAGTGAAGGAGGTCGGGGATTTGGTATGAATGCACAAGAATCCACTCCACCATATTGGCAATTGAATTGAAGATGAAGGGAGCAGATCGGAGGCCAAAGGGAAGAGTCAAGTCCACATAGTACTGGTTCCTCCATTTCATGCCCAATAAATAACGATCTGACGGGTGTACAGAAACATTACGAAAGGCAGATTCAACATCGAATTTGGCCATGAGGGCCCCTTTTCCGAGCTTGGAGACTAGGCCAATCACCTGATCTACTGTAATGTAATGTAATGAAGGGTAAGCTCATTGGGGTTGATCCCATCATTGACGCTAGCTCCCCCCCCGGGATGAAAGGTGGACAATAAGACGCCACTTCCCAGGTTGCCCCCTGTTGATAATAACGCCGAAGCTGCTGACTTGGAGGTTAGGAAAGTGGGGGGGGGGGGGGGGGGGGGGCACCCTGCCCAGGGACACTTCGGTAGCCAGGTACTTGTCGATGACCGAGGCATGGAGGTCAGCAGATGGTTTGTTCCTTGAAGCGGATTTCAGCTTATGAGATGGGCAAAAGCCTAGTTTAAACCCGTAACGGATACCATCCCGCACAAAATCAACCAGCTGCCGATTTGGGTGGAGCTGCAATTCCCAGGTAAACTGATCTGCCAGCAAAGGAGTGACTGCTGAAACTGGGGGAAGTGGAGCTAGAAAGAATGCACAAACAGAGCATGGGAAAATAGCTAACCCCATATAACCCGAGCCCCCCACCCCACGGGACGGACAAATGAGCAGACAAATAAACAGTAGTAACCTTAAATCGAAACAATCAGCTTTAATTAAACTAAAGGAACGAGGAACTACACCAAACAGGCCTTCGCCTTAACATAAAATAAATTCAGCTGAGAAGTGAAAGGCAATCATGACAATCAGTGGTAGAGTCTACGAGTGCCTGGACCTGCTGCTAGAACGAGGAGGGGAGGACTCAGCGGGGCACTTGGATGAAGATTGGTGTTTGCCAGGACAGACTCCTACTCTGTGGGAGCCATGGCAACTCGAGCACTTGTGGGCATAGCGACAGGAGGCAGATGGGGCAACGCAGTGGCCGCGGTTTCAGGACTTGCAGATGATATGGGAGGTGGATGCTCCGCGAGGCTTGCCTGCATCCGCCGAGAGATCTCTCCCAGAACGAGAGGGGGCCCCAGCGGTTTGGAAGTTGAACAACTGCACATTTATCGCTGACCAGTCCGTCAGACGTGTCGCGGCAGCATGCTCACGAAAAGACCAGTCGTAGGCCCACCAAACCCGGCCAGCAAACTGGTGATGAGTTCGCAGGATGAGGATCTGGTACTGGAGAAGATCCCTGGCTCGTTGAGGGAAGTGGGACGTGAGGATGAGGCAATAAACAGAAAAAGCTTCCAGCCAAGTCGTGATGTCCTCTATGCGCCGCTTAGGTTTCTTGGGTGTGGACGTTAAAACGAGCCGCCCGTCAAAGAGGAGCCGAGGCTCGGATTCCGACAAGACAGTGTTCGAAGACAGCAATTCGCTAAGCTCAACGAACTTCCCAGCTACAATTTGGGTCACAAGCTTGGCTGGCACTGGCGAAAAGCCCGGGCCCACCACGAAGGGCTGTTGCAGAACCAGCAAATGAGCGAGTGGAGAACCGCCATTGATGTTTGTTGGGACTGAACCAACGGCAGAGCACGAGGGGGACAATGCAAGCGGGAGTGTCGGGGAGGAAAATGTAGAAACAAATGAAGGGACAACAACAGGCTCTGGCCTACCTTGGACAGTAGAACTCGCTGTGGCTGCTGGAGTTCCTGAGAAACCGACACCAGAAGCCGCTAAGGCGATGGTTTGTGAACCGAGCTGGCTGGTTGAGTCAACGGGAACGCCCCCAGGCAAAGCAGGTAAAGACACACTGGCGGCTGGCAGCATGGCAGCAGGAACATTTGAGGCTTGTTCGGCCGCTAGAGCTTGCTTCACGGCGGAGATCACCGAGGCCAAGAAAGCTGGGGACGGCTGGTCTGAATTCACAACTTGAGGCGTGGAGCCGGCCGATTCATCGGACGCCTGGCGTGTCTGTGAAGCAACTTCGGCTGAACCCGAAGCAGAAGGCTGAGAGATGGCATCGAAGGCCGCTGATTGACTATTGCGAGTGTTTCTAGCCATCATACTTCAAGAATCGATCGAGCGTGCAAGAATCCGCCAAGATTTGCTAGCAAGAGCAGATGCAAAGAGCTGTGATCCGCAATGATCAGCGATTAAACTGCAAGCATAGCGAAACAAGCAACAAAGGCCCTGCAAGGCCTTGAGGGCCGCCCACAGGTCATGTACTATGGGGAAGACCGCTGGCCGCATTAGTTAGAGTTTAACTTTGCCTAAATAATATTAGCCACATAAAAAATCAAATGTTCAAGAAAATTGAGCCAAAAAAAATGACAATGGCATCATTGCGTTGCTATGGCAATTCTGATTTGGATACAAATTAGTTATAAAAGCATTTAAGATTAAAATATATTGAGGCAGATGTGTAGCAGTGGATCTCCTGGTTTATTTGTTAAAGCGATGTAATTCGAGATCAAACTTGTGAGGTGTCACACTAAGAAATCCATATCGAGCCACCTTAAAAGATCACAAATTCAACTCAGTCGCCATTTGTTATTACCTTTTAAGGAGGGATGGTAGGGCGAGTGAACATCTTGATTTGTTTGATTCAGTTTACGACATCAGTTATCATCTTTATGAAGTTTAAATGTTGGCGACAAAAAATACTTGAATCATAGCGGAAAAGATTGTATGGAACCTTTTTTGTTTTAATATTTGAACAACACAAATGGCCAATTAAATTTAGCTTGCTCAGTTATCTCTTTGGAGCCAAAAAAAAAAGTAATCATATTTGTGAGTTTGTTCATTTCACTCGATTTCAACAGAAACATTTTTATATTTTAAGAATAAGATTTGCTGCCAAAAAAAAAACGTGAAAAAAATTGGCGACGAAAAAGGTTAACGTCTCCAGTAATTTTAAGTCAAACCAAAAAAAGGGCTAATATTTCTTGCTAAAAATATATCAACAAGATCTGTATTTTTGTTACTAGAAAATTCACACTTTTGCTATTTTTAAACGATCATGGAGCTCTTTAAAAAAATAGAACTCTATGATAGTTTAAAAAATAGTATAAAGTTTGAATTTTCTAGTAATAATTTTCTACGTGCTAAAAATTAAAAAAAAAGGAAAATCGGTGGTCAACAGGGGTGTCCCCACCCCCTATATCAAGTTACACGACTTAAATTAAACGACGGCAGAGATAAGGCCGTCATGTGTTTAAGTCAAGAAGCGCAAGCTTGTTACCACTACACCACGGAGGCGTAGCACGAAAAAGAGAGTTCAAAATTACCTAGAAATAGGTTGTGGGGTCTATTGTTTTCAGTGAATGTATTAGCTTTAATTATACATGTTTTATTCTTAATCCGTGCGGAATGTTGCTGGCTTTGTATAATTGAACAAATGAGACCACAAACAACATTCTTGATATGAAATCGTAATAATTATTCAGAATGCTTTGCAGTGTTCTTCAAGAGAGCACCAATATTTATATTTTGCGCGGCCGATTACATGACAAGCGGGTCATTTCTTTGAGGTTTTATTAAAAAAGAACCAAATTTGCTTATTTGTTGGTAATTTTTCTGCATTCAATTCAATTTAAGTGGCGAACGAGCCGACGGGAAGTTGCGCGGTTTAAGTTTGTTATGAATTTAGAATTTCTTCTTGCAATATCGGTCTATCATCAAACATACAGATTAATGAGAAAAAAAGAAATGATCGTCAAAGATAAAGTGGTTGATGTTTAAACATCGTCTCCCAACAAGTGCTTAAAGAAATTTATAGAGACGACCGAGGAGAACTTGTATGTTGACATTAGTCAGGGCTTAATGTATCATTGTTAATCCGAACTTGTGCTTCAGCATTTTCATGTGAATCAATCATTTTTATTTTCAGACAACCATACGCGTAAACCTTCAGTCAATTGGAAGCGGGAAAGGATTTAATGCATCACTGGAAACAAACTGGAATCACAATCTTGAGGAAACACAGAAAAGGTAAGATCATTTTCACCAAACAATGGTGACTGAACGAAATTCTAGGCTTTTGGGCAGACGTATTAATTCTCATAATTGATCGATTTATGACCGTGCAAACAACGTTTCGTAGTAAAGTTCGACGACGGAATGCAAGAATTGGAAATAAAATCACTCACAACTTGGGACAAAAGATTGTATGAAATCGTTTTGTCTTTGAAGAACTCGAATTGCCAAATTTGCTTGTTGGAGCCAACAGCAAAATTTTAGTGATCACATTTGTGATAGTGGTCATTTCAGTTTGATTTAAACGTAAAACATTTCCAAGTATACAATAAAATGTTGCCTCCGTGGCCTAGCGGTAATAAGCTTGCGCTTTTTGACTTAAACATTTGAAGGCCTTTTCTGTGCTGTCGTTGAAACTGATTTTGTATTTTAGCAGATAGAAAGTTTCTTTTTGGAAAATTCAACCTTTTTACTATTTTTTTAACGTTCATAGAGTTCTGTTTTTTTTGTTTTTTTTTTTAAAAAAAAACAGAACTCTATGAACGTTAAAAAAAATAGTAAAAAGGTTGAATTTTGCAGTAAAATAATAAATGAGTACTAAAAAATTAAAAAAAGGAAAATTGTGTGGTCGACGGCGTTACTTGTTAAGTCACACAAACTTAAATTAAACGACGGCAGAGATAAGGCCGTCATGTGTTTAAGTCAAGAAGCGCGAGCTTATACCACTACACCATGGAGGCGTAGCACGAGAAAGAGAGGTCAAAATTACCTAGAAATAGGTTGTGGGGTCTATTGTTTTCAGTGAATTTATTAGCGTTAATTTACATGTTTTATTCATAGTCCGTGCGGAATGTAGCTGGTTTTGTATAATTGAACAAATGAGACAACAAACAACATTCTTGATATGAAATCGTAATTATTCAGAATGCTTTGCAGTGTTCTTCAAGAGAGCACCAATATTTATATTATGCGCGGCCGATTACATGACAAGCGGGTCATTTCTTCGAGGTTTTAATATAAAAAATAATTTGCTTGTTGATCATTTTACTGCATTAAATTCAAGTGGGGAACGACGTTTATTCTCATACAGATTACGTGAATAAAGAAAATGATCATCAACTAGTGTTTTAAGAAATTTATGGAGACGACCGAGCAGAACTTGCACATGACATCAGTCAGTTGTTAATGTATGTTCTAAGCTTGTGCTTCAGTATTTTGAATCAACCATTTTTACTTTCAGACAACCATAGGCGTAAACCTTCAGTCAATTGGAAGCGGGAAAGGGAGTATAATGCATGACAGAAAACAAACTGGAAGAAACACAGCAAAGGTAAGACTTTGACATCAAACGATGGTGACTGAACGAAATTCTAGATTTCTGGGCAGACATTCTCATAGCTGATCGATTTATGACAGTGCAACGTTTGGGGGTAAAGCTGGATGACGGAATGCAAGAAGTGGAGACAAAATCACTCACAACGTGCGACATAAGAAATGTGTTTGTCTTTGAAGAACTTAAATTTGCTTGTTGGAACCAAAAGCAAAATTTTAGAGATCACATTTTCGATTTAAGGTGGCAATCAATCAACTTTATTTATCCTCAAGTGCTAATATCTTCGAGCCAACTACTCTGGTTAAAACGTTTTACAGTAATAATTAATGTTTTGAAAACAACGAATTCTTTACTAATTTTGATGTTTTTCTTCAACAGCTGAAGGTCAAGTTAGATTGAACAAAGAATGGTAAAGGACGAAAGTAATCGACTGAAGTTCGGCGAATTTTAACTTGTCTCGTTATTAACTAGCGCAAGAATAACAGTATTGTACCAAAAGTTAAACGGTATATTTTTATTGTTTGTAAAAAATAAAGTCTACTACAAAGAATAAAAGATGTGGAACACTGTGTGTCGAATTTTATGAAATATAGTGTATGTCCAACACTGTCTAGAAAGTAAAGTGTATGTCGAACACTGCTTGAAAAGTAAAGTGTATGTCCAACACTGTATGAATGGTTAAGTGTATGTCGAACACTGCTTGAAAGGTAAAGTGTATGTCGAACACTGTATGAAAGGTAAAGTGTATGTCCAACACTGTATGAAAAGTAAAGTGTATGTCCAACACTGTCTAGAAAGTAAAGTGTATGTCGAACACTGTCTAGAAAGTAAATGTCCTATACTGTATGAAAAGTAAAGTGTATGTCGAACACTGCTTGAAAAGTAAAGTGTATGTCCAACACTGTATGAATGGTTAAGTGTATGTCGAACACTGCTTGAAAGGTAAAGTGTATGTCGAACACTGTCTAGAAAGTAAATGTCCTATACTGTATGAAAAGTAAAGTGTATGTCGAACACTGCTTGAAAAGTAAAGTGTATGTCCAACACTGTATGAATGGTTAAGTGTATGTCGAACACTGCTTGAAAGGTAAAGTGTATGTCGAACACTGCTTGAAAGGTAAAGTGTATGTCGAACACTGCTTGAAAGGTAAAGTGTATGTCCAACACTGTATGAAAAGTAAAGTGTATGTCCAACACTGTTTGAAAGGTAAAGTGTATGTCCTATACTGTTTGAAAGGTAAAGTGTATGTCCAACACTGTATGAATGGTAAAGTGTATGTCGAACACTGTTTGAAAGGTAAAGTGTATGTCGAACACTGTATGAAAAGTAACGTGTATGTCGAACACTGTATGTCCTATACTGTATGAAAAGTAAAGTGTATGTCCAACACTGTATGAAAAGTAAAGTGTATGTCCAACACTGTATGAAAAGTAAAGTGTATGTCCAACACTGTATGAAAAGTAAAGTGTATGTCCAACACTGTATGAAAAGTAAAGTGTATGTCCTATACTGTTTGAAAAGTAAAGTGTATGTCGAACACTGTATGAAAAGTAAAGTGTATGTCCAACACTGTATGAAAAGTAAAGTGTATGTCCAACACTGTATGAAAAGTAAAGTGTATGTCCTATACTGTTTGAAAAGTAAAGTGTATGTCGAACACTGTATGTCCTATACTGTTTGAAAAGTAAAGTGTATGTCCTATACTGTATGAAAAGTAACGTGTATGTCGAACACTATGAATGGTAAAGTGTATGTTGAACACTGTCTAGAAAGTAAAGTGTATGTCCAACACTGTCTAGAAAGTAAAGTGTATGTCGAACACTGTTTGAAAAGTAAAGTGTATGTCCTATACTGTTTGAAAAGTAAAGTGTATGTCGAACACTGTTTGAAAAGTAAAGTGTATGTCCTATACTGTTTGAAAAGTAAAGTGTATGTCCAACACTGTATGAAAAGTAAAGTGTATGTCCAACACTGTTTGAAAAGTAAAGTGTATGTCCTATACTGTTTGAAAAGTAAAGTGTATGTCCAACACTGTTTGAAAAGTAAAGTGTATGTCCAACACTGTTTGAAAAGTAAAGTGTATGTCGAACACTGTATGTCCTATACTGTTTGAAAAGTAAAGTGTATGTCCTATACTGTATGAAAAGTAACGTGTATGTCGAACACTATGAATGGTAAAGTGTATGTTGAACACTGTCTAGAAAGTAAAGTGTATGTCCAACACTGTATGAATGGTAAAGTGTATGTCGAACACTGTCTAGAAAGTAAAGTGTATGTCGAACACTGTTTGAAAAGTAAAGTGTATGTCCAACACTGTTTGAAAAGTAAAGTGTATGTCCAACACTGTTTGAAAAGTAAAGTGTATGTCGAACACTGTATGAAAAGTAAAGTATATGTCCAACACTGTTTGAAAAGTAAAGTGTATGTCGAACACTGTATGTCCTATACTGTTTGAAAAGTAAAGTGTATGTCCTATACTGTATGAAAAGTAACGTGTATGTCGAACACTATGAATGGTAAAGTGTATGTTGAACACTGTCTAGAAAGTAAAGTGTATGTCCAACACTGTATGAATGGTAAAGTGTATGTCGAACACTGTCTAGAAAGTAAAGTGTATGTCGAACACTGTTTGAAAAGTAAAGTGTATGTCGAACACTGTATGAAAAGTAAAGTGTATGTCCAACACTGTTTGAAAAGTAAAGTGTATGTCCAACACTGTTTGAAAAGTAAAGTGTATGTCCAACACTGTTTGAAAAGTAAAGTGTATGTCCAACACTGTTTGAAAAGTAAAGTGTATGTCCTATACTGTTTGAAAAGTAAAGTGTATGTCCTATACTGTTTGAAAAGTAAAGTGTATGTCCAACACTGTTTGAAAAGTAAAGTGTATGTCCTATACTGTTTGAAAAGTAAAGTGTATGTCCAACACTGTTTGAAAAGTAAAGTGTATGTCGAACACTGTATGAAAAGTAAAGTGTATGTCCAACACTGTTTGAAAAGTAAAGTGTATGTCGAACACTGTATGTCCTATACTGTTTGAAAAGTAAAGTGTATGTCCTATACTGTATGAAAAGTAACGTGTATGTCGAACACTGAATGGTAAAGTGTATGTTGAACACTGTCTAGAAAGTAAAGTGTATGTCCAACACTGTATGAATGGTAAAGTGTATGTCGAACACTGTCTAGAAAGTAAAGTGTATGTCGAACACTGTTTGAAAAGTAAAGTGTATGTCGAACACTGTTTGAAAAGTAAAGTGTATGTCGAACACTGTTTGAAAAGTAAAGTGTATGTCCAACACTGTATGAAAAGTAAAGTGTATGTCCAACACTGTATGAAAAGTAAAGTGTATGTCGAACACTGTATGAAAAGTAAAGTGTATGTCCAACACTGTATGAAAAGTAAAGTGTATGTCCTATACTGTTTGAAAAGTAAAGTGTATGTCCAACACTGTTTGAAAAGTAAAGTGTATGTCGAACACTGTATGTCCTATACTGTTTGAAAAGTAAAGTGTATGTCCTATACTGTATGAAAAGTAACGTGTATGTCGAACACTATGAATGGTAAAGTGTATGTTGAACACTGTCTAGAAAGTAAAGTGTATGTCCAACACTGTATGAATGGTAAAGTGTATGTCGAACACTGTCTAGAAAGTAAAGTGTATGTCGAACACTGTTTGAAAAGTAAAGTGTATGTCCTATACTGTTTGAAAAGTAAAGTGTATGTCCAACACTGTATGAAAAGTAAAGTGTATGTCCAACACTGTTTGAAAAGTAAAGTGTATGTCCAACACTGTATGAAAAGTAAAGTGTATGTCCTATACTGTTTGAAAAGTAAAGTGTATGTCCAACACTGTTTGAAAAGTAAAGTGTATGTCCAACACTGTTTGAAAAGTAAAGTGTATGTCGAACACTGTATGTCCTATACTGTTTGAAAAGTAAAGTGTATGTCCTATACTGTATGAAAAGTAACGTGTATGTCGAACACTATGAATGGTAAAGTGTATGTTGAACACTGTCTAGAAAGTAAAGTGTATGTCCAACACTGTATGAATGGTAAAGTGTATGTCGAACACTGTTTGAAAAGTAAAGTGTATGTCGAACACTGTATGAAAAGTAAAGTGTATGTCCAACACTGTTTGAAAAGTAAAGTGTATGTCCAACACTGTTTGAAAAGTAAAGTGTATGTCCTATACTGTTTGAAAAGTAAAGTGTATGTCCTATACTGTTTGAAAAGTAAAGTGTATGTCCAACACTGTTTGAAAAGTAAAGTGTATGTCCTATACTGTTTGAAAAGTAAAGTGTATGTCCTATACTGTTTGAAAAGTAAAGTGTATGTCCAACACTGTTTGAAAAGTAAAGTGTATGTCGAACACTGTATGAAAAGTAAAGTGTATGTCCAACACTGTTTGAAAAGTAAAGTGTATGTCGAACACTGTATGTCCTATACTGTTTGAAAAGTAAAGTGTATGTCCTATACTGTATGAAAAGTAACGTGTATGTCGAACACTATGAATGGTAAAGTGTATGTTGAACACTGTCTAGAAAGTAAAGTGTATGTCCAACACTGTATGAATGGTAAAGTGTATGTCGAACACTGTCTAGAAAGTAAAGTGTATGTCGAACACTGTTTGAAAAGTAAAGTGTATGTCGAACACTGTATGAAAAGTAAAGTGTATGTCCAACACTGTTTGAAAAGTAAAGTGTATGTCCAACACTGTTTGAAAAGTAAAGTGTATGTCCAACACTGTTTGAAAAGTAAAGTGTATGTCCAACACTGTTTGAAAAGTAAAGTGTATGTCCAACACTGTTTGAAAAGTAAAGTGTATGTCCTATACTGTTTGAAAAGTAAAGTGTATGTCCAACACTGTTTGAAAAGTAAAGTGTATGTCCTATACTGTTTGAAAAGTAAAGTGTATGTCCAACACTGTTTGAAAAGTAAAGTGTATGTCGAACACTGTATGAAAAGTAAAGTGTATGTCCAACACTGTTTGAAAAGTAAAGTGTATGTCGAACACTGTATGTCCTATACTGTTTGAAAAGTAAAGTGTATGTCCTATACTGTATGAAAAGTAACGTGTATGTCGAACACTGAATGGTAAAGTGTATGTTGAACACTGTCTAGAAAGTAAAGTGTATGTCCAACACTGTATGAATGGTAAAGTGTATGTCGAACACTGTCTAGAAAGTAAAGTGTATGTCGAACACTGTTTGAAAAGTAAAGTGTATGTCGAACACTGTTTGAAAAGTAAAGTGTATGTCCAACACTGTATGAAAAGTAAAGTGTATGTCCAACACTGTATGAAAAGTAAAGTGTATGTCCAACACTGTATGAAAAGTAAAGTGTATGTCCAACACTGTTTGAAAAGTAAAGTGTATGTCCTATACTGTTTGAAAAGTAAAGTGTATGTCCAACACTGTTTGAAAAGTAAAGTGTATGTCGAACACTGTATGTCCTATACTGTTTGAAAAGTAAAGTGTATGTCCTATACTGTATGAAAAGTAACGTGTATGTCGAACACTGAATGGTAAAGTGTATGTTGAACACTGTCTAGAAAGTAAAGTGTATGTCCAACACTGTATGAATGGTAAAGTGTATGTCGAACACTGTCTAGAAAGTAAAGTGTATGTCGAACACTGTTTGAAAAGTAAAGTGTATGTCGAACACTGTTTGAAAAGTAAAGTGTATGTCCAACACTGTATGAAAAGTAAAGTGTATGTCCAACACTGTATGAAAAGTAAAGTGTATGTCCAACACTGTATGAAAAGTAAAGTGTATGTCCAACACTGTTTGAAAAGTAAAGTGTATGTCCTATACTGTTTGAAAAGTAAAGTGTATGTCCAACACTGTTTGAAAAGTAAAGTGTATGTCGAACACTGTATGTCCTATACTGTTTGAAAAGTAAAGTGTATGTCCTATACTGTATGAAAAGTAACGTTTATGTCGAACACTATGAATGGTAAAGTGTATGTTGAACACTGTCTAGAAAGTAAAGTGTATGTCCAACACTGTATGAATGGTAAAGTGTATGTCGAACACTGTCTAGAAAGTAAAGTGTATGTCGAACACTGTTTGAAAAGTAAAGTGTATGTCCTATACTGTTTGAAAAGTAAAGTGTATGTCCAACACTGTATGAAAAGTAAAGTGTATGTCCAACACTGTTTGAAAAGTAAAGTGTATGTCGAACACTGTATGAAAAGTAAAGTGTATGTCCAACACTGTATGAAAAGTAAAGTGTATGTCCTATACTGTTTGAAAAGTAAAGTGTATGTCCAACACTGTTTGAAAAGTAAAGTGTATGTCGAACACTGTATGAAAAGTAAAGTGTATGTCCAACACTGTTTGAAAAGTAAAGTGTATGTCGAACACTGTATGTCCTATACTGTTTGAAAAGTAAAGTGTATGTCCTATACTGTATGAAAAGTAACGTGTATGTCGAACACTATGAATGGTAAAGTGTATGTTGAACACTGTCTAGAAAGTAAAGTGTATGTCCAACACTGTATGAATGGTAAAGTGTATGTCGAACACTGTCTAGAAAGTAAAGTGTATGTCGAACACTGTTTGAAAAGTAAAGTGTATGTCCTATACTGTTTGAAAAGTAAAGTGTATGTCCAACACTGTATGAAAAGTAAAGTGTATGTCCAACACTGTTTGAAAAGTAAAGTGTATGTCCAACACTGTTTGAAAAGTAAAGTGTATGTCCTATACTGTTTGAAAAGTAAAGTGTATGTCCAACACTGTTTGAAAAGTAAAGTGTATGTCCTATACTGTTTGAAAAGTAACGTGTATGTCGAACACTATGAAAAGTAAAGTGTATGTCGAGATCACTGTATAAACAGTAGAAAGAAAACGAAGACTTTCAGCCGGATAATATTCAAATACTTGAATAGGTTTTACTACCTAATGAATGTATGTTAGTAAAAAGTATTCAAGTATTTCGACTACCGTCTGAAAGAAAATATTTCCAAAATACCCAATATATTATTTTAAAACAATCAGTAGTTAAAATAATGCTTGTCCTAAGTGAGCGAAAAAAAAATGGGTCGAGCCTCCTTAACCCAGAATAGCGTCAGTCAGCACCCAAATATTATTTAACTTAAGGAGCTGGCAACATAAAGTGAAAAGAGTATTTATACGCGTAATCTGATGTTCAAAATATATTTGAATTTTAAAGAAGCAACTTTGCTGGGACGAGTTCAGTTCTGTTGAATTTCGCGGTAAAATGTTAAAACCTGAAAATACCTTAAGTACTTCTTTGTAAAATCACCTGGTATTTCTGTGATTCAAACACTGTATTTCAAGTTATGGTGCCAGTATAAACAAAGCCATAAAGTTGAAAATTAAGTGCATGATACAAGACTCGCATTTTGTCGCTAAATTTGGCAGGCAACAGAACAAATTTACATTTTTTCGACACAAACATTTACTACTTGTTTCAAATGTATTTTGTTCACATTAAATACTATAACGCGAGATTTTGTATCGTGCACATAAAAAGATCTTTGCGATTTTCGCTTGAAGTCTGCAAACCATAACCAAGAAATTCCACTTTTAAATAAGGCGCCACATTCTACACTCAAACGTCTCATCATTAAACAGTTTCAAAAGCAAATACTGATTTATAAAAATTGCGGCCAAATAATGCATTTCTGGAACGTTTTTTTACGCGTTCCTTTTGGAAAAAATCATGTGACGCTTCCTTTATTCCGGAACTTCTTGCTTAAATATAGAAACTAAATAACGCAGGAGAGCTTCAAATCGCTTCTTCTGTGGCAGTCTTCTTTCCAGCCTTGTTCTGTATTTCTTTCTTGTCTTTCAATTCTGTTGAGTTGTGGAATCCACCTTGAGAGGAATGACTGAAAGAAATTATTTTTAAAAGAAGCTGCGTCAATGTCCAATATGAGTCGAATAAAATTCTACAACTACGTTACGGTTTTTTGGTGTCGAAAACGTTGTTTTTATTCTCAACTATACCGTTCACAAGGAAAACAACATTCCGCACGGACTATGAATAAAATATGTATAATTAAAGCTAATAGATTCACTGAAAACAATAGACCCCACAACCTATTTCTAGGTAATTTTGACCTCTCTTTCTCGTGCTACGCCTCCGTGGTGTAGTGGTAACAAGCTTGCGCTTCTTGACTTAAACACATGACGGCCAAATCTCTGCCGTCGTTTAATTTAAGTTGTTTAACTTGATCTAGGGGGTGGGAACACCCCCGTTGACCACCGATTTTCCTTTTTTTATTTTTTTTAGCAGGCAGAAATTTTTAACTGGAAAATTCTAACTTTTAACTATTTTTTAAACGATCATAGAGTTCTTAAAAAATATAGAACTCTACGATCGTTTAAAAAATAGTTAAAAGTTAGAATTTTTGGGAAGCAAATATACACAACTTGTCGACTTTTTGCTTTTAAAAACTAGTCCTTTTCTGCTGAATATAAGTTCAAAAAATTTAAAAAAATTCTAGCTGCTAATAAAAATAAAAAAAGGAAAATCGGTGGTGTTCTATATTTTTAAAGAACTCTACGATCGCTTAAAAATAGAAAAAAGGTTGAATTTCTTTGGCAACAAATATACACAACTTGTCGCCTTTTTGCTTTCAAAAACTAGTCCTTTTCTGCTGAATTAACATGAGTTCAAAAAATTAAAAAAAAAAAATTGCAGGCGTTCAGGACCCGTTCCGTCGCCGATTTCATTTTCAATGTTTTTTTTTTGGGAGGGGAAGCAAATTTGACCCAATTCACACAAAAACACAACTGGCAGGCTAAATTCAAAAACAAAATATCTATACGAGTGACTTTTTCCTATTTCTCCTTCGACTCTTGCGATCCCTAATTCCTCCATCAAGCGTTGAGTAGAAACACTGCGCGGATTTATGATATTGCTATCACCAAAGTTCAGAAAATTAATCAGCCACCGTTTATTAACTCACGTTTGCTACTGTATAAGTTCTTACCTTTACAGTATTTGCTTCTGATTCTGTGATTATTGTTTGCTTCTCTGATCCGTTCCTCTTCTTCCCACTTCGAGTTGACGGAATTTACTTGTGGCTTGTCTGAAAAAGACAAATGTCGATCTGAGATATTGAAACACAAGCTGAAAACAATTCAACATAAAAATAAGACTTTTTTCACGTTAAATATTTTGGCAGTGGTGATTCCTTGAAAGTTGGAACTTGAATACTGAACACAGCTTTAAGAAACAAACCAGGCGATCAATGGCTATACATGTGCGAAAAATAGATTTAAGTTTCAGATGAACTGAACGTCATCGAAATCGAAATTGCCATAGCAACACAATGTTTAACTAAGTCGATTTTCTTTTAAACGGTCCAGCTTGAAGTGTGTGTTTACATGTACTGTGTCTATGAGAGGGTTTTTTGAGAAATTGTAGGCTGAATTGTTGACTACTGAACATAAACAAATAAACACAATTTAATCAAGTTCCCCTTGCTTATTTGTGAGAACCATACATTGAGTTTATAGTATTGTTATTGACACGAATATTTTGCTTTTTTGGCCAAATTAAAGCTGTACTTAATATTTGACCGTGTAAGTTTGCTTATACACAAAATGCTCTTAAATTACAGGTAGAAAAATATCAAGTGATTTCCTCTAAAGGGAATTAAATCATGCTCAATTTTTTTTAGTGATCTGTCCAAAACACAACTGGTGCAGAATACGAAAAACACTTCTCTTACGTCACGCGCGTCCCTTATCGAGTTTTATAAGATGTTCAAACAAATGCGCGCACTTCGATTGGTGAAATTAAGTTCATTCTTACGCCATAACACTTTCTCTTACATCACGCGCATGCCTTATTGAGTTTTATAAGATGTTTAAACAAATGCGCGCCCTATGATTGGTCAGATTAAGCTAATTGTTACGCCAAAACACTTTCTCTTACGTCACGCGCGTCCCTTATCGAGTTTTATAAGATGTTTAAAACAAATGCGCGCACTTTGATTGGTGAAATTAAGTTCATTGTTACGCCATAACACTTTCTCTTACATCACGCGCATGCCTTATTGAGTTTTGTAAGATGTTTAAACAAATGCGCGCCCTATGATTGGTCAGATTAAGCTCATTGTTACACCATAACACTTTCTCTTACGTCAAGCCTAAACGGAAGTAAACACAAGCGAAAACATTGTTACAGTTCATTAAAAAATTGTTTTAGAGAATTTCAGAATCGTCTATAACTATTGTTGCGGTTGATAATGACTCATACAATGTAAACGCAAGCAAATACATGGTTAAAATTCATTAAAATTGTTTTGTCTGAAATGCTGTGAACTGTTCTTTTACGTAATTACGTTTTCTCAAGTTTTCTCAATGTAAATCAATGTGTCTTACTCAAAGGGGAGTACTGATGTAAAGTGTCATGCACCAAAAATAATAATCACAACACGAGGCCGAAACTAAAACTTCCAAATGTGGCAGCACTTCACTTCTAATATGGAACCGCTAGTCTAGATTTATATGATGTTCAAACAAATGCGAGCACTATGATTGGTCAGATGAAGTCCATTATTATTTCATAACACTTTCTCTTACATCACGCGCACGCCTTATTGAGTTTTATACGATGTTCAAACAAATGCGCGCCCTATGATTGGTGAGATAAAGCTCATTGTTACGCCATAACACTTTCTCTAACGTCACCCGCTTGCCTTTTTAAGTTTTCTAAGATGTTCAAACAAATGCGCGCACTATGATTGATCAGATTAATTTAATTGTTACACGATAACACTTTCTCTTACATCACGCACGTGCCTTATAATTATCGAGTTTTCTTAGGTGTTCGAACAAATGCACGCCCTATCATTGGTCAGATGAAGTTCATTATTACGCCAAAACACTTCTCTTACGTCACGCGCGTGCCTTATCGAGTTTTATAAGATGTTCAAACAAATGCGCGCACTATGATTGGTGAAATTAAGTTCATTGTTATGCCATAACACTTTCCCTTACGTCACGCGCGTGCCTTATCGAGTTTTATAAGATGTTCAAACAAATGCACGCCCTATGATTGGTGAGATTAAGTTCATTATTACGCCAAAACACTTTCTCTTACGTCACGCGCGTGCCTTATCGAGTTTTGTAAGATGTTCAAACAAATGCGCGCTCTATGATTGGTGAGATTAAGTTCATTGTTATGCCATAACAGTTTCTCTTACGTCAGGCGCGTGCCTTATCGAGTTTTATAAGATGTTCAAACAAATGCGCGCTCTATGATTGGTCAGATGAAGTTCATTATTACGCCAAAACACTTTCTCTTACGACACACGTGCCTTATAATTATCGAGTTTTCTTTGGTGTTCAAACAAATGCGCGCCCTATCATTGGTCAGATGAAGTTCATTATTACGCCAAAACACTTCTCTTACGTCACGCGCGTGCCTTATCGAGTTTTATAAGATGTTCAAACAAATGCGCGCTCTATGATTGGTCAGATGAAGTTCATTATTACGCCAAAACACTTCTCTTACGTCACGCGCGTGCCTTATCGAGTTTTATAAGACGTTCAAACAAATGCGCGCCCTATGATTGGTGAGATTAAGTTCATTGTTACTCCATAACACTTTCTCTTACATCGCGCGCGTGCCTTATCGAGTTTTATAAAATGCTCAAGGAAATGCGCGCGCTATGATTGGTCAAACCGAGTTCATTATAACTCGATAAAGCACGCGCGTGACGTAAGCTTCATTAAAACCGTTTTCATTTTATAAAAGAAATAAAAAAACTTGTTCCTCGTGCATTATTGAGTTATAAAGCACTTGGGAATTTTTAAGAACACTCGAGAAGTGCGAGAAGCACTCGCCTTTGGCTCGTGCTTCTCTGCACTTCTCTCGTGTTCTTAAAAATTCCCGCGTGCTTTATAACTCAATAATGCACTCGGCGCGTTTTTTATTTCTTTATTATAAGATGTTCAAAAAAATGCGCGCTCTATAATTGGTCAGATGAAGTTCATTATTACGTCAAAACACTTCTCTTACGTCACGCGCGTGCCTTATCGAGTTTTAGAAAATGTTCAAACAAATGCGCGCTCTATGATTGGTGAGATTAAGTTCATTGTTACTCCATAACACTTCCTCTTACGTTGCACGCGTGCCTTATCGAGTTTTATAAGATGTTCAAACAAATGCGCGCACTGTGATTGGTGAGATTAAGTTCATTGTTATGCCATAACACTTTCTCTTACGTCACGCGCGTGTCTTATCGAGTTTTATGAGATGTTCAAACAAATGCGCGCACTATGATTACTGAGATTATGTTCATTGTTATACCATGACAGTTTCTCTTACGTCACGCGCGTGCCTTCTCGAGTTTTAGAAAATGTTCAAACAAATGCGCGCTCTATGATTGGTGAGATTAAGTTCATTCTTACGCCACATCAGTTTCGCTTACGTCACGCGCGTGCCTTCTCGAGTTTTATAAGATGTTCAAACAAATGCGCGCCCTATGATTGGTGAGATTAAGTTCATTATTACGCCATAACACTTTCTCTTACGTCACGCGCGTGCCTTATCCAGTTTTCTAAGATGTTCAAACAAATGCGCGCCCTGTGATTGGTGAGATTCTTCTTCTTCTTCTTCTTCTTCCATTAAACTTGCCTCCTTCACTTCTGAAGATTTTCGCAAGCGTTAAAATATATTCACAATAATAACAGTAAAGCTTAATTAATAACAAATCAATAAATAAAGAAAGGAGTGGTCATGTCTAGTAATCAAGACTGGCAAGCCTCTGTTTAAAGGAGGCCAAGGTCGATGCTTGCACTACATCGTCTGGAAGACTGTTCCAATCTCTGATCGTTCTTGGGAAATAGGAGTAGAGATGGATGTTCGTTTTCGATCTTGGGACTTTGTAACTCAAAGAATTACAGTGCCTGCTCTTCCTTTGCATCGGTTCCATTCTATCCAACCCATCTGGAGCAATAAGATTGAGGTGAATTTTGAACATCATACATAGCCTCATAGCCCTCCTCCTGCTCTCTAGCGATTCCCAACTCAACTGGTCTAACATGTCACCGACACTAGATGTTTGATGATATCTGTTTAAGGTAAACCTAGCTGCCCTGCGCTAAACCATTTCCAATTTATAAATGTTGGACTTCGTATACGGATCCCACACTGTTGAGGCATACTCGATGGTAGGACGAACTAGCGCCTTATATGCTAGAGTCTTAAAAGTGACCGAACTTATTTTGAGATTTCTTCTCAAGAAACCCAAGGTGCTATTCGCCTTTTTTGTTACAGTATCAACATGTTTATTCCATCTCATGTCAGAAGACACAGTGACACCTAAATATTTACTTGAGTCACAGGATGCCAAAACTTTACCATGGAGAACATAATCGTGTTGAACGGTATTCCATTTGCATCCAACACGCAAGACTTCACACTTTTGAGAATTAAATTCCATATCCCATACTCGTTCCCATTCAGCTAACTTATCAAGATCCCTTTGAAGTAAGAGTGCATCTGCTTCAGAGTGAATTGTAAGATATGCAATAGTATCGTCTGCAAAAAGTCTGACCTTTGAGACAAGCGAATTTGGCAGATCATTTATATATAGTAGGAAGAGACAGGGACCAAGGACGGAGCCTTGAGGTACACCAGAAAGTACGTCAGCTGCATCCCAAGTTTCTCCATCCAACACAACTCGTTGAGTTCATTAAGTTCATTGTTATGCCATAACACTTTCTCTTTCGTCACGCGCATGCCTTATACAGTTTTATAATATGTTCAAACAAATGTACGCCACATGATTGGTGAGATTAAGTTCATTGTTACACCATAACACTTTCTCTTACATCACGCGCGTGCATTATCGAGTTTTATAAGATGTTCAAACAAATGCGCGCACTATGATTGGTCAGATTAACTTAATTGTTACGCGATAACACTTTCTCTTTCATCACGCACGTGCCTTATAATTATCGAGTTTTCTTAGGTGTTCAAAGAAATGCGCGCCCTATGATTGGTCAGATGAAGTTCATTGTTACGCCATACCCTTTCTCTTACGTCACGCGCGTGCCTTATCGAGTTTTAGAAGATGTTCAAACAAATGCGCGCCCTATGATTGGTTAGATTAAGCTCACTGTTACGCCATACCCTTTCTCTTACGTCACCTGCGTGCCTTATCGAGTTTCAGAAGATGTTCAAACAAATGCGCGCCCTATGATTGGTCAGATTAAGCTCATTGTTACGCCATACCCTTTCTCTTACGTCGCGCGCGTGCCTTATCGAGTTATGTAAGATGTTCAAACAAATGCGCGCCCTATGATTGGTGAGATTAAGTTCATTATTATGCCATAACACTTACTCTTTCGTCACGCGCATGCCATATACACTTTTATAAGATGTTCAAACAAATGTACGCCACACGATTGGTGAGATTAAGTTCATTGTTACACCATAACACTTTCTCTTACATCACGCACGTGCCTTATAGTTATCGAGTTTTCTTAGGTGTTGAAACAAATGCGCGCCCTATGATTGGTCAGATGAAGTTCATTATTACGCCAAAACACTTTCTCTTACGTCACCCCCGTGCCTTATCGAGTTTTATAAGATGTTCAAACAAATGCGCGCCACATGATTGGTCAAATTAAGCTCATTGTTTCGCCATCACACTTTCTCTTACGTCACGCGCGTGCCTTATCGAGTTTTATAAGATGTTCAAACAAATGCGCGCTCTATGATTGGTCAGATGAAGTTCATTATTACGCCAAAACACTTTCTCTTACGTCACGCGCGTGCCTTATCGAGTTTTAGAAGATGTTCAAATAAATGTACGCCACATGATTGGTGAGATTAAGTTCATTGTTACACCATAACACTTTCTCTTACATCACGCGCACGCCTTATTGAGTTTTAGATGTTCAAACAAATGCGCGCCCTATGATTGGTCAGATGAAGTTCGTTGTTACGCCATAACACTTTCTCTTACGTCACGCGCATGCCTTATTGAGTTTTATAAGATTTTCAAACAAATGCTCGCACTATGATTGGTCAGATGAAGTTTATTGTTACACCATAACACTTTCTCTTAAATCAGGCGCGTGCCTTATCGAGTTTTATAAGATGTTCAAACAAATGCGCGCACTATGATTGGTCAGATTAACTTAATTGTAACGCTATAGCACTTTCTCTTACGTCACGCACCTGCCTTATTGAATTTTATAAGATGTTCAAACAAACGCGCGCTCTATGATTGGTGAGATTAAGTTCATTGTTACACCATAACACTTTCTCTTACGTTACGCGCGTACCTTATCGAGTTTTCTAAGATGTTCAAACAAATGCGCGCCCTATGATTGGTCAGATCAACTTAATTGTTACGCGATAACACTTCCTCTTACATCACGCACGTGCCTTATAATTATCGAGTTTTCTTAGGTGTTCAAACAAATGCGCGCTTTATGATTGGTCAGATGAAGTTCATTATTACGCCAAAACACTTTCTCTTACGTCACGCGCGTGCCTTATCGAGTTTTGTAAGATGTTCTAACAAATGCGCGCGCTATGATTGGTCAGATTAAGCTCATTGTTACGCCATAACACTTTCTCTTTCTACCTGATCGAGTTTGCCAAGTAATGTTTACTACATGAGCGGGAGTGTTGTATCGGCCTATACAATCACGAGGTGCAGCCGAGTGAATGTATAGTGCCGATACAACACGGACGCGAATGTAGTAAACAAGTTGTGAAACTTACATTCCAGATACAATTCACTAGTGGTTGTATCTAATTTACATATCAGATACAATTCACTAGTGAGTTGTATCTGGATTCCAGGGTAACCATGTGATTGGAATGGCAGATTTCTATTTGTTAGTACCCTAATGAATTTTACAAGATGTTCTAACAAATGCGCGCACTATGATTAGTCAGATGAAGTTCATTGTTACGCCATAACACTTTTACTTTCATCATGCACGTGCCTTATCCAGTTTTATAGGATGTTCAAACAAATGCGCGCACTATGATTGGTCAGATGAAGTTCATTGTTAGTTCCAGTTCAATTCCTTTTCACTGTCAATTCACTGAAGTGACTTCTCTTAAAATATAAAGTAATCAATTTAAGATGCCACAGTACATTTTTTATTAAAAGTGTTTTACAGTATCTTGCCTAATAATATTACTGGGGTACTTTAAAAAAGTCAGACATTTTTGCAGGTATAAAAACCTTAACCCAAGCCAATTTTGAATGAGAATAAACCTAATTAACTCAAACATTGTTAGGACTGGACACGTTTCAGTGCCACCTTTATAAACACCCAAGTGTAAGTACTAGAAATTACCAGAAACTGTCCCAAGTCATAAAATAAAAACTCTGAAAATCACTTGCATGTTGTTTAACTTTGTTTTTCTGTGTTTATTTTGATGATTTGTTCATTCCATATAAAAGCGAACATATAACACAAATCAAATCGATGCCATGTGCTACTGACCCCCCCCCCCCCCTCCCCCTTTGATTGTTGATGACTGTAGGTTTAAATGCTATTTTGGATCTGGTACAACATTGATATGGGGGGTGGGGTGCAAGAGACCTGTTGAAACCCATGTTATCCTCGAAATATGCAACTCTTTTTGCAATTGCTTGTAGTATCTGTAAGAGTATATACAATAAGCTAATTTATAATCTGTTGCGATTTTGTTTCCATTGGGCACGATTTCAGCGTGATATGACCTCAATTTCTATAAAATGTGGTTATCGTTGGTGGTGGTGTACAAAGTTGGTGACGCCGTTTAAGTCCTAATATAATGTTTCAAATAAATAACCTCCACTTCTATTTCTACTTTTGTGATCCTTTTCTTACAAATGTCTGTAAAATGACAAAATGTGAAGCAGTTGGTATTGAGTTACCATGTGCATTAGTAATGTAACAGCAGTAATTTTATGAGGTTTGGAGTATGCTTTGTTGTTTCCAAGTTTAAACAAAATGCATAAAAAATGCCGAGTGTGCAACTAACTCACTCAAATGGTTTCCATGCAGTGGTCATTACTACAGCAGCCCTTTGTCCTAAGTAATGTCGTTTTTCTCAAAATCTATAGTCAGACATTTTATAGTGAAATGTTAGTGTTATCACCTTCACTGTGAATGTTTCATCTGAGCACCCGCGCTGACCACCATTGCCGGATTAGCTAGCTATGGGCAATTAAAAGAAACTTTAAAGCTTTGAAGTATTCAAGTCAGTTTTCAAGTGCAAGTTAATCAAGAACTAATTTTTGCAGTATGATTTTGTGCATTGTCACAAATTTCTTCCACATGTAAAAAAAAATTATGTTATCTCTTTTTTTGAAAACATCTTTGATGATACAAATTCAGCTTCTTGGATGGTTGCAACTTTATCATTATTATTTTTTGATTGACTTTCATGTAAAAGATACTCCCCAAGATGAAAAAACTGTTGCAAGCCTCATTAAGTTAATTTACGGAGTTAAACTCACCTCTTTCAAGTCCTTAATTTTCCGATTCTCATTCTGTGTGTGATAAAAAATGTCTACCTGGGGAGAAACAAACATTGTTAAAACATGTTGAGTTTTATACGGGTCTGTCATGTAGATGTTAGCACAGTCTGCAATATGATCCCCTTGGGTGGCACATAACAAAAGTGACAGAAATGTTTGTTGAAAGTCAAAACTTCCTTCCAAAATTACAGATAACACATTATTGTTTTGTGTGCATCGATCCAATTTACAGAGAACACATCTCTGTGATATTTTTTCCTCTCAATACCCAAAAAGGTACCGCGATAATTTCAATGTTGGTCATTTTAGATTATAAAATGCTCAAGAAAATGCGCGTGCTATGATTGGTTAAACCGAGTTTATTATAACTTGATAAAGCACGCGCGTGACGTAAGATTCATTATAACCGTTTTTATTTTATAAAAGAAATAAAAAAACTTGTTCCTCGTGCATTATTGAGTTATATAAACACTTGGGAATTTTTAAGAACACTCGAGAAGTGCGAGAAGCACTCGCCTTTGGCTCGTGCTTCTCTGCACTTCTCTCGTGTTCTTAAAAATTCCCGCGTGCTTATATAACTCAATAATGCACTCAGCGCATTTTTTATTTCTTTATTTTAGCACCCTAAGCGGTACCAACCTAATTTTTAATCCCTTAAAGGTAGGATGAGCACCTTGTTTCTACCGTCTAATTTAAGTACTCTCCATGAAAATGATCCGTTTTATTTTCAACTTTGGATTATAGGATTATTCAGTACTCAAAAGTACATGAAAACAAACTCGCAGAAGTTTTGTTGAACTTTCTTGTTTATTGTCTATAATCATAGTTGTTATGCAGGAACGGTTAGTGAGCAGACTCAATAAGCCTTGTTGGATCAATTGGAGGAAGTGGTTTTGTTTGATTGATGTGTTGATAAATACATTTCACAACATTCATCTGGCCAATCAAATGACCAAACCATAAATTATTTTAGATTAAGAATATTAAATGGGAAGATTTCTCAAACATATTACCTTTCTTGCACATTTGGCAGGAATTTCCTCTTCCTTGTTGTCATTAATAATAACATCATTATCGACATCATCACGGTCTTCATCATTAGTTTCAACATCAGACATTTCCTTTAACAAAAACAACACCTGAGGTTCACAAAAATTCACATATTGTATTCTTGGCTGACTGGAAAGCTATTCCCAATTATTTTTTCAATAAGTATGGTGGACTAGTGTTCTTATTAAAATGTAATTATGATGTTAAAAGTATTGATGCAAAACTCCCCCTATTTTACCGAGAATTGTTAGAATTCTTTCAGCAAATTCTCAGCAAATATGATGAAAGAAATAAAAGTAAATTCATATTATGGAACAACAAGGAAATAACAATAGAAGAAAAGCCTCTTTTCTGGAAAACCTGGTTTGAACGGGGAATTTACTATGTGCAAGATCTCTTAAATGAAGAAGGAAAATTTTTATCATTTCAAGACTTCAATGACAAGTTTGGACTCAAAGTTAACTACCTGCACTATTTTCAGATGATTGCCTCCATCCCAAGTAAATTAAAACTGGCTGCTTTCAACAACCCAGTCTCTTCGGAAAACTTCCTTACAAACCCTGGTACTTTCCAATTAAACAAAGATACTAACCTAAATTTGCTAAAAATGCAATGTAAACACTACTACAAATTGTTCAATGAACAGAGTGTGATGGAGCCTACAGGGGTTAAAAAATGGAAAGAAAAATTCCCTGACATTTTTAATGAGTGGAAAAGTTGCTTTAAGAAGATCTATCAGATTACCCATGAGAATAAACTTAGGCAATTTCTTTTCAAGCTCATACATAACATACTTATAACAAAAAGAGAACTCAAGAAGTTTAATATTACTGCAGACGATCTTTGTACCTTATGTTCCAATGCAGACTCTATATTTCATGCATTTATTCAATGTGATGCAGCAATCTCACTATACTCTAGTGTGTTGTCATGGTTCAATGACATTCATTGTCTAAAGTTGAATCTTACTGAAGAACAGATTTTATTTAATTCGACCAATGAATTGACCGAGCTGACCTCCCTTCAAAGACGCAGACTGGACCTTCTTTTGTTACTTGCAAAGTATTACATATGTACGTGTAAAACTATTTCTAAAAACCCCAATATAAATGAATTTAGAACCAAACTTCAGATGTAATGGAAAATGGAAAATTGCCCTCTGACTTGAAGTGAAACCCAATCCCCGTTAGTATATGTTAGTACTGTTATACGTAATGTACATCTGTGAATAGTATAGAGTAAGTCTAAATATCGCATTGTAAGTAGCGTTGCATATCGCAAGTACTATAATTAGTGTAAGTATTGTATTATAATTACAATTATGTTAGGTGTTGTATTGTAAGTAGTGTAATTTAGTCTAAGTAATGTAATGTAAATAATGCAATGTAAGTAGTGTTTTATATTGTAACTCACTGTAATGTAAGTATTACAACTTGTATGTGACTTGTAATAAGTAAATAAATAATTAAAAAAAAATTCTTGGTAGTATTAGATACTACGAAGCTTGACTTATTTCATCTGGCCAATCAAATGAGCAAACCATATTTTAGATTAAGAATATTAAATGGGGAGATTTCTCAAATACATTACCTTTCTTGTGCATTTGGCAAGGATTGCTTTCTCTTGTGATGACATGATACTTTCATCATTTTCGTCAAGAACATCGTCATCAATATCATAATCTCCATCAGCATCATAATCTCCATCATCTTCATCATCATCAGGCAATTTCTTTTGAGAAAAAAAATCTCATATTACTGTATTTTTGGTATCATTAAATTAATACTAAAACAGTTCTTCTGGCCAATCAAATGAATGATGTATTTTAGCTTCAAAATCTCTAAGGTTTTTTCTTGTACATTTGTCAGGGACATCCTCTTCTTGCAATGACCTTTTATTACTTTCATAAATATTATCGTCAACCGAATGATCGCAAGGCAGTTTTATTTTTGTTAAACCAGGAGATTGGTTAATGCGTCAAACTATCATGTTAAAACATCAAATATAGAAATCAAATAGGATGAATACTGTAGGCAAGCAATTTTCACAAAACCTTGAGTTAATTAACTCGTGAAAGTGTCTCAGCAGCAGTTTTTAGAATTTGCAAAAGTCAACCTAAATTAATGAGGTCATTTCATTAGGTTATGCTGCTCACCAAATCTTGGTTGATTGCTACAACCGTGGACAAAATAGCTTGGGACACTTAAGAAAATACTACACAATGACAATGTTTTTCGAAGAGAGAAACTATCATTTCATTTCCTGGTCCCCGCTCCCCCCAATACAAAGTTGAGACATTGTGGCTTGGTTATATGCATAAAACTCAACATTGTATGGGGGTGGGGAGGGGGAGGTAATGACAAAGACAATTTGTGGGGAAAAAGATTAAGTGTCCCAAACCTTCTGACCAAGATTGTAGTTGTGAAAATTTAATTAATAGGAAGTACAGTTACATTGTAATTTACCTCACTAGGGCGTTACTGGGCAGAACTTATGTCCTCCAATAAAAGATTAAAATCTTTGGACTGCACCCTTGTTAAAAATAAAAAAAAGAATGCAAAGGTAAGGATGATTGTGCCATATGATGAACATTGACAATATTCACAGCTAACTTTAATTCATTACCTCAACCATTGTTGTAACCCTTGTGTGCATCCATTTCTCTAATAGGTGTGACACTGGCTTAGTTGTCTATAAAAGAAAAAAGTTGCAAAAAGGAAACATGATTCATAGTGTAGTTATATGTTTCTGTATGCACCTTTTTTAAATACATACTGTCACTTTACTTAATTGGCAACTTATAGTATGAAAGACCAAGCAGTTTAAGTTAAAAGTTCCACCTAAAAGCCTGACTGAGACTGAACTGACAGTTCCTCAGTTGTGATTTTGTTATTGCATACATCAAATGTTCATGCTTCTGCCTTCACATCTGTTGTTTTGCTTCTCCGGTTTCTTCAGCTCAATGCATATACCGTAATTGGTTCCTTTTTCTATAGATGGAACAAAATTTGCATTTCAAATGTCATTTTTCTGTCTTCTCTCAATCCAGCTTATGGACTGCCAGCACTATCAAATTTTTAAGCAAACTCAACATCTACCGGTATGTGAGGAATGACAGCCGTGACTTACACTATCAAACCCTAGGCTGGCCATCAACAATGGCCCTTTGATTTCAGAAATCTGTTCTTCTAGCATGGCTATTTTCTATAAAAGGAGGAAAAAAGCAGTTTGAGAAGGAACATCTATTGACAGGAATATTGTCTCTCCCACTGATGACGTAAGAAAATATTCTCATTTTTGAATCTGTTGTTACCTTTTCATAATATTTTCTTCCTATCCATGACTTCGGATATTTCCTCCTTTACATTGCGTTTACTTTCTAAGGCCTTGACCAAAAAAAGACAGACAGAAATTACATGTTTAATTTCCAGCATTGAGTTATCAGACTGTTCTTTAGAGCCTTGCTTAATTTCTACAATGAAAAGGTAAAATGCTAAAAATATATATAATACTCTTTTCAAGGAATGGCCATTTCACTTTGGATGTTATGATTCTTGTTCTATATTATTACACACCTTAACAAGGCCCGGCCAGGAGCTACTTTCTTTTTTTCTCTCCTCAATTGTGGTTGTTGTGCATGTATGTATGTTTTCCTTAACAGTAGATGCAAGCACCATATTTTGATGATCCTCCTGATGCTAATAAAAAAATAAAATTAAAAGAAAAAATTAATTTTTTAATTTTTTTAATTAATGATTCCTTTTAAACCTTGGTTTACTGCTGGTTATCCAACATTATTAGCCTACATACAAGTGTTTCCGAGAGCAAAAACCAAAAAGCGAAATGAAAACAGTACAATTCAGTTTATAACTTAACAATGACCATAAATTGTTCACCAATGACTGGACATTTGTTTGATTCCATTATTGCACATGTAGCATCAACTGATAAAGAATAATTTGAAGGGGTGAGTGGAATAAAGCCCTAAGTGAATTCTGATCAACAGCTAGATTCTCCTTCTAGTTTGTCTTGTAGATGCTCATGTAACAAAGGGAGAATTTGGCTATAGATCAGGAGTCACTTAGGGCCTTACCCCAAACTGGAATAAGGCCCTTGGACCCCTGATCTAAAACCAAATTCTCCCTTTGTTGCATGAGCATATACAAGACAAACTGGAAGGAGAATCTAGTAGTTGATCAGAAGTCACTTAGGGCTTTATTCCAATCACCCCTTCAATTGCTGTATTGATCCATCTATTACTAGAAACTGCCCCAAGCCATTACTCTTATGTTGTTTAACTTTGTTTTTGTGTTTATTTTGGTGATTTGTGGCTCTACTTTTGAGTGACTTGAACCATTTTTTTTTTAAATACAGCTTTCGCGAGTCACAAACTGCCAAAATAAACACAGAATCAAAGGCTCCTGTGAGCCAACCAGTGAATATAAAAGCTAACACGTAACGCAATGGTGGGCTTATGTTTTTATACCAACATGGTTCGAATTAGTTCAAATTAAACATAATGACTTTTGACAAACGCAAAAAAAACTATATATCACTTTCATAAATGCTTAGTTCGGGAAGAAAAAAAATGGGCCCGGGCAAGATTCCAACCCTGGGTCCCTGGTTGTCCGTCCAACAAAAAAATGCAAACGTTAAACCAGTTGACCATCCTGGAATACATACCTAAATGAGATTAAATTTTATTATTTCAAGGTAGATCCTCATCAAAACGCTTGTCTCGATTTGGATCGATTTTAATGTTGCATTATAAAGACTCCAAATGTGAAACTTCTTGAGCTCATTGTTGTTTATATATATTCGTTTACAACAAATTAGTTATTGTTATCACTGGATTCACCTTGTTCTTGTTACGAAACGCATTGATTTCATAACAAAGCATTATGTCACTAAGTTTCAACAGCTGAGTGATAGAACAAGTGAGTGAATTTGCCATCATCTCTGATAACCTGTTCATTACATTTCGCGTATACATGGGTTAACAACAAAGTTAAACAATGTGGCAGTAATTTTAAGAGTTTTGGTTCGCTGCAGGGAACAGCAAAGAAGTGTGTACTACCAAAATGTAAAATACACATGCAGAGGTATTGTTTTCACTCATTAAACCTATTGTTTTTTTTTCCACTCTTGCTGCCTTCGTACAGTCATGGTTGCTGCCCATCAGATGATTAGTCAGGCTAAAAGGGGTGCGCGGAATAAGGCTCTGAGTGACTTTTGATGTATTGTCAAATTCTCCCTGTGTTTCACAAGGGAATACAAGGCAATTTGGAATGAGAATCTAGCAGTTTATCAGAAGTCACTTAGGGCTTTTTTTCCAGGCAGCAGTTCAATTTCGTTCCTCATTCCAATCAGATGAAAAGAAACTTAACAGTGTTACAAAAAGAACAAAGAATAGAGCAAATGATTACACTCTTCATGACACTGTAATAATTTTTAGTTTAGTTGTGTTTTTCCTGGAGTGCCACTCCCATCCGTATTGGCAGTCACCCCGTTGCAAGTGGACCAGTTTGCGTGGGAGTTACGGCACCACCCCAATCGCCTACAAGTTGACTTTGTACTAGAGGGGCTCCGGCAAGGGTTCAGACTGGGTTTCAAGCTGAAATCTGCCAAGACCAACAAGCCTTCTGCATACCAGCATGCTGCTGTTATTGATGAGTATTTGGCGAATGAGGTGGCACTAGGCCGGGTGGCGGGCCCCTTCAGTCCCCCCCCCCCCCCCCCCCTTTGCGAATCTTCATGTTAGCAGCTTTGGGGTTATTCCAAAATAGGGTCAGCCCGGGAAATGGCGCTTGATCGTGGACCTCTCCTCCCAGGGGGGTGCAAGTGTCAATGATGGGATCAATCCAGACGAGTTCACTTTACATTATATCACAGTTGATCAAGTAATTCGCTTAGTTTCTCGATGTGGGAAAGGGGCACTCGTGGCAAAATTTGATGTTGAGTCAGCGTATCGAAATGTTCCGGTACACCCATCCGATCGTTATCTCTTGGGAATGAAGTGGCGCAACCAATATTACGTTGACTTGGCTCTCCCTTTTGGCCTGCGTTCAGCGCCTTTTATTTTTAATTCAGTTGCTGAGTTGGTAGAGTGGGTCCTTGTGAATTCCCACCAGATCCCTGACTTGCTCCATTATTTAGATGACTTCATCACAGCAGGCCCTCCCGATTCACCTCAATGTGCGCAAAACCTTACCACTGCACTTGCAGTGTGCAATCAGTTGGGCTTACCTCTCCACCCTGGCAAGTGTGTGGGCCCTGCATCAGTGCTAGTAGTACTAGGAATTGAGCTTGACTCAGTCAACCAAATTGCCCAACTCCCAGCAGAGAAATTACGTGCCCTGCAGGAACTAATTAGCTCTTGGCTTCACCGGAAGTGGTGCAACAGACAGGAACTTGAGTCCCTTATTGGGCATCTACATCATGCGACAAAAGTGGTTTGGCCTGGCCGGACATTTGTACGGCGCATGATTGACCTGTTGTGCTGTTTCCGACGGAAGGATCACCCTATTCGCCTGAACAAGGAATTTCACCTGGACCTTCAGTGGTGGCATCAGTTCGTGGTCTCGTGGCATGGTGTTAACTTCTGGCTCTTTCCTGGGTTATCCCCTGAGCATGATGTGGAAGTTTCTTCGGATGCAGCGGGATCAGTTGGTTTTGGGGCATTCTTTAAGGGCTACTGGTTTGCTGGCTCATGGTCCTTTTCACAGCAACAGCAGTCCATCGCATACAAGGAGCTCTTTCCAGTGGTCGTGGTCGCTCACGTCTGGGGTCACCAGTGGTGCAAGAGGCATGTTCTGTTTCAATCTGACAACGATGCCGTAGTGCACATACTGAATACTCGGACCTCGAAAGTGCCATGCCTCCTGCGTTTGTGGCGAAGCCTTTTGCTGTCAGCAGCGCGTCATAGTTTCTCATTTGCGGCTCAACATGTGCCAGGTGTCTATAATCAATTAGCTGATGCGTTGTCTCGTTTCTGTTGGCAGGAATTCAGGCATCTTGCTCCGGAGGCGCAGCCCTTCCCAACCCCGATCCCTCCTCAGCTTCTTGCAGACTTGACGTCTCCTCCTTAGAGCTGCAATGCTATTCCTTTCTGATAGAGGGTCTTGCTCCGTCCACTCGCCGAACATATGCGTGAGCCCAGTCTAAGTTCGTCACCTTTTGCCGCCAATTGGGCAAGCTGTATGTGTCTGGTTCTCCCTGTCCTGCAGAGGAATGGACACTGTGTTTATTTGCCACCTTTCTGGCTAGGACCATAACGCACTCTTCCATCAAGGTTTATCTTTCAGGTGTTAGAGCTCTCCATATCGAACAAGGGTTTCCTGATCCATTAGCCAATTGTCCTCGTCTACAACGGGTGGTTCGGGGTATTAAGCGCTGCCAGGGTTCACCGGTGTCCACCCGTCTACCTATCACCGATGACCTTATGGTCGTTATCTGGAAGTCCTTGGATCTCCATTCTCCCGACCACTGCATGTTCTGGGCCGCCTGCACACTGGGATACTTTGGTTTCTTGCGTGCCTCGGAGTTTACTGTGCCCAAGTTGGCAAGTTTTTCAGCAGCAATTCACTTGGGCGTTCAGGATATTTCCGTGGACTCAATGTTATCTCCATCTAGCATGCGCGTCAAGATAAAGGGCTCAAAAACCGACCCCTTCCGGAAGGGTTGTTTCATATACATTGGCTTGGGTACTCCACCGCTATGTGCTGTGCAGGCCATGATGAGCTATCTAGCAATCAGGGGAGATGCGCCTGGCCCCATTTATGCGTCAAAATGGACAGCCTCTTACACGTCCTATCCTCACTGACTGGCTGCGGCAGATTATGGCCGCATCTAATGTACAAGGGAACTTTTCTAGCCACAGCGTCCGCATTGGGGCAGCCACGGTTGCAGCGCGTAATGGCGTGCCAGATCATTTAATCCAAGCTTTAGGTCGCTGGTCTAGCAACGCCTATCAGCTTTACATTAGGACGTCTCCAGAGTAGTTAACAGCCTTCTCCAAAAAATTGGCCTGACGGCCGTGAAGTTGCCAGCCGAAGCGCACCGTGGGGACTTATTTCAAGTCTCTGGAGCAGGCGACTTTAGCTTATTGGTTCGGGATTGGCACCTACAGCTGGCGTTGGCATAAGGTATGTATTTATTAAGGGGGTTGGGGCCTTAATTCGATTGTGGTGCTTGGGGTTAGTTTGGAAGCTCGGAGGTACCAGGTCAACCTGTTTACGGGTCCCTCCGTTCTCCAAGCACATTGGAGAAGGGTTTCTATGGGTGGTTCCCGCTTCCAGGGTTGCCATGGAAACCTCCTTTGCTGGGTCTGTTTTGCATCAGACACCCCACTAACCTGTAAGGCACCAGTTCCCAAGCTCATCTATTTGCGATGAGTTTAAATGTGGCTAATATTATTAGGCAAAGTTAACCTCGAGCAAATGCAGTCAGCGGTTTACCCCGTTTGGAGTACGTGACCTCAGGGGTGGCCCTTGGGGCAATTGCAGGGTTTTATTGCTCTTTGCTTTCCTTGTGCTTTGCATTTTGCTGATCGTAGCGGATCAATACTTTGCTGATCATAGCGGATCTATATTTGCGAATCGTAGCGGATTCTTGCACCCTCTCCACCCACCCTCTTGGTTTGACTGGTTCTAGGTAAGTATCTTCGTCAGGTAAGTTTCCACTGAATGTCGTTCAGTGTGACGGTGCTTGTTAGTGGCTGCAGGCAAGGGTGGTTCCCGCTTCCAGGGTTGCCATGGAAACCTCCTTTGCTGGGTCTATTCTGCATCAGACACCCCACTAACCTGTAAGGCACCAGTTCCCAAGCTCATCTATTTGCAATGAGTTTAAACCCTTTTAATCCCAGAGTCGATTATGGAGACATGAAGTAGTTCTAACTTTTGAGTCTGTTGTCAAAATCCTACATGTTTGGTGTGACTACTCAATTGAAACCTCTTCGGCAATTCTTCAACTGTGATTTTTTTGGAGGGTCTATCATAGGGGGTTGCACATTCTGCAACCTGCCATAGTTTTCTGTTCCTAGACCGCAAACCGCTTTTGTTTTTTCCTCAACTTGTGATTTTCCACAACCATGCGATAAATGTAAACCGCCAGATAAATGTAAATGTACCCGCAAACCGACACTCAAAAATGGTTTAAACCGCCAGACCACCAGAGTATAATAGATCCTCTTTAAGAGATTTTTACGTGAATTAACCAGATTAACTCACCCTTTTTTTGGAATTGTCTGTCTCTGTTTCCCACCCAGTGTGCACAGTGTGTGGAACATCTGATAGGAGACATTACAACACAGTTAATTCACTCGCCAGTAATTAAGATTGACACACCAGGACTGGTGGGCGGGAGCGTCCAACTTCCCTTGATAGGCTAAGGCAACCAACCTGTCCTACCCCAGTGCCCCACAGAAATATAGTAGATTGTTCAAGTCTTGGACACACTCACTCAACTTGCAATTAGATAGACAGGTTTATATTGAGATCTGTTGGTTTGAACCAAGAAGTTGAGGTTGACGAGCTTCTTAATGCGAGATAGAGCGACGTACGCTCCGCCAGGAAGGATAGCTGAATCGAACCATACGATGACCCGTTCGAGTATTTGCCCTTGAGCTTTAGTTACTGTAATGGAATAGGCCGGTACGAATGGATAGGAAGTCCATCTCTGTTCTTGTTGGTAGACTGTGACTGGGTAGGTGGCTGTAATAAAACCATTTGGCAATTTCAGAAATACGGTCGCTCCTTGCACATGAGTAACTGTTGCTCTTCTGCCATTTACCACGCCATTTCTTTTATCTCGGTTTTGTGTGACTAATACTGAGAGACCGCAATAGATAGGCATTGGCGGCATTGCACAGTCATACTGTATGATAGCGTAGGAGCATGGAGTTGCCGTCAGACGTTTGGATGTCCATGCGGCATTTCAAAGCGGGAAGTAGAGTGCTGATGTACGCTCTTAAATGTTGAGCAAACGCTTCCTCTGGGTGAAATAGCTGTAAAGACGGTTGACCATTGGATACTACCAGTTGCGATTCCTGTTCACGCAAAGGTAAGCAACCTTTGTCGGATGGTTGGAGCTTCTGAACTAGGTATGCTAACGGCAAGTGGGACCAAGGTATGTCCGCACGAATGGTCTTGAGGCGACAGTATTTCATATCTTTCAGAAATACCAGCATGTGCAGATGTACCGTTCCACGTTGTTGGAATTCAAAGCGGTAAAACAGGGTTTGTACGTTAGGGTAATGCACCAATCTATTATAGTTGAAGACATGATTGCTCCACGTGTTCGTATTAGTTCCTCCAAGATATCCACGACATATCTGCTCTAGGACTTGCACAATGTGTAGAGTTTCCAGTGGTGCTAATTGCGTTGGACAAAAACCACTGGATTGTCAAAGATTCTGCAGCCATGGAGGAAAGGGAAATGACCATTCGTATGGACTTATTGTTATGAATACGGAAGGAGAACCAAATTGTCGGACAGCGTCGAGAAGAAATCGAAGTTGCCACCTCCAATATTCTGTAGAAAACGTTTTGGTGTCTAATGATTTCGCTGGAGAACAATACTGTGCTCTTCCAACACTAACAGCTCCAGATACCGTTCGAAACAACCAAAGGTCATAGTGGAATTGCAGCAGTTCGAAATTCATGCTGTAGTCTGCTATTGTTGACGTGATCTTCTTCATAAATGAGACTTTGCTACTCAGTCGGCTTTCTTGTCCCTCCATACCAGAATCGCACCAAGAACAAAAGGGATACAGGTCCAGCCAAAGACAATTCTCGACGTACTTTGAAGTGGCGCTGTCGTAAAGGTTGAATCTTCTGTCTTCTGAAATGGCTGTCTGCCGTCTATGAATGAACGATTGGTAATGACTATCGTGGTTTTGCATGAGATAGTCGTATGCAAGCTGACATTTTCGTTTCGATTCTTCAGGAAGACTAGCTATTTTATCCTCAACGGCGATGTCGCTCCATGATAGTCTGAACATGCTTGCTTTCTGTCGGTATCCGTATCTTTGCACTGTGTATTCCCAGAGATGGACATCTAATGGTCTTAATGCTAGAATCTCTCTGCGAGTAAGATTTCTTAGCGCCACTGGTATGTCGTCGAAACGAGGAACGAGATATCTGAGTGTCGAACAGCCGCAATCCTCGACATCTTTCAGCAACGGTCTGTTTCGAAATTTTGGAAACAGTTTGCAAGGTTGCAAACTTTGACATATCGCACACTTGGACCAACTGGAATGCGTCACCCAAAATGACAGGTCGTCAGCTTCGTCTCCACCAACGAATGTTTCTGCTTCTGGACGCTGTTGTTTGTGTGCATTCTGTTGTTCGAACTGCATTTGACGTATGTCCTCGTCATTTTCACGGGTTTCTGTAACGTGGTTATACTCTATTATTCGTTCAGCACGGCGATCGTCTGCTCCTACTAAAAATGCCATGGACGAGAAGCCCAATAGTCTGTTGACTACTCTTTTGTCCACTTTCGAGGCATTGCTAGAAAACAAGAAACGTAAAAACTTTTGTTAATTGTTAATTTGTTCTTGTGTCGTGTACTCATTGCGTTTTCATTAGAAATCATTAATATTGCAAGCAATAGCCTTACCTCTTTCGTTTTTAAAACGTTTAATTTCATTCTTATTTGTACTAAGACTTTCTTGGCTTTCTCTTAACAGCACCGTCCGTAACAATCCATAACTGGTCATCAGGTCTGGGCAGTGTAACTGTGCGACTGGAAGCGAGGGCATCTTGGAGCATAGGTCGTCCACAATTTTCCTCCATTGCTCTCTGTCCTGAGCCTGTCTTTCGATTTCTGTCCAATGCAAGCCTATTTGCCGTAGTTCTTGTTCAGCAGATCGTCTCCAGTTATTTTTGGGCCTGCCCCTGTTTCGCTTGCCTTGGGGATTCCAGAAGAGTGCTTGCTTTGTCATGTTGTTCTGAGATTTCAAGATGTGTTGGTGAGAATTAGCAAAGCCAGAACAGCATTCCTTCTGCTTAGACCCGTGTGGAAATCTAAAGAGATATCCCTGAGGACCAAACTTAGGATCTTTAACACAAATGTAAAAACAGTCTTGATGTGCGGAGCTGAAACTTGGAGAGTAACGAAAAACATCACAGACAGAATTCAAGCCTTCACAAACCGCTGCCTACGACACATCAGTAATGAAAATCTATTGGCAAAAACTCAGGAAGAGAACATGAAGACCCAAATCAGAAGAAAGAAGTGGAAATGGATTGGACACACGCTAAGGAAATCTCAGAGGGCATCTTGATTGAGTTTAAATGAGGTATAAACGAGATCTGACCAATTGATGTTATCTTGCCGCCAGCCACAGCCTCGTCGAGGGGGGCTAGCAGGGATGAACATTGAGGGATTACTCGAACGAGGACCTTGTAGGCCCCAATAAAGGACTTCATACCGCCGACTTTCTATGGAGGGCTACAGGAGGCCAGTGTTGAGACACGATGGGGGCTAGCACGGATAGTACTTTGAGACCAGATCCATCCAAGGACGGTTGCGGTTTGGGAGTTGATAACGGTCTTCGATGCAGACAGTCATAAGTTTGTAGAGGGCTAGCAATACGGACGACCAGTTGTGTAATAACTCGTCTGGATCATTGCCACCACAATATAAATCATCAGCTATCTTGGCCACCACACCTTCTCGGAGGTCACCCAAGATGCGGCACATAAGCTCTCCAAGCCCTGTCTCTGAACCTGGCATACCCGAGGAGGATTGAGCATAAACGCGTACTCCACAAAATGGAGTCATGACCCCACAATACTTCATTGACTCTTGGGCAAGAGGGATCTGGTAAAACGTGCTGGTCAGGTCAGTAATAATAATAAGCTTCCACTGAGCTATCAGGCGGAGAGTAGAATTGACATCAGGAAGCAGTGACGGCTGCAGTTTGCTAAAGCGGCCCACGTCAGCAAAGTCAGTGACTAGGTGAAAGCCACCTGACGATTTCCAGCTCGTCAAATTTTTGTTGTAACTCAATGAGCTTGTCTTGTGCGTACTGTGGAAGTCTACCCTTCCGCTGTGGGGGCTCCACTGGACCCATATTCACCCTAGCTTTGAAGGGGCCTACTGCACCGTTGTATCCGGTTATGTTTGGATCAAAGACAGAGTCATACCGGTCCAGGAGTTTGCGAAACTTGCTCTTAGTAACCGGGGAAAGGAGGTAGGACGTCGTGGGAGTACTTGGTCTCCGATACAAGAACTGTGCGAGTCTTGTGAAGGGGGAGACTATCAACAGGTTTAGGAGGCTGCTAAAGGACGGTGGGAGTGAAAGTAGGGCTGATCTGGCAGAAGTGCTGTTTTTTTTCAGAACAAGTGGACTGTCTGACAGGTTGGGGATATGGACTCTACCAGCAATACTTGCTATGATGCCCGGGGAAGGCCACACATCGGAGACCTTCGGCTGCAACATGTAGGGTGCGTCAGATCGAGGCTCTAGTGTGTACTCAGCATCCGGCAGAGCTTCTTCAGGCAATTCTAACTCCAAGTAGTCTCCTGGCCACACTGTTGTGGGGAAGGGGGGCGCGCATAATACCAGAGCACGGCGAATCGCATTAAGGGTCAGCGTAGGCTCGAGGGAACCGTACGTGAAAATGTCGCCATCTCCCAGGATAACCTGCCCTTTCACGGGACGAACAGCAACGTCATTAGCTTCCATGAATGGCGTGACTCCCTCGGCTGAGGTCAAGCCGAGTTTCACCAAGGACCTTCAAAGGCGAGGAACCATCTGCTTGGTGGGCCGACTGAGAACTTTGTTGGATTTCAGCATGGAACCTGTGAACAGCAGAGAGTCTAATCATATTTCCAGTGGCGCCACTATCAATGGCAACTCTTGCTCGGTGATGGCCGTAAAACGTGTCAATGTACGGGGATTGCCGCACGAGTACCCTTCAGGATGCCTCAAGAGGGTTAGGATAGCCTTGCTCGGTGGAGGGTGTGTCATCAGGGGGAACATCCAAATTGTCGCTCTCATTGTCGAGTACAGAGACAATTTGTCTGGCCTTTAATATGTACCTGCGATCTTGCTTGGGTAAGAAACCACACTCGCTAAGAAAATGATTACAGGATCGGCTTGCTTGTTTACACAGAGGGCATTCTTTGACACGTGGAGAGAATCAGCCAGAGGGTTTGAAAGGAGACCTATAACTGGGTGTCCCCTTTCGCGGAAGTGACTTGTTTAAGGCGAATGAGGCGGAGGAGCGCATGACCTTTGCATCATCTGCAGAATGGATCTCATCTAGAAGCGAGTCTAACGCCTGCGAAATTTCTGGCTTAATAGGAGCCAAAGTGCGGGACAGAAGCTCCGTACCATAACATTGCTTTACAAGCTTGGGTAATGCCGGGTTGATCAGCCTCAGCCACGTTAGGATTACAAAGTTCTCTAATGAAGGGGATATCTCCTCGTCCTCCCCAAAGGCTTCACCATGATGGGATAGGATGTTAGGTTTAAAGTGCCCCTGCGATCAAATTTTATAGTTGATTTTTATTTCATTTTTCGAAAGAAAATAATGTAATTACTGACCTGTCCAAACCGTTTTTCAATCTGATCACGGGAAGGCGTTTTTTTTTTACTGTACTTTTCTCATTTTCATGGCCGCCATTACATTTGCATGTTCCAGTAGTTTCAAAAGAAGCCAGACAAAATGACATCAAAGACTCACTGGCTTGAAATTGCAGTATGTGAATACAGCTTATTTAGTATGCGACACAGGAATTTTGAGCTTTCAGATTGCCAAACTCGTTTTCTGCATACCAAATAAGCTGTATTCACACACTGCAATTTTAAGCCAGCGAGTCTTTGACGTCACTTTCTCTGGCTTCTTTTGAAACTACTGGAACATGCAAATGTAATGGCGGCCGTGAAAATGAGAAAAGTACAGTCATACCGCTTTCCCGTGATCAGATTGAAAAACGGTTTTGACTGGCCAGTAATTACAATATTTTCTTTCAAAAAATGAAAAAAAAAAAAACAATTATAAAATTTGATCGCAGGTGCACTTTAAGTAAGCTGTCTTCAACGAAAGCCAAGAGCCATTGATAAAGATCCTCTGGATGCTCGTCAGAGTTTCAGCGAATGTCATCAAAGTCTATAAAATGGGCCCCGGTAGTTTGAAAGCCAAAATGTAGTCTGATTACTTGCCATATATCAGCCATAGAAGTTGAATTTTTAACAATTGTACTGCGAGATATTATTGGGCAATAATTGGCGATTTGGCCCAAGCTAAGTTCGAGGATGTTTACCTTTTGTTGAGCAGTATGTCTTCGCGACGAAGAAACTGATTCACCATCGTCGTTGAAATCGCGTAACGGGTGTGCTCGTGTTTTCTTGAGCCATGAAACCCCTTCGACCAAAAAGGGCACGAAATTACTATCCAACGATAAGGTATAAACGAGATTCTGCTTCCAATTCTTGTAAGAGTTCAGCGTTTCATTCTTGGTAAGACACCACTGTTTAGGAGCACGGTTTGTGCCGGACATCATGTACGCGTGGACCACGGAACTTCAGGAGAAGTTGACAACCGACTCTTGGCTGCTCGGAGTTAAATGGTGCGAGATTTCTTTCTGCTTGGACGTGGAGATTCGAATCCGCTAAGCTGCCACCACACCAGTAATTAAGATTGACACACCAGGACCCGATACATGGTTCACAAACATAGACTTTTAATGAACAATGTCTGACCAGTAAAACAAGATGGCCGACTCACTCAAATACCACGGTCAAGCCCAAATCATACCGTCCAGAAGGACGTCGGACACCTTATTGAGACTTATATAACGAAGTAACTGGTTAGCTTTCAGTTGAGGTTAGGGGTAGCATTTTATATCATTAAATTTAGGACTAAGCAACCCGAGAAGCTAGCTAGGTGATACAGTGGTGCAGTAGGCTATGTAAGCTTAAGTTACATAAGCCTAGCTGAGGTCACAGATTCAATCCTGAGTGGGGATTTTAGATTTTCTTTTTTAGACTTAAAAAATTTATTGAAAATAAAATTCTTAGTGTTGACATTACGTTATATAAGTCTCAATAACGTGTCCGATGTCTTTCTGGACGGTATGATTTAGGCACAACCGAATACCACCCACGCCCGCGCCTAATCCTTATATAGGTAAACGCTGACCGATGCACCTAATCCTCACGTAGGTAAACACTGACCGATAAGCGAACAGCTTACAATAACAGACCTACTGGCGACTTTTTTATAAGATGACAATTTCCAACTGGAATCAAGTTTTATTTACCATTCACCACAGAAAACTAAGCCTATAAGCAATATGCCTGAGGCACTTATAACAAAGTCAGTTACTTTGAGGAATATGGAAGATCAGAGACACCTTCTTTGATTTCTCACCACATACACAGCTAACTGAGGTCTTCAGGAGTTTTCAAATATCCCAACAACCCCTATGTCAGAGACCATCCTCCATTGGGGGAAGGGGCAGGGTTCTGAAAGTTTTTGAGTATCCCATTCCAAAAGATTTGGAAGAGAGTATTTTCAAGTGGCAAGTTCAGTGACTTTAAATTGTGGAAATACATTAATCATTCCCATCCTTTTCGGTCCTTCTTGTGTTTGCTGGATTTTTACATATTAAAAAATGTTTAAACTTATTCCAGTGCCGATTCAATGCCCTGGAATAAACGACCGCAAGAAACTCTTATGAATTAAATGCAAAGGTTTAATGAATTATTGAACTCACCTCTTTTTGACATTGTCTGTCTTTGACTTCCATATTATATATCCTGCATATGAAGAAGCAAAGTTTATTTATTTCACATGTACAACTCTGTACAACTCCAAATGGAACCAGAATAATTTGGTGAAAATGTCAATGACAAACATTACAATTTACAAGCTTATATATTGTAAACCAGCAGTGAAGTACTACTTCACTCATCAACATGAACATCACCAACATGAATTACATTTTGTTATCCTTCTTCTCCGTCCTCCTTTCCACAAAATCAGAGTTGAGCTGGTTAAAAAATTCAACTGGGAATTCAAATTTAGCAAAAACTAGCCTTCGTTCTGATCCGTCCGCCATTTTGAATCGTTGTTTACACCCTTACCCAGTCCTACTCAGTGGATGCATTTTCGTCCCCAGAGCGTCACCGTCTTTCTTTTGAAATTTTGTCACGTGGGCTCCGGGGACGAGAATGTATAAAAGGCGCTGTTACACCAGGCAATGATTCGTGCAACTTGTCTCGCAACAACTAAAAACCGTGCCTTGCGGTGCTGCGAGACAAGTTGCAAGAGTAAAGAGGGGTGTTACACTTCGCTATGTTTCTCGCAACTTCTGTCATTCTGGGTACTGTCGTGGCCATAGAGTCACTTTCAGCCGCCATTTTGTCTTCGAGATCACAACGCACATGGTTTAAAGGAGCAATTTAATTGGCTGATGTCACAAAACGTTGCGACAGATGTTGCAGGAAGCATGTTACACTACGCAACGCTTGAAAAATTCGTTGTAACGTTGCGAGAAACGTTGCAAAAAGTAGAACCGAGTTCTACGATTGCGGCAACAAAAAACTCCGAGAAATGTTTGATGCAGGGTATGTTACACTAGGCAATTTTTCACACAACTTGTGTCGCAACAAAATTGCGAGACAATTAAGTTGAACGAAACATTGCCTAGTGTAACAGCGCCTTAAAGATGCGACAAAAGTTTACGAATGCGGGTTGGGGCTCAAAGGATCAAATAATCAAGTACAACAAATAAACGTTATCAGTCCGGGTTATTATTTTGTGTCGACGATTCAATAGTTTTGCGGCACACCGAAACAGCTGTCTGTGTCTGCTTTCGATTCAAGGTACGAGCGCTGATCATGTCAGGTTTGGCCGACCGTCGTGCCATTTCGAGAGAATGCCTTTTCACATTGTCTGATCGGTCCTTGCAGTGATTTGTTACTTATCACTGCTTGAATTTGATCCAATGTGACGCAATAGACCGATCACGGTATCTGCAGTTTCGTTAATTTTTTATTGGAATGCAGCTCCACCGAGATGAGTCATGGTCACTGCCTTTTATATGCATGTTGGTATGCACGTCCCAAATGGGTAGGAGTTTTGCAGTTGAGTCCTTATGGTCTTAAAATGGGTAATAGATTCACCTACTTTGATCCGAAAAACGTAGAGGAATTATATATTTTGTTGAAAAATGTGAAAGGGTTTCAATAGGCGGTCCGCATGAGGAGTACCTTCCCATCCCCCATCCCTTCCTCCTTCTTCCCTCCTCCGTCCCCTACCCCCTCCCCCTCCCCCACCCTGTCCCTTCAAAATGAGCCGCAGTCTGTAAATCGCACTCATGGAGAAGTTGGTTATCTTCGATAAAAATTATGATAAAGCGTCGTCAGTGAAACTCGGGCTTTAGAATCACATTACAAGGTCGTAAGTTAAAGGGCTCCGAAAACGTTTGCTATATAGTTCTTGCTTACCTCTTGTAATAAGGAGCCTTTCATCGAAATGAATCTTCCACATGGCAGGTCCTCGTGCTTAGAACCATCGATCATTCCAAGGAAATGTTCTGTGAGCCGCGCTCCGCGTATAAGACATCGCTCCATTCTGAACACCAAGGGTGGTTTCCAGTTCTAACCAATACGACTTCAAGGTTTTTTGCCAGGTTTAGGTTAACAGTTTCGTTCGCCATGCTCTTTGCTCGCGGTGAACGTGCGAGAAAAAGAAGGAAAATTGAATATTAATGTAAAAACGAGTTGATATGCAAATTAAATGATTTCTTCGGTCTTGTTTCATTTCTTCGTGCCGGTTCTACCAATTATTATTTAAATGTGTTTTTTAACATGCAAGTCTTGTTTTCGTGTACAAAATAACAACATTACACATCAAAACAAAAAATAATCAAAAACCGGCGGGTCAAAAAGAATGTTGTCACAGACTAGGTGGAATGAGGAAGCTAAAACGCGAGACAAGTGAAGACTAAGGAGCTGAAGGGAATTGGGGGGGGGGGGGGGGGGGGGGGGCCAGGGGAAGAGGAGATAAAGAAATAACCTTCACCTCCCCACCCTTCTCTTCCCTTTGCCCTGGAAATACCTTGGGAGAAGCATGGATCCGGAGAAAATATAGATTTTATGTTCGAGTGAGCCTAGCTTCCTCCGCAGGCAACTTCAGGTCTAATCCTATTATTCCCCCCCCCCCCCCCCAATTCACCGTTTTCTCTCCCCCCCCCCCCCCCCCCCCCCTTCCAATTCCACCGTTGCAATCCGGGAACGAATTCACATCCAGTACTCGCAAGCTTTGGATGAAATATTACCGGTATTTGGACTAAAAAAAACAACGGAAATCATGAATGTCGTAATAACACTTCATTGATCAAAGTATGGTTTATAGACGTTTATCCACGCGCAGAAAGATCGGATGACATCGCGTTTCGCTAAATTATAATAAGCACCCCTCTCTATAGAAGATTTACGGTATTGCCAAAAACAGTTACCTGCGGTGGAAGCTAGAGTTAGCCTATAGCAACGGCGAGGGAACTTGAAGCGTGAATCGTGCAAGGACAAGTCGCGCTTCACTCGCGCGCCGCAACAGCACCTGTACAGAGGAAAAACTCTGGTTGTTTTCCATTCCGGAGTAATTCCCCACTCTCGTAGTAACGGACAAGTTGATTGTGCGAGTTAGACTTATGGGGCTGCATCTTTCAACAAACGGGATGAGATGCAGCCTAAGCCAGTCTCGTTTCCTTTGTATAGTTAGTTTGAAACTAGGAGCAAACGCCTAAGCAATGAGCTTGAAGCAAAAACGTTGGCTCATCCCCGGTGTAATATCTCACAGCTGACATCACAATAGCAAAACAATACTGATGATGCAATCCAAAATCTAAATAAGAATTGGATGAACAAAAGAAAACCATAAATTATATTACACCGGGGATGACCCAAAACGTTCTGGACTTTTATCACCTTGATCAATACAATACTGAATTGTAATGATAACAAAAATACCCAAGAAATAATCATTGTCCCTGACCATAAAAGTGTGTTTTATGTTGTTTGTTCGAATATGGTAAATACATGATTCCGTTTAGCCTGTTCCAGGCGTTCAGATAGTGGGGAAAGCGCGAATAGTTGGGGAAGGCGCGAAGAAACCCCAGCCTCCCTGCATTTTTTTCGCTCGCTTTTCTTCGCGCCTTCCCCAACTATTCGCGCTTTCCCCACTATCTGAACGCCTGGAACAGGCTAGACTCCGTTGTAAACGCAAAAGCGCCGCGCATTACTAGCTTGTCCACATGAGCCCTAATTACTAGATAAACTACTGTAAATGGTACATATCCTCATCATTTACCAAAGAAACTGGAAGACACTGTTAAAATTGAACAAGTCTCAGTGTCAAAATTATTGGATTCGGGTTTTAAAACTCGAAACACGATTAAGCAGCACCCTATGTTCCAACTCAGCAATCCCTCGATTGACGATTATTAGCTGGGCGGTCGGGCTAGTTTACATAAGCTCCGAAACCAAAATGTTTTCTGGAATTCTGTTCCAATAGCTAACAGTTCTAGAGTAGAATGACTGGTTATGCGATTCAGTATCGGATAAAAAATAAATGAGTGCGGCTTTGTGCTTCTACTTTGCGTTGACATGCCTTCATGTGTTTTCTCTAACAACGTGACAAAAGCGACTTACATAGGGCATCCCATAACACAAACAAAAAGAACTGTTTGCAAATTGAACAGAAACAACATGTATGAGCCGATCATTTTAATTCGACATAACAAAATCTGGCCAATCAGAACTAAACGTCGGAAACTATAAACAGCTAGAGTGAAGATAGTGTATAACACAGACTCAAAACAACATTGATATTCTTACTGGGGATTCGTTTTTAAATGCTATCAAGACATGTCTACGTTACATTTTTTTTTAAATCGACCCCTTTAATTTTAAATTACAAAATTGTACTATAATACTATTTCTGTATTCTACAATGCGAAAACACATTCATTAAAATTTAGCGCTCATCTCCCAAATTTCCATTCGTTTGATAATACATGGTTCGGCAAAAAGTTATCATATGCATACGTCTCTTTTATCAACTCTATGTTTTTTCGTATAACAAGGTGTGTTATTAAATATACCAATTTCTAAAGATGTCCTGCATTTGGACCATGTTTTTCTTGATTCGAGCAAACGAATGGAAGTTGAATACTTTAGTTAAAATTTAAAACCCACGGTTTAAAACGTGCGAACGGCGATATTTCGCGCAAGTATCGATACTTTTCAACCATACCCGAATGTCGATAATATCGAATATCCCACTTCTGACACCAAGTTTGGCGCGGCGCAGTGAGAAAAACAAGGAACAGACGAAGAAATAATAGCTAACAAGTGCGATATCACTGCAAGATAAACTATAGTTCCCGAACGATGGAGTGCAATCGGGCCGAGATAGTCTTGGGGACAACCCTCGACCCTCGCCAGCACGCCCTTCGCGGCTTCGCCGCTCGCGTAAGACGCTCGCGTGAAACCAGAATAAGGCAGCCTGCTTTAGGCTATATACCCCCTATGGTATTTGCACCAGATGATCAAAATCCTCTGTGAGACTGGACTTAATTTCACTAAGTTTGGATAACACATGCACTGTTTTTATCAATATGATAAACAAAAGAACTGGTCTCCATATTTTTAAATGTATTTTCTTATTTGAGAAAAATGAAGCATGGATTACCTAATAGCTGCTGCTATACTGCTGCTGCTGCTGCTGCTACTGCTACTGCTACTGCTACTGCTACTGCTACTGCTACTGCTACTGCTACTGCTACTGCTACTGCTACTGCTACTGCTACTGCTACTGCTACTGCTACTGCTACTACTACTACTACTACTACTACTACTACTACTAATGTTAGAGAGCTAAAATATTGCTTAATTTATAACTGTAAGGCCTGGTTCACACGTGCGATTCAAATGCAAGCGCAAACGCAAGCGAACAAGTGCTTTTCACCTTGCGTTTGCGCTTGCATTTGCGTTGAGCCCGGTTCACACGGTTCAATATTATTGATATTGATATTATGTTTATTATCGGTAATTACATATTAATTTCAGCTCGCGCAGTTGTCCTTGGCACGTTTTTTCTCATGATTAGAGTAAGGTTTTCGAGTTTAAGGCTGTAGCCATGTTTACGTAATTTCCTGCCAACCTGTGCTGGGACCTCCTTTAAGGCAAAGTCAAGTTCAAGACTGTCATAGCAGTTCTGTTTCGGATTGGTTAGCCCTTGTTTATCTTCTCGATCTAGTTAGCATTTTTTTAAATTCACAATGAGTATTTTTGTGGCAGAGCAGCCTTATGTGCTTTCCTATCAATGTACATTCCCACCAGTTAATTACTATCTCTGGAAAGAGCGCAAGCATGTTAAAAACACACTATATAGCTGCGTGAAAATTGTCTTGTAAGTTCGAAGAAGATGTGCCAGATGTGTTAGATACAAAGGCACGGTGATTGAGCGCAGTAAAAATAAAGAATTTCAAAGTCAAGAAAGATATTCCCGAGTGCCTCTCGTATTCCGCAAGCGAGTCGTCTTCACTTGTAGTTTTTTTTTTTGGCTTTTAAATGTGATACTAAAAATAGGTGACATGGTCCCTTTAATCACACGTTTGCCCTGTCTGTTTTCGTAGTATCTTTAAAACTGCCACTCGGATCTCACGAGTACGCCAACAGTACAAAAATGGATTTATGGCCGAGTTCATGAACACTACAGTGTGGGCAAAGAACCAGCCAATATTCCAGTGTTTCTTGAAATTCATGAAAACCAAGATGGACAAAAACGGTGGAATATAGCAAAGAATCATACAAATGTAATAAATAAAAGTGTTTATAGCGCTTTTCTTCGATTGCATCATGTTCAGATTATGCTCAGCATTCAAGCTACGCACAGCTTCTTGTTGAAGTTGAATCTGCAACTGATGATGACGAACGATGTGATAAATTCTTATGTACGAAAAAGATGAAAAAAGAAGACAACTGGCCATACTTACAAGCAAACTAACTAGGAAAATACTTCTGTTCCAAATACTAAGGCATGAAGAAACGATAGTGATAAACCAGAGAATTGTTGATGTATATATCGCGCATTTTGTGGTCATCAAACTCGGATATCGCATGTGATAATGAAGAGCCAAGAACCGATCCACGCTTATGGCTGTCATCGTTTTTAAAGACACACCAGAGACTAAGCTAAACAACAAGTCCCTTGCTTGTAAAAGGCGCAATAGAGAAATGCTACCCGTGTTGATAAGGGCATTGGCAATGTAGATCGGTAAAACAACAAGCCCAACCAGAAAGTCCGAGACAGCGAGACTGCACAAGAAAACGTTGGATGATGAAAGAAGAGAAGGTGTTCTCAAAATGGCGACTAACACAAACGCGTTGCCAGGAATGCACATAAGCATCAATATAGCATTGAAGACACAGTTTATGATGATAACAGTTTCAGAATGAGAACTGTTGTAGTTATTTTCCAAACCACCTGACATCGATTCGTTCTTCACAACAGAGGTGTAGTTCATCATCTTGACCATCTTCAAGCATCTTTCAAATCCTCTCTTAATTTTCCGTTTCGTTCACGAAGATTCGACACAAATTTTGTGCAATGTTGCAGGTGAAAATGAAATGATCATTAAGTATGCGCACACTAAATGTAACACATACATATTAAACAAGCTTTTTAACTATGTACATACGAAGCTTCATCTACCGATAATCTGCAATATTTAATAGGGCCAATTTTTGAAACTTGGTAGTTTTAGAAAGTGATATATTGCCGGCCTTAATAATTCCATTTAATGAAATTATTAACCTTCGTAGCAATAGGTTTGTCTAATAGCCTTTTTCGCGGTTAACATTTCTCATTTGCATTCCGAGAAAAAGTCAAGTTTCTGCCCGAAATTGCCTCGCAACCACGTTGACGTTTATTGTAATGCAAATGACAAAGGTTAACCGCGAAAAGAAAGGACTATAGAGGTTTTGCACGGCAGCCATGTTGCATGGCAGGAACAATAGATTCTTTCCCTATGGGAAAGAATGTTCTTTCTAATGCAAAACATTTTCATTGTTCCTGCCATGCAACATGGCTGCCGTGCAAAACCTCTATTACGAGCGTAAGACAACAATAGTACATACACGTAAGTTACGAACAGTAGGAATTTTTTATCCTAAACGGTGGCTGGGGACGTTGTAGAAACTAAATTATCAAACCGTTTAATTAGTCTTCAATTTTACCATTCCACAAAACCCGCCGATGGGGACAACAAAGATGGAAAAACAAGGATGGAAAAACAGAAACAATGTTTAATCTTATTCATAAAGATGACTGACAAACCCTTGCAGGTCTAAGAAGCTACAACAGTGACGTTACATTCGTGCGCGGTGCTGTGTTAATGATACGGGAATATTGGATCAGTGAAACAAAATGACACGTTGTTTGATGAAAGCCATTGCCTAATCAGTGGATAGAAACATTTTTATTTTTAATAAACGATGTTTTTGAAAAAGTATTTTAGTATTACCAAGAGAAAATAAGTCTCCCTTATTTTCTCTTGGTATTACACATCATTTGCGTTTCGGAAAATGACGCAACATACAGCAGCGAATATTTTTATTTAAACTAAGGACAAGCCTTGAACAGCAATTTTATAAAGACTTATTACGAGAAAAGTGGCCATCCATGTTTGTCTAAAAAAGCCGAAATCCGAGAATGGTTATTACACCCCCTTCCCCCCACCCCGTGGGGCGGGGGGTACTCTCAGATATGGGTTTGTGCCACTTGAAGGGTATGGTTTTCAAGCAGTTTGGTCTGGGATATAGTAAAGAAATCAAAGAGTTTTGGTCTAGAATAGGGTATCATTTGCTGGGAGACTACTCATTGGTATGAAGATAGAGCTCTGGTAAATAGCGAGTCTGGTATAGGGTAGGGAGTTTGGGTGTCGAGCCGTGAATATGTTACAAAATACAGCTGAACGTAGTCTGGTTTACGGTAAGGATTCGAGAGTTACAGAGGCACGCCACCACCCAAACATACAAGAGTACCCCACCCCCAACCCCCTCCCCCTCCCGGGTGAAAATATCAGCATGGGCTTTTTAAAAATGATTGCGTGTGGTTGTTTTGACAGATGTCATTTGTTTAAACGCTTTTATCAATCACCTGCCAAGTGAAGAGATAAATAGGTAGATAGATAACTTTAATTATACACGGTAATTCTATTCAGATGGAAGAAGAAAGGCAAATATCACGGGAAAACCTTTCAAAGATTCATTAAAATAATCAATTCGCAAGAGCGCACTAGTGCAGCTTCATAACAGCTGAAATTAATAATTAAATTCACTGTAAATTAAACATCGAGGTTGTGGTTCGTTTCGAGACTTTCGATTTACTTTTTAACTCCTTTCTTCTTGAGTTTTTATACCCTTTTGTTTCAAACTCGTAACTGTAAAAACTCAATGGACATGTACGATTTTCCATTTCATTTTGAAAGGTCTTGATGATTGCAGTTTGTAATTCATATCAAAATTGGGAAAATAAATTCTGGGTCTGACATAAACAGGCGTAAAATGTCAAAATAAAAAAGTTCACAAATGTCCCAATTTTTAGAGTATTAGTATAGGTATACAAGACTAAAATGAACTGTCTCTCTCACCACAGATGAACAGATCTTTCCAACAACATTTCTGTGGCAAAAGTGCATTGAAACAGATCAAATATTAACATGGACAATTTTACGACGTTTTTACGTTAGTTAAGGTTAAAAGGAATGTATGAAAGGATTAAGAAGGCTAAAACTAGGTGAAGAAAAATCAATAAAGAGACAGACCAAAGTGTCCGCATTATAGAGGTAGGGATTGCATCGATGAATGAATGAATAAATTTTGGCATCTTTAGGACCCGGCGTATCCAATCGAACGTTCGGTAATCGAACCCAATCGAACACCAATCGTTCGATTCGGTTCGGTAATCGAACGAAATCGAACTCACAATAAAATTTGGTCAATCGAACAAAATCGAACGTTCGATTACCGAACAGTGAACAATCGAACCCAATCGAACGTTCGATTACCGAACAACCAACCATCTAACTCAATCGAACGTTCGATTATCGAACAACTATCAATCGAACTCAATCGAACGTTCGATTACCGAACTCCTGTCTGTTTATACTGCGGACATATTGTTCGATATTTGGACGTTTTTCTATTTATTCCATTCAATAAAAGTTGATTATGATTAGTCCTGCGTGATTGACTTATCAAGACATGGATTCCGAACAAAATCGAATCCGATTGAGTTTGATTGTGTTCGATTGTGTTCGATTGGTTCGAAAATCGAACTCACAGCAAAATAGATGTTCGATTTTGTTCGATTACCGAACCCAATCGAACGATTGGTGTTCGATTGGGTTCGATTGATTTTTGGTTCGATTTTGTTCGATTCGATACGCCGGGTTAGGAGCAAGGGAACTGTCCGTAACAGGCGAATATTTATTTTGTCGTTACAATTTTACAAATTTTTTGTTGTTTGAAACCCAAATAAGACGGCCTGCTCTTAGGTTATATACTCCCTATCGTATTTGCTCTGGAGGATCCAAATCTTCTGTTAGACTGGAAGTCCTGAATTTCACTAAGTTTGGATAACACATGCACTCTTTTTACTAATATGATAAACAAAACAACTGGTCTCAAAAGTTTTAAATGCATTTTCTTATTTGAGAAAAACAAAGCATGGATTACTGATCTACATTGATCTAATAGCTACTGCTACTGCTACTGCTACTGCTACTGCTACTGCTACTGCTACTGCTACTGCTGCTGCTGCTGCTACTGCTACTGCTACTGCTACTGCTACTGCTACTGCTACTGCTACTGCTACTGCTACTGCTACTGCTACTGCTACTGCTACTGCTACTGCTACTACTACTACTACTACTACTAGAGATCTGAGACACACCAGGTTAATTACAAGTTTGCATGCCCTGTCTGTTTACGTAATATCTTTAAAACTGCCGCTCGGATTTCACGAGTACGCCAACAGTACAAAAATGGATTTAAGGCCGAGTTCATGAACACTACAGTGTCGGCAAAGTTCCACCCAATATTCCAGTGTTCATTGAAATTCACAAAAACCAAGATGGACAAAAACGGAGGAATATAGCAAAGAATCATACAAATGTAATAAATAAAAGTGTTTATAGCGCTTTTCTTCGATTGGATCATGTTTAGATTATGTTCAGCATTCAAGCTACGCACAGCTTCCTGTTGAAGTTGAATCTGCAACTGATGACGACGAACAATTTGATAAATTCTTATGTACGAATAAGAAGGAATAAGAAGACAATAGGTCATACCAACAAGCATAATAACTAGGAAAACACTTCTGTTCCAAATACTAAGGGATGAATAAACAATAGAGGCAATCCAGAGAATTGTTGACGTATATATTGCGCGTTTAGTGGTCATCAAACTCGGATATCGCATGTGATAACGAAGAGCCAAGAACCGATCCACGCTTATAGCTGTCATTGTTTTTAAAGAAACACCAGAGACTAAGCAATACAACAAGTCCCTTGCTTGTAAAAGGCGCAATAGAGAAATGCTAACCGTGTTGATAAGGGCATTGGCAATGTAGACCGGTAAAACAACAAGCCCAACCAGAAGGTCCGAGACAGCGAGACTGCACAAGAAAATGTTGGATGGAGAACGAAGAGAAGGTGTTCTCAGAATGGCGGCTAACACAAACGCGTTGCCAGGGATGCATATGAGCATCAATATAGCATTGAAGACACAGTTAATGATGATTACAGTTTCAGGATGAGAACTGTTGTTGTTTCCCAAACCACCTGGCATCGATTCGTTCTTCACAACAGAGGTGTAGTTCATCATCTTGATCATCTTCAAGCACCTTTCAAATCCTCTTTTAATTTTCCGTTTTGTTTACGAAGATTCGACGCTTCGACACAAATTTTGTGCAATGTTGCAGGTGAAAATGAAATGATCATTAAGTATGCGCACACTAAATTTAACATACATATTAAACAAGCTTTTTAACTATGTACATACGAAGTTTCATCTACAGATAATCTGCAATATTTAATAGCGACAATTTTTAAAACTTGGTAGACATTAAACTGTTTGAATTAGAGAGCGATTTATTGCCGGCCTTAATAATTTCATTCAATGAAATTATTAACCTCCGTAGCAGTAGGATTGCATAATTGCGAGCGCAAGACAATAGCACACACACACGTAAGTTATAAATAGTAGGAGTTCTTCATTCTAAACGGCGGCTGAGGGACGTTGTTGCTCCTTAGAAATTTAAAATAAATTACTTCAATAAATAATTATCAAACCGTTTGACTCCAAATTTAATTACCATCCCACAAAGTCCGCCACAAAGACAAAGCATGAAAAGCATTTAAGAGTATCCCCGTAGGAGAGGGAGGAAAAAGAAACTTCTTCAAAAACACTCGATATTCAAATCGTGACAACTGCAAAGATGGAAAAACTGCAAACTCTATAGGCTGTTCCAAGAAGCTACAACAGTGACGTCATATTCGTGCGCAGTGCTGTCACGTGTTAAATGATACGGGAATATTGGATCAGTGAAACAAAATGACATGTTGTTTGATGAAAGCTTTTGCCTAATCAGTGGATAGAAACATCATTCTTATTTTTAATAAACGATGTTTTTTAAAAAGTATTTTAGTATTACATGTCATTTGCGTTTCGGAAGATTTAGCAAATTTCCACGGGTTTTCCGTGGTGTGGACTCTTATTTACCACGATTTACGTCATCACATGGTCAAAATGTTGTGGACTCACGAGGCGCAGCCAAGTGAGTCAGCAACCAATTTTGACCATGTGATGACGCACATCGTGGTAAATAAGAGTCCACACCACGGAAAACCGGTGGAAATCTGTTTTTTACCACAATATTTAGAAAAAATATACAAGGAAAAATCGAAGTTTCTTTACAAAACGCGACAGCTAAGAAAGAGCAAGCGTTGTCTATAACTTTCTCGCAATCTGATTGGTTTATTTTTTTCAAGCGCGCGCTTTTTTAGGCATTGCGTGATGTTTGCGTCAGCACCGTTGTCTGTACTCTCATTTACCACCCGCAACGACCAATCAAATTGCGAGATTACTGGCAAGTGTGGTAAAAAAATACAACTAACAGCAGTGAAGATTTTATTTAAACTAAGGGCAAGCCTTGAACAACAATTTTATTAAGACTTATTAAGAGAAAAGTGGCCGTTCCATGTTTGTCTAACAAAGCCGAAATCCGAGAATGGTTATTACACCCCCTCCCCCCTCCCCGCGGGGGGTGGTACTCTCAGATATAGGTTTGTGCCGCTTGAAGGGTATGGTTTTCAAGCAGTTTGGTCCGGGATAGACAGAGAAATCAGAGAGTTTTGGTCTAGAATAGGGTATCATTTGCTGGGAGACTACTCATTGGTATGAAGATAGAGTTCTGGTAAATAGCGAGTCTGGTATAGGGTAGGGATTTTGGGTGTCTTGCCGTGAATATGTTACAAAATACAGCTGAAAGTAGTCTGGTTTACGGTAAGGATTTGAGAGTTTCACAGGCATACCACGACCCAAAAATAAACAGAGTACTCCCCTCCCCCCCCATAAAAAAAGAGCATCGCTCAAAACTTTCATCTTAGCATCTGGTATCAAATTCAGATTCATTGAGCTGAAGTAAGATTATGTGTAAGCGCCTTCAAAAAGGGAAGTGTGACCCAAAAGAAAACTACTTGGAGCCACCTCAACATGTACAATTTTATGACTTTAGTTGAGGTAAATAAGGAGTGAACCAAAAGATTAAGAAGGCTTAAACCAGGTGAAGAAAAATCAAGGAAAAGACAGACTCAGGTGTCCGCATTATTAATATAGGTGTCCGTATTATGGAGGTAGAGATTGCATCGATGAATGAATTAATTTTGGCATCTTTAGGGGCACGGGGAACTCTCCGTAATAGGCGAATATATACTTTTGCACTCAATCTTGTACTCTTACTCCAACCTTTAAGTCCGTAAAAAGTAAAATGTCAATTTGCCGGCACAATGAAGTAGTTGAAATAGTTGATGAGCTGTTCACACACGCAAACAATAAAGAGAAAACGATTTTGCACAGATCGACTTTACGAACGAACAACGTGCTATTTGGCAAACAGGCAACAACACGACTGAGCGAAATACAAGAATTTGCTTTACACAATGTATGAAAGTGAAACTTTAATTCACTTCTCATTCTAACACAAGTGAAACAAGTTACTTGGCGGTCAGTACAAAGCTTTTTAAGAAATGAGTAACAGAACGGGCGAAAGGCCCAAACTATCAAGATACAGTTTACAATAAGAGGCTTGAAAGAAGGCGGCAAATCTTTGTCCAGGGAGGGGAGGGAGATCAAGTAAGAAAAGATCACTTTGAAAAAGAGTCACAGCCTGGAGCGAGTGACTGCGCATTGGACTGTGGGACGGAGAAGACACCAAACATTGCTGTGTGTCGCCCAGTGTTTCTTGGCAAATTCAGTGAAACTGTTCTTAAGTTCGTGATGGAAGTTATTTCTTTACTTTCCATTGTTAAATGCGCGGCCACTCAAAATGTTTGAACTTCTTTATGCTAGGCAGTCACTCACGCCCATGTCTAATAGTTACAGTAAGCGCTTATTGTTTCTTCAACAAACATTTTTCATAGAAGTATACAAATTTTCTACAGTTCTGTTGGTCAATTTTTAAACGGTGTCAAATATTTGAATGCGGTTTTCAATTGAGTGTAGTAAACTCAACACCAAAGTAATTACTTTGGCCAATCACAAAAGAGGTGGACCATCCAATGAACCAATCAGAACTCGAAGAATGTAGCAAGTACATGCAGCCTGCCAAGCGCGGGAAAACGCGTGTGAACATGCCACAATTGGTTTTGGTTTTACTTCTGATTGGTTGAGAAAATGGCGCGAGTTTTTTTTGACCAATCACAGAGCGAGGCAATGCAACAGTCAATTGAAAACCACTGTATCTCAAAACTAAGGACCCGTCCATACGTATCCGGATATTTTTGAATCCGCAACTTTCACACATATCCAGCGAATTCGGCTTACGAATCCGCAACTTTTTGAATCTGCTCTCCAGAGTGGAAATTTTTGAATACGCTACGAGTACGGCCACGTGTGGACGGTCAAATCCGGATATTTTTTTCTCAAACTCATTAATAATTCATCAAGTTACAAGCCAATCAGGATACCCCAATTTGGTCAGGTGCATATGGTTTGAAACCCCGATGAAACACTGGACAGAGGCCTTTCCACGATAGTTTGATGAAATATCAAACTCTAGAGTTTCATGAAACGTCAAACCCATGTGGTACAGGGTTATCCTAATTTAAATATTAATGACACAAATACTGAATTGAATAGACAAGCTTTAGTAATCCCAAAAGGCAATAACAGAATATCCAAAACCAACTGAGCAAAATAAATATAAATTGCTTTCCTTACGTTCATTCAATGCGTCCATTTCTTCAATACGAGCAGAAAGCGACATAATCTTGGTACATCATAGTCCTTAAACATTCCTCCCGAATGTCAGAGAACGGGAACTTGAACCGTCCGAGTAGTTTGCCATTCATTAAAAATGGATGTTGCCCATTTGTTTTTTTTTATATTTCGTTGACGGGGGAATAGCTTTATCGACTAAATATTCTTCTTCGACAACCGTTTTGGCCTCGCTAAACCGAGACGCTTCTGCTTCGCACATGGTCTCATACCAAATGGCGAAACACAACAAGCTCAATAAAATTATGCATGTGACGGCATTTGAAAAGGACAAAGCCAAAAAAACTAACAGTGAATAATTCTGTATTGTTTCATTTGAGAAGCTATATCAAAAAGTCGTGCTTCGGGTTTCATCAGGGGTTCCAAACACCTCGAAACAATAAAAGCACTCGGCCGAAGCGGCCTCGTGCTTTCATCTGTTTCTCGGTGTTTGGAACCCCTGATGAAACCCTCGCACTCGTTGTTGATATATTACTTAATACGCTGACGTAACAGTATCGGATCCAGTCTTTAACCGCGCGAATATTCAACATGGCCGACCGAAATGTTATCGCTTCATTTCTACTTAGAATTATTTCAAGTCTAATATCGTGTTTTCAGTTGAACTTTACTTTGAACTGGGCCTTTGCGCATGCTTTGTTGACAACATTAAAAGAGGAGCCCTGGGTACTAGAGCGAATCCGGATACGTGTGGACGGGCAAATACGATTCGAATACGCTACGTGTGGACGCGAATATTTTCTAATCCGCAATAAAGAAAAAAGTTGCGGACTCAAAAATATCCGGATACGTGTGGACGGGGCCTAAAGCTAGGGCAATTGCACATCCCGCAATGTCACACTCTAAAATAAACCCTGGCTAGGTCACGGTATTTCAGCGTTCGTGTTTTAGAAATCGAAACAAAAATCAATTGGTAGTTTTACAGTCAGACAAACATAACATAGATGCTAAATAGTTGTAGTGATGTACGGATAAAAATGGACTTGAGTTCAATCGCTTCGAAAGGTAAAGAAAACACTGGCTCAAAATTTAAGTGAATAATTGTACTTCTCTTTTACCTTTACCTGCGTCTAATTCTGAATACTCTTTATTTTTCTCGCTTATTATCTCTCTCGCGTTATTTCATTCTTCAATTTTCTTTTAGAAAAAGGAATTACTTTGCAGTTTACTATATTTAGGTTGTCACATCTACCACGTAAGATGTAAGAAATAACAATTTAAACGACGATTCAAATAATACAATTGACGAACACAGAGCAATCTTAACATTGATACTTGCAATCTAGAGAAAATGAAGGGATGGCCCTGCATTATCTTCTGTAATAATTTTATCATCTGCAATAGGGGCATTTAAAAATAAAATTTTCCATGTCGACATATTTACAACATTTCTGATAATTTACGCTCGCGTAAGTATTCATTGAATGAAGATTTCCATAGAAAAAAAAAAAAGAATATAAATTATTTAGATCCAGCGTCCAAAGATTTTTACTGGACGATACAGAGTCTTCTCACATCATTCTCATATTCCTCGTCGTCGCTGGCCGAGTCCGGCGTTTGACCGTTGAAGTTGGGAAGGAATGTTCGTTCATCCAGGCCGTCCTGCTGATAAAATAACAAGTACGGCGAGTCTTTTTGAAGTTTGTTGCTGTCACATTCCTGATAGAGAAAATACAAATCTATAATTAAACCATCAGTTTGTATTTTCTAAAATACTAATAAAAATGTACCAAAAGAGAGTACTGCTCAATAGTATTCATTTGCATGAATTTAGGATTACACCCACAGACTCAGAAGTTAGAACCGTCTTGTAAACAAAATAAACAGCTCCACAAGAAAGTATCGCTCATTAGATTTCATTTGAATGGGAGCACTGTAGGATTTCATTTTTGGACTCAAGACCACCTTGTACAGCATAATAAACAGAACCACAGGAAAGTACTGCTCAGTAGCTTTTATTTGAATGGTAACACTTTAGTGATTTCATCCACAGACTCATAAGTTAGAACCAACTTGTAGAGCATAATAAACAGTACAACAGTAAAGTACTGCTCAGTAGCTTTCATTTGAACGGTCACACTTTAGGATTTCATCCACAGACTCAAAAGTTAGAACGACCTTGTACAGCATAATAAACAGCACCACAGGAAAGTACTGCTCAGTAGCTTTCATTTGAATGGTCACACTGTAGGATTTTATTCACAGACTCAAAAGTTAGAACCACCTTGTACAGCATAATAAGCAGTACCACAGGAAAGTACTGCTCAGTAGCTTTCATTTGAATGGTCACAATGTAGGATTTTATTCACAGACTCAAAAGTTAGAACCACCTTGTACAGCATAATAAACAGTACCACAGGAAAGTACTGCTCAGTAGCTTTCATTTGAATGGTCACACTTTAGGATTTCATCCACAGGCTCAAAAGTAAGAACCACCTTGTACAGCATAATAAACAGCACCACAGGAAAGTACTGCTCAATAGCTTTCATTTGAATGGTCGTGCATTAGGATTTAACCAAATTTAAAAGTTGTAAACACAAGAGTGGACGAAAACATTTTGCATGCACAAATCACACTTCCTGTAGATATCACGTCACGGTAACTTTGTGTGCTCTCAGCCAATGAGAACAGAGATAGTAAGCAAAATGTATAATGATATATAAACGTAATATGTTAAAAAAGGAAACAATTGAGAATGTAACTAACCTTGCAGCTACTGTCATTATAGCAGTACCATTTGCTGTTGGGGTTGTGAGCGTATGAAATGTAATGACCTCCACCTAGCACTCCAGTGTGACACTGGAACAGAACAGCTACAATTACTACAACTATCATAGCGGAACCCCTGCACGCAAGCAGGGCGCATTCTTCCCACAAACAGTGGCATGAGCTACCGAAACAAATCACTGTATCAGAGTCAATTGACAATAAATTTTAAAAGTGTGCGCTGTACCTTGCTTATTTATTTAATTATTCATTTTAAAACTGCTTTATCTTTTGTGAGTGTAGATCTTTACATTTAGTTAAATGTCAATTTAACAAAGTTAACCACCACGAGCTTAGCAGACGCTTCCGGTCAGCGGTCAAACTTTCTAGGGCAGGCTCACGTGGAACGTTGCAGCTTCGTTTTCAGCTGGGATCTTCCAAGTTTTTCGAGCGGTTTTGTAGCGGTTTTTGTAGCGGTTTTTGTTAGCGGTTTTGTAGCGGTTGTCTTCAGCATTCCCCCACCCCACCCCACTCTCTATTGTTTGCTTCCACTGATTCAATCAGTGTGATGGGTTAATGGAATGGGGGCTCATGGCTGGGTTGCGAGGATTTGCCAGCCATGGGGGCAGTATTTTATCTACGGGCTGGCTGGCCACAGTGAAAGCCGGTGGATACCCCAGGCACCCACCTTCCATTAAAGCGAGGCAGTTGGTTAACGGGAAACAAACAAACAAACAAACAAACAAACAGTGGTTGTACTGGAGCTGTACTCAACATACCGACATCGCGTATATCCTGTAGGTTGGTATCTCACTTTGTGAGCCTTCACTCCTTGCAGCGGCTAACACTTCACACACATTTTCCTGCTGACCACTGCGGATGTCTGCAGAATCTGATCTTGCGATATCAGAATTACTGGGACTCTCGACTGGTGTAGGCATGCAATATTCTGATGTCACTTCTGGGTGCACTTTGGCCGAGTTAAGGCTTAAACACGAGGAATGACGTGACGAAGATTTACTGTTCTGGTTGAGTTCAACTTGACTTGAACTGAGTTCTCCAGTTGAACTTTGCGATGACGACTCCTACATCAATGGAATAATTGAAATGGGGGCAATAATTCAGTGCTGGAAACAATTTTCTCACTTAGAAGCACGTGTGTCCATTCAAATCTCCATTTTGATCGGGAATTTCACAAAATTGGTCGAGCATCCGCCATATTGGATTTCCCAGGACACAATCCGTTACCATACATAACGTGCTAAAAGCGGTTTTGCGGTTTGCAATGCATTATAGGGCGATTTCAAATTACACGGCCTTTGTGTAGCTGGAACATCAGACACAATTTTGACCCTTTAAAATGAAATGCATATAGGTTGACAGGGACTCGGTTATATACACATCTGACATGCGCGGAGTAATGACTGTACTCACCTCACTCCCCTGGCGTGACGTTTGTTCTCTTTTCTCCCCAGTCTCCTCCTCAGTCCCTTGTTCCTCGCTACTTTTGACATTAACTGTGGTGACTCCACAATCAGTTGCACTTGCGCTGCTCTTGACATTTACTGTAGCAATTCCACAATCTGATGCACTTGTGCTAGAACTTTCACTTGTGGACTGCTTAGTCAGGAATGCTGAAGGATCAAAGCCTTCCATAGGAAACTGGACTATTTTATTTGACTTCACCCAGTGGCCATTAACAAACTGAAACCGCTTCAAGTGAATAATCTGAAACAAGATCAGAACTCAATGTTAACCCTGTAACCCAAGAGTGCCAAAGATCAAAATTCACGAAAAATCCCAAATTTCATTTTGTAAAATATTGAAGAACAAATGGTATCATGCAAAAGTACTGCCAAAGAGGTTTCATTTGAATGGTCACACCATAGGATTTCGTCCACAGACTCAAAAGTTAGAACAAATGGTACCATGCAAAAGTACTGCCAAAGAGGTTTCATTCGAATGGTCACACCACGGGATTTTGCCTCAGACTTAAAAGTTAGAACTATTCTACTTGTCTCCATAACTGACTCTGGGAGTGAACAGACACCTTTTGTAGCTGGCCAACTCTCGTAAGTGGGCTGTCTGTAGTGATCCCAGCCACACAAACAAAGCATAAAGTTGTCTTCACACTACAAACTAAAGTTTGCAAACTCGTATTGCAAACTCAGGTTGGCGTGTGCGGAGTGGACGTGACAATAACAGTTGGCAGACTGTTGGTGACAAATAGAAATTGTTTGTGTTCTTGCCAACTTTTTCGCCAACTATTTTTAATTGTTAAAGGCCCATGTTCACCCAATCTGCTTTGCGTGCTTGTGTTTTTGTTTTGAAACGTTTCAATTGTTCAATGTAGCGTTATGATTGGCTGGCACGCCGATTTTTCGATTTTCCGTCTGTGCGAAAATCAGCCCGGGCGCGCAAAGCATATTGGGTGAACATGGGCCTTTAAAGAGAATGTGATCGTCGAAGTTATACAAATGAAGCAGTTGCAATTACAGTTAGGACAAGAACAAAATGTTTAGGCCTTCGGGATTTCAACCCATAACCTTTGCGATTCCGCAAGGCCAGAAGGGAGCTTGGTCAGTTAACAAACTCGCGTTTGCCGTGTGACTGAATATCTATAAAAGCTGAGATGACCCAGGTGTGCAAAATATACAATACTCCTCATCGGTTTTTTGCTGTGGTGTTTGCCTATCTTAGAGTTTTATAACAAGGTGGCTTGCATGAAAATTTGTGTCCACCTCAGGTAATATTCAAGACTGAATGCACATTTACAAGGAACATTTTCAATGTAAAGCTATACTGGTACTAACCAAGATGGGTGGTAGACTCCATATGTCCAACTTCTTCACTGCTAATCTGTGTTTTTTGCATTTGTTGCAGTACCTGAGAGAAAAGGATTTGTGTAAAAAGTATTGGAAAAGTATTAAAATTCAACAGATTTAGTTTCCATGTCTCTACAATGACAAATGAACTCAGCCCGCAGAACACATTTTTTCCTACGTTTTCAATGCTGATTTTAAATAAAATAATGTAGATGTTTAGACTGCTAGCAGTCCCTCTCTGGATAGTCGAGCGGGCGAGCTAACACGCGATCGGCGATCCCAGCGGAGAACGAAAGTAATGCGAACCGAGGGGGCTCTGGGGAAGAGGCGCCTCTCCCCCAGTTTCCCCTCGGCTCGTTCGCTCGCTCCAGTCTGATCAGCTGGCCCGCTCGATTGACTGAAAAGGGACAGCTAGCAGTCTAGTAGATGTTCTTCTAATATAATTTTCTCTGACATTTTCTCAAGAGTTCCACTGTTGGGCTAACCCGACTACAGAGATCGTTTTGTTGGATTCTCCAATCTTGATCCATCTGTCAGGCAAAATCACTTTTTATAGGTTCTCATAAAGTTGTGCTAAATTATCAAAAACACTCCAACACTACACAACATAACCATACCAAAGTTCATCTTCTCCGAGTTCCTCCTCTTTAGTAAATGCTCTAAAACACTCGTACAAGTCAATTGGTTCTGTTTGTAGCTTTCTGCTCCTTTCCACACTTTCGTGTTCTGTGGAGACTTTCTCCTGCGAGCTCTGGTATCTGAGATGCAGTGTAGTGGGATCCCACTCAATAGCTACATATGAACTGCTGCAGCCAAACTCCTGATCACTGCATTTAATTACACATCCATGACAGAACCTGACCAGAAAATGACATTGTGTTAAAGGGAACCTCCATTGTCATAACAAATTGACGTTAAATTGTTGGAAGTAAAGTCTAAATTAAAAACTTTTAAAAAGCAGGTGCAAATATAATTTTAGTGTACAAAAAAATGGATATGAATATCGCCTATTTTCGCTTTTAAATTTCCTGCGCGCCGCCATTTTGAATATTTATGACGTGTTACGGTTGTCTTATTGTTGCATACAAAAGAACTTCGATTCTTAACAATAGCAGCAACCGTAACACGTCATAAATATTCAAAATGGCGGCGCGCAGGAAATTTAAAAGCGAAAATAGGCGATATTTATATCTATTTTATTTGTACACTAAAATTATATTTACACCTGTTCTTTTAAAAAATTTAAATTTCGATTTTATTTCCAACAATTTAACGTCAATTTGTTCTGACAATGAAGGTTCCCCTTAAAATAAATAAATTGATTAACTTTGTTTAGCGAGGGTGACTCTTAACAGTCATGCGACTGACAAACCTGTGTCCCTCAAATTCCAGGTCGAATTGGAATGCAAAAATGTTAGTTTTTGAGGAGGGAGGAAAAACTGGAGTATCCAGAGAAAAAACCCTCGAAACAAGGATGAGAACTAACAACAAACTCAACCCACACATGACACCGAGTCCAGAATCAAACCCGGTCCACATTGGTGGGAGGCAAGCACTCTCACCACTGCTCCATCCCTACCCATGTGCTAATTAGCTCATATTCCAATGTGCAGTTCCAGAAAAAATCCATACCCACCCCATGGAAGGTCATTGGAAATTCCTAGGGGGAGGGGGTTTTTAAAAGCCAACATTTTAGAAGCAAAGTATGAAGCTATAGTAATACTGGAATTTCCAAGGGGGACGGGGGTGCTAAACAAAAAACCTTCCGTGGGGGAGTATGGATATTTTCTGGAACTGCCCAATGGATGGTACATGTCAAGGTGGTATGTGATGTGGTTGGTAAATAATGGCAGTTTCTCAGCATTGTAAACTGAACTAGCTGGCAGTCTGAACAAGAGATGTAAGTTGGCCTTCAATTGAAACATCCTCGTATCTTCCGATCTCCATGGTAATCTTCAGAAAATTTTCACAAAATGACTGAAAATGTTACAATGACCTTCAGATAAACATCTGGGAATTTCGGAACATCTTAGGTAAATTGCTGGGAGTCTTGGGCAAATTTCGTAAAATTCAGAAATTCAAGACAAACTTTTAAATAGCATTAGAACAAAATACCAAAATTGTCTGAAAAATTGTCGGAAATCTTCTGAAGACCAAAGTTATGAAGGTATGCAATAAAATATTTCACAGTATACCACTTGAAACCAACAGCAGTGAAGTAATAATTCTAAGTTTACTTACCTGTACCACGGACACCAAGCACATGTGAGACCATCCTTTTGAACTGCCCGCAGCTCAAATGGAAAATCACCTGCATCCCTAGCAATATTTACCAACATAAGATAGTTAACACTTGAAAATTGTTAACAAAAGAAAGACACATACAGTGTTTAACTATTTGAAAGAAATGTTTGTATGTGGCTAGGAACACAAAGCCTATGAGAGGTACTTGTTAGCGAATATTTGACTCGGCATATTTGTCAATGTTTCCAGTCACACTGATCAACCTCCATCAAAATCAGAGTTATGTTTGTAAAAAGTTGTAATATCCTTCTTCCTAACCCATGGGAATCCACAATAATGCTGTCTGTTAATTTCACTCATTACATACTGCAGACCTTAGAATAACAAACCATCTTGCTGACTTAATATAGTAAAAACCCACATATATAAAGAACCCAGTGGATTAAGAACCTGTAGGCTAAAAGTTTGGCATTTAAAGCCACATTATATAAGAACCTGATGACCCTAAAAATTGACACAGGTTCTGATTTAGGAAAATCAGTATAGTTTTAATAGTTTTGTTGCAGTGCAGGGCACGAAGAACATTGAATAAACCTGGACCTAGAGCAGGGTGTGTATTTGCTTAGAATATTGTCTTACTTTTTAGACATAATATTAAATGTTTCTTATACAAAAGGGACCACCACCCATATACAGCTGTAGACTGGTTGGTTGGACCAGCAGCAAGCACCTTTTCTTCCCACAACAATTAGAATGTATTTATGAATCTAAGTAGCCTAAATTCTCAGTAAACATCAAACATATAAGAACCTTGTTAGGCTAACTTGGAAAAAGCTAGGTTCTTATATGCAGGTTTTTACTGTACAAAATTAGTTTCAGGGATTTTTCTTAAACTTTTATTTTGGTCACTTTGAGAGCCAAGTCATACCAATGTATTTGTTTCCAGGGGGGGGTACTCCCCTATAATATTATTGTCGGGAGTACCTCCCCCGGGATTTGTTCGTTCTCTCTACTTACCCATCTTTACAGTTTGTTTCTCCTGGTGCCGGTGGGCTGAGCAGCCTGGCCACTTGGGTCCAGACTCCTTGATACAGCTCACACTGCCGTGTTTGAGATGTGCATGGCACAATGACAGGAATTCCAAATAAGCCAGGTCGATTCTTTTGTGGTGACAGGAAATATGCATCTAAACGAATCTGGACAAAGAAGGGAGGGGAATTATATTTTGCACATAGTGCAAATGTCACAGGGATCTTGATCATTTTGGTCACAACTGTAATAAATATTCAACAAAGTACCTCTGCTCTCATGTACATGTAAAAAGCTCTTAAAGCACCCAGAGCAAAATATCAAGTGATTCCGTGAAGAGAGAAAAACCTGTAATCATACATGTAATGAGATTTAACCCTTTCACTCCTAGAGTCAATTATGGAGACATGTAGTGTAGTTCTAACTTTTGAGTCTGTTGACACAATCTTATGGTGTGACCATTTATATGAAACCTCTTCAGCAGCACTCTTGCATGGTGCCATTTGTTTTTCAATATTTTAAAAAATGTTATTTGGGATTTGTCTTGAATTTTGATGTTTGGCACTCTTTTGAGCTAAAGAGTTAAGCAACTTTTCCAAGAAGCAAGGCAAGAACTTGCAATCTATTCCATTCCAAACACAGCCAAAGACACACTTTGATAGTTTCATTGTACTAGTGTAGTAAGGATTGACAAATCTGGAAAATTACTTTTAAATCTCTGTTGATATAAGTACATGTATGTTGTTAGAGTTTCTAAGTGACACTTCAATCTGGTGACAAAGCCCCTTTAATTCACGAAGGTTCATGGTGTCGTCAAGGAAATCAGATCAGACAAGACATGCTTATGTAAAATCAAAGTGTTCACAGGTTTGTGAATTTGCCAATGTACATGTGGGTTTTTTAATTTATGAAGTCTTTTCCCTTTGATTAAATACACACAGGGTTCTCCCCAGGATTTGGGAAAAGCCAGGAGTATTCTGACTTATATCAAAATGGACCTTTTGCATGGCCTGTCACTGCTGTCCACTGACAAAATAAGTTCACCAAAAAATCAAATACATAGAGGTTATTCAGCGTGATGTTGTGTAATACGGCTGAGTATTTTTACGAGTCAGTTTTTGCACAGCTGTATTACACAACTTTTCGCTGAATAAATTGTTTATTATACGACAGTAATCTTCTCCTAACACAGTTTTTAAAGCTGTGTTTCCTAGCGTGCGGTCAGAAGAGTGTAATAACGTGTCATATTTGCACTGGTTTTACATCACCCTTGTACGTCCAAGGGTTAACAACAAAATCAAACTTAAGGAAATGCTTCCAGCTAGGAAGAAATGAGTTAACTATTTGTCATATTTTTACTTGGTATAAATCCAAAGACTACTTACTGTTTTTCTGTGCATTGCAACAACAAATCCACTGAAACAATAACCCAGATATGGAGAAGGTCCACCATTAGGTGTAGAAGAAATACTGGAATTCCTGGAACCAGTATCCAAGTTTCCAGGGACAGACAGAGTTTTACGATTTGGAGAATTCTCCGCACTTAAACTGATCCCAGAATCAGAATTTGAATTATAATTTCCTTCAGTCATTTCCATTGAGGAAGATGAAGACTTCCTTAACGTTGCGGCAAAGCTAAATCCGCCACCAAACTTGGGACTAATCTTTTTCCGGAGTTTAGGGCTCACTCTTTTAACTGGACTAGAAGGAACTTTTCTTTTGTTTTTCTTTCCTTCCGCAAACCAGTCCTCTTGAACTCTCAATCGGCTTTCACTGTCTTCTGAGCTGTTTTCAGAGTTTGTTCCTGAAGATTTGCTTTCCTTTCTTTCTAACTCTTCGCCCTTTGACACATTATTGCAAACAGCCGTAGCTCTTTGACAGTTTGTAATTTGGTTTGCAGAACACCGCTTATCAGATTCCGCAGAACAATCATTGTATAAAACCTTTTCTTCCTCTGTTCCCACAGTCGTAGAAGTGCTACATTTATCAGACTCGCAAGATATTGTAGGAAGAGGGATTTCATAGGCATATAACACACCAGCTAAAGCAGTGCGGATCTTCTGCGCATCTGATGGCAAGCTCTGTTAAGCATCAAAGTTTATGGCATCACATTTAACAGGTATTACAATGCAATTTCAAACCAAGCCATACACAAGATAGTATTAATAATACAAGAAAAAAATCAATGAACTCTAAGAGCCATCTCGTGAATACAAAACAAAGTAAGGTTAAGTATACATATCAGTTTTAATTTTCCATACTGAGTTTGAAGACAAAAAAATTGAAGAGTGAAACAGATTTAAAACAACCAAAACATCTTAGTGTGACATAAATATGCATCGGGTAAAACAAGACTGTCTAGACAAATTGATGTCGTAATTACACTGTGGAATTAAAATATGTTTACAACAACAATCATCTGTTAACACATAATACACTGGGGAATTAAAAAAGTTAACAAATGATGGAACAAGTGAACATTTGCATATCTTTCCTCACGTATTCATGAGATAAAAACAAGAATAACCAAAGATAGAATCAGGAATTTATGGAGATTGTAAGAAACAAATTTGTTCTTTTAACCATTTAAGCCAATTTCTTAGTATTGCAATTGCGTGTCACTACTGCACATGATTTCTCGCATCATCAGCGTGCACACATTCAGACCCAACCGGGTTTTCTTAAGGTTACAGTGTACCTTCAGATCGAAAATTTATCGAAATTTTTTTTTTGGCGTCAAAATAAAGTATACAGAATGAACTTTCATCCAAAAAAAATTATTGACAAATAGTGAAAATTGACGGAGAAATGACGGTATAACTTTTGTGGGCGGAGTTTGTTTATGAAGCGATATGTTTTTTTAAGCGCTGTTTTCTCAAAGTTCATTTTTCGCTTGTTGGGACACTTTAAAGAGCTACAACTCAAAGGAAATTTGTTCGATTTTCCTCAAATTTGGACAGAAGCTAGGCTAACATATAATCAACAAAAACGTGTCGGCGAATTTCTTATTTCCGAAAATTTTTTCGTCAAGAGCCATTTCCGTGCGATCATTCCAATTTTTTTCTCCCTGTTCCGAAAATATTCTGTAACTTTTCACTGCAATTAAATATGGGAAATCGCCGACACGTTTTTTTAGCGCTTTGTGTCCGGAAACCCGAGAACAAATCAAATTAGCAAAATACAATAATCGCTTTGAGTTATAGCGTTTTAAAGCTGATTCAGACGTTCGAATTTAGACGTCGTAAAAAATTCGACAATTCATTTTATTACCAAATGGTTTCCATATTTAGATAGCCAGCTCTATAAGCTTTAATTTGATATCTGGGTTTAGGTATATTAAGTGTAATCTTAAGACGCTAGAGCTGTTATACTGGAGACACCCCCGAAGGTACACTGTAACCTTAAAAGGCTAAGTTCATCAGATAAATAACTGGTTGCTTTCTCCTAAACAAGCACAGTGCCCTATGGACATACATTATAACCTTGAGATCATGCACAGAGGGAACATTTTGAAGCAATGCCATTTGAGGCTGTACTTTTCTTTACCATAAATCACTTATAGGGATTCTCACAACTAGCATTATAATAAACATATGAGGACAAGTGGGGAGAATTTGTTTGTTGACGAAAAGGGTGTTAAACCAGGATACAACTTTATCAAGAAATGCAATGTATTCCACATTGTATGCTACCTTAACTGAAGCTCCAAATATCTCCACCAGAAGAAGTTGTGAAAAGACAAGTCCACAGTACTTGGACAGTTCTTTCTTGACATCCTTGTATCTGTCATCATTATTGAGAAGCAAACCATACTTTGTTGGGGTTGTACCCTCAAGGTGGACAACTGCGCAGGAAAAACAAAGGAAGGGTCACACATTACCTCCACCCAGCCCCTGAAATATCATGAAGTTCACAGTTTACTCCTCCTAACCTCCTACTATGAAGTGGTCATAAATTAAGGTAAAGTTTAGTCAATGACGTCAGAGACATCGATATGTTGTATCGCTTTAATTTTTGTATTTTCTACTAAAAGTTTATGATACAGTTTTTTTAGTGCTGATAACGAACAATTTGCATTATTATCATGAAGGTAAGTTGCACATCAGCCACAGACAGCTCAAATGGCCGATGTTTAACTTGGTTTCTGCATCAGCAAGCAACTAAGGGTATTGCTACTCCCCATATAGCTAGATGGGATAGGTTAACAACATTGTACTGGAATCAAAGCCAGTCACCAGAGAGGTCAAAGTGACAGTTTTCTAAAACCACAGTGCATGTCTGGCAGTGATAGCTAACTACAGAATCTCAGGGCCTATCCCTTACTCTCTGAACACCATCCACATGAAGAAAAGATACAATGAACAAACACTAGCTAATGATCAAAGGCTCCTATTAGACAACGAATGAATGCAAAACAACCTTTGGACCCTCTCCTCTCCTAGGTGTTTCCCCCCCCCCCCCAACCCCCTGCCCCCTGTGTCAAACTCCCCACCCTCCCCTCCCTCCAATGTAAGTAAAGTCGCACTCGGGCCAAGATGGCCCACACGGCCGGAGCTTAACCCGGTTTTCGTAGCATGAAGCAACTAGGAATATTGCTACTCCCCCATGGATGGGATGCTAGTCCATCGCAGGGTTACCCCCAGCATTTTATCGCCGGTACCCATTTATACACCTGGGTGGAGAGAGACAGTATGGAGTAAAGTTTCTTGTCTAAGGAAACAACACGACGGCAGAGACCAGGCTTCGAACCACCGACCTTCAGGTTGAAAGTCCGACGCGCCAACCACTAAACCACCGTGCCGCCCACCCTCCCTCCAATGCTGTCCCCATATTGCATATTGTGGGCTCAATGTAAACAGCTGGTTGACCTTGTGAAAATGTGCATATCTTCCCCATATGCTATAACTATTTGAATGCTTCATGTATGTATTCATGAATTAAAAACTGTAGGGTAATGCATTAACTAACAACTTACCAATTACTTCCACGTAAACTGAGTTGTCCATAGGCAGGGGTAAGGAGAGAAACGTGAATGGATCAAACCTGACGCTGACATAACCACACTCGACACACCTGACTTGGGACTTGAGCTGCCAAAAAAAGAAATCAGTAAATATAATTACTCCATTGTAGAAACCAATAAATTAATTCCAAAGGCTAACCACACCACTAAAGAATAACAAGTGTTGCTTTTCTTTTTCAAGAACAACTGTCTGTGGCCCTCCACAGGTGGTTTAGGGCAGTTTAGGTGTCAATGGGTTAAGGGAAGTTTAAAACATTACCTGGCCTTGAAACAGGTCTACAACCACAGATTGATTCCTCTTCAAATGATTATCCCAAGCCTAAAGGAAATCACAAATGAAAATATTTACAACTCATTCTTCTTGAAATAAGAAAACCAAACATTTAATAAAAACTCATATGTATGAAATTAATGCTCATTGGAGAGGTCACAAGGAAGTTTGGAAACAATAACTGGAAGGGATTTTCTCTCTGGGATTCTCTTATCTGCAGAAGGGTCATCTAGCAATGTGGCAATTGCAAAAAGAGAAGTTTCAAGCTATGTAATGACGAGGCTAATAAAACAAACCAAAAAATAAATTAATGAACCAATCAAAACTCAAAACAAAATAATACACTGGGTGATGCAAAGCATGGGAAAATGCATGGGAAAATGCATGGGAAAACACATGGGAAAATGCATGCAAGAAAGTTACAATTGGACAAGAAAATCAGTGGTGTGAGTTTTCTAAACATCTGCCATATGCTTACTAATACAAAATCAGACCAAGATGTGAATTACTTTCTACAATCAATCGATTGCTTATTATACCTCATGTGCCACTTCTTCATCTGGTCTTCCATCACTGTCCTTGAGTTCAACATAAGGCTTGAGATGGACTCTACAATGACATGACAAATTATAACCATCACATGACAGTACCAAGAATAGTCTTCAAACAGTTGTTATGGGAATTCTACATACATTTACAACAACCTTAGTTTTATATTTGTGGATTTTCTAAATTTTGACTATTCATCTTAAATTTTGACTCTTCATCTGAAGAGTGTACTATTAAAAAAAGAAATGAAATAAAAGTTGAAACAACAATCAGTTGAATGAACAATTTCTTTCCTTTCTTAATAATATATTGTGAGAAAAGTTTGTTTTATTACTGTCTCAGTTTATGGTTTCTGAGACAAAGGAAAATACAAACTAAACTGGTTTGAAAATTTACAAACCAAAGACAAAATTTGAACCACACCTGTTCTAACTGTGACATGAAATAGGCTAAATAGGCTAAACTGACATGCATACAATGTTATAAGAGAGCAACAAACGAAAACCCACCTGTTTAAGTCTTCATGTAAACCATCCAAAAGAAATGACAGAAATTCCTTTCAAAACAAAACCACCATGTCCAGATAAATATCGGAATTTTTTAAAAAGGGGTGAATAACATTTAACTTTACCTACATGACTGAATTTAAAATACAACCCATATTTAACTTAAATGTTATTTTTAAATGCATGTCCAGAAAACAAGTTTCAATTGAACAATGAAAATGAATTGAAAGATTCACTTAATTTAATATTGCTGCATTATTAGGTAAGATCTTCAATATCAAAACCAACCAACAAATAAAATAATTATTTCCATTACTTTGCCCAACAAACATACGGACTCCGATTTTCTCTTTGTCCCACGTTCATGACTTGCTTAAAGGGAGGGTTTCATGGTTCGGCGCATGTGCAAGCTATGACATAACCCATTTAATTTCATTGTTGAGACCAATCGGAATTGAGTAAATAACTCTGGCAGGAAATTTGCCTATGAAAATGTCGCGGTCAGTCTGCTGATTGAATGGATGATTATTCATACCCATGTGCGCCATGAAAGCCACCAGGGTGTAGAATAAATCCTTTGGGTTGAAGGTTTTATTCAGTGTTGACTGAAATTTTCTGTGAATTTTAGTCATCCTTTGCTTTGTTTGGACTAACAATTATAGTATGTGATTATTGAAGTAAACGTGAGTGTTTTTTTAACTGATCACTGATAAAATTTGTGCACATGTGCCGAACCATGAAACCATCCCTTTAACATTGCATCTTTCTTATGACACAGTTGGTTAAAAACAAATTTATTGTATGCTATATACATGCTACTGAGACCATTAATACATACAATGCTTGCCAGCCTACCTGGGAATCATGTTGTTGAAATCCATTAAATCTTGGTGCATATCTTCCTATTGTCCACTGCAAAAACAAAATTTTTTTTCATTTCTATTATGAAGCCTTGTGTCTTGTTAAAACAGATGAACATACAGTTACACATATCATAGTTTTTGTAGATTGTAAAGATTCTATGCGCATTCTGGGTCTCACCCTAAGTTTCAATGGTGCTAGGCTGCGAGAGCTGCCACTCCACAAGTCTTGGGCAAGGTCTCCATAACGTCTCGCTATGTGGCCTTTCATACCCAAAGGATTTGTCCTACAAAAGAAGAAATTACAATCAAACATTTCCTCTCTCCTAAAACAAATATTAGCACAATCATTTTTACATGATGTTGGCAAAATAGCAAAAAAGTGATCTTTAAACAACATTTCTTTTGTGAACATACCAAATACAAATACAAGTCAAACACATCAAATTCAAGGTGACTGACCTGTTTAGTTCATATAAATGGCATTTGTTGGTAAAGTACTGCGTGAGAGGCTGGGTATTACTGAGACACTGTAGTGCAGAGTTCATGAAGCACGTGTTTCCCAGGTTGCTAAGGCCAGTTGCTCCTTTTTCTGTCGGTTCTGCAATGAGAAATGGCAATGAGTACCAAAAATCAAAATTTAAAAAAATTCCAAATTTCATTTTGTAAAAATTTATATATTATAATATAATAAAAAAAAATGGAACCAGGTAAAAGTACTCCAGGAGGTTTCATTTGAATGGTCATACCACAGGATTTCATCTAGACTCAAAAGTTAGACCACATGGTCTCCAAGTTCATTAGCTACCAATCAATTATACTTCCAAAACTTGAACAAAACTATGGAAAGGGGGAGGTATTAGTAGAACCATCATCATCATCATAATCGTTATCATCATCATGAAGTTGGGGAAGCACGGGTGCAAGCTTGGCAATAATATGATTGTGTTGTTCCAGAAAATATCCATATATGTGCCTCCCAAATGGAAGGTATTTTGGTTTAACCCTCCCGCATCCCCTCCTCTGGAAATTCCAGATTGGCTCCATACTTTTTTTCTTTAATAAGTTTGCTTTAGAGACCCCTCCCCCCTCGGAATTTCCAATAACCTCTCATGGGGAGAGTATGGATGTTTTCTGGAATCACACATTTGGATGCAGTAGCTAGTCCACTAATGTCTGCAATCAATAATTGTCTGGGAATAAATAAGCCTACACACTCATACCTAAATTGAGCTTCTCTCTGAGACTTCTATTGTTTGCTAAGCAGGACATCTCTTCGGGCCAACTCATGTCTCTGTTGCGAACTGGATGGACAAAAACATAGCATACATTTAATTTTGGAAAACCTTAAACCTCTGACCACCAATAGTGGCCAAAAGCGAAGATAAAAAAATATATAAACAAAACTTTCAAATTCTGTTTTGTAAAAATTAATGTTAAAAAAAAAACACCATAAAAACTTATGTAGATGTATAAGCCAACCAGTTGTAATGTTTCTTGCCACCAACCTTCAATTAGTACAGGGTTGTTGTCTTTGATTTCCAACTTTTCTAAAGATGAATTGTCTTCCTCTAGTAGTCTCAGTTTAGACTGCAGAATTAATTTAAAAGCAATGCAGTCACATTTTAAATGCTGAACAGCACTAAAGCAGATGGCCAAAGTAATGGTGGTGCAACACTAAACTGTATATCACATGCATGTTTCTTTGTCAAGAAAAACCTGGGCTATGTTTCCTATCTAGGGGGAGTAGTAATTCTTGGCTTTTACTTACGTCATATCAAAATTCAGAAGCATTAAAAAATAGGTTTCGAATCCAAAACGTTTATGGAATTGTAGAGAGTTTAAAACTGAACATATTGGCCAATTTTGAAGCGCAAAAGCATTTCGTTCAAGAGTTATAGGCGAACAATTATTAGATATTTTTAGTAAGAAATGTATGGAGCGGCCATCTTTGTGCCCCACTCAGGGGCACAAAGATGGCGGCCAAAAATTCAAAGTCTTAATTACACCAAAAATCACATCCAAAAATATTGTATTTGCTATAATACAATTGCTAAATGGGAAGCAAAACATCGTTAAAACCTGAAACTTTTTGTGAAAGATTATAACACTTGTATCCACATACCATGTTAGAAACAGCTTTGTAGGACGTAGACTTTAGATTTTTTAATTTTTATGACGTCATGTGAAAGCCAAGAACACTCTAATTCAAGTTGCTTTAAACTACAGGTATTAAGTGTTGGCAGTTGTGGCTTATAGAGACTTTTCCTTTCCCTTTACCCCCTGTGCTGGAGGGGGAGGGAGGTAACCTTGAAATGAACTCAGTAGCATCCCATCCAGGGTGGAGTAGGGTTATGGTTAGTTGCCTAATACTACAGGTGTTAAATATTAGCAATTGTGGAGTAATAGACTTACAAAGACTTTACCTCTGCCTTTACCCTCATGCTTGGGGTGGGGGGAGGGGATGATAACCTTGAATTGAACTGGCATCCCATCCGGGGGGGGGGGGGGGGGGGGAGAAGTAATGCTCAATGTCACCCAATGCTACAAGTGTTAAATGTTGGCATTCGTGGAGCAATAGACTTACAAAGACTTTACTTCTGCCTTTACCCTCATGCTAGGGGTGGGGGAGGGGATGGTAACCTTGAAATGAACTAGCATCTCATCAATGCTCAAAATTGCCTGATGCTACAGAAACCAGGTTCCCTGGCAGTTGAAGGTCAATAGTCTTGTAAAGCCTTACTTTTATTCATACTCCGTTATGGGAGTTGAAAGAGCAGGGTTGGTGCTGGGATAAAGTGGTACAACTGGTGAAGGACAAGCACCAGTGGCATTCCGTGGTTGTGGCTTTAAGTGTGGACACTCACAAAAAGGATTGAGATGAGTTGAGTATGCTGGATGGGATAGAGGGGAAGAGAGGAGTGTGGACATCCACAAAAAGGATTGAGATGAGTTGAGTATGCTGGATGGGATAGAGGGGAAGAGAGGAGTGTGGACACCCACAAAAAGGATTGAGATGAGTTGAGTATGCTGGATGGGATAGAGGGGAAGAGAGGAGTGTGGACATCCACAAAAAGGATTGAGATGAGTTGAGTATGCTGGATGGGATAGAGGGGAAGAGAGGAGTGTGGACACCCACAAAAAGGATTGAGATGAGTTGAGTATGCTGGATGGGATAGAGGGGAAGAGAGGAGTGTGGACACCCACAAAAAGGATTGAGATGAGTTGAGTATGCTGGATGGGATAGAGGGGAAGAGAGGAGTGTGGACACCCACAAAAAGGATTGAGATGAGTTGAGTATGCTGGATGGGATAGAGGGGAAGAGAGGAGTGTGGACATCCACAAAAAGGATTGAGATGAGTTGAGTATGCTGGATGGGATAGAGGGGAAGAGAGGAGTGTGGACACCCACAAAAAGGATTGAGATGAGTTGAGTATGCTGGATGGGATAGAGGGGAAGAGAGGAAGTGAATTATCATTGTGTGCATACCTGGTCATCCTCCATACTCCAAAGACGCATATCTTCATTACGAATTCTGAGCCGTGCACAAAGATAGTCATACACCTGAAATATCACCAATATCAGATGTCAAACAAGTAATTTTAATTAAGATGCAATTAAAATGCAATTTAACTAAGTTAAGAACAAAGAGCAGGTTACTGCACTATCTAATGGTCTGCAGTATGAATTTGGCACATGCTCAGGTAGTTCAGGTGTATGTTTGTAGTGGCCTTCCATTGGCCAATCAATGATATCTCTGTGAACCCACATACTAGCTTCTATTTTTAATATTTCATGTTAGTTCATTATGGGAAAAAGCTAACAAAAATTAATAATATTTAGCAATCCAGTACTAAACAAACCTGTTGTATGGTGTTCATTCTGCTAAAGGAAGCCACATACGCCAAGTACCTCTTGGGTGGGGCATGAGGAGTGGTGAGAGAATTGTTACCAAACCCAAAGGTACTCAACCCAAAACCAACACCTGTCCATGTTGTAATCCCGCCACGGGTTGGAGGGGGTGAGTGTCGGAAAAGTCTCAAACTGATAGGATATAGCTCTAACTCAGGAGTTGGATCACCATTTGTCGGAGTAATGACCTGCACATAAATAACAAAAAAAGTCATTTTCTTTTTCAAGGAAAAATAGTTTGCTAAACAATTCCCACCATATACTGTAGCAGGACTGGCAGCATCTACAGTAAAGATGACTGGCTACTCAGTTTGAAAATTACAACAAGCATGGGAAGCTATCTTTGTTTTATGACTGGCTACTTTCCTTGTGGAGCCAGCTTCTTTCTCTATGTTGGCAACCCCACCTCAGGTCCAGACTTAAAGTGGGTATGAAAATTGAAATCAAATGCCCAAGTATATCCAGCCTTCCCCCTCAAGTGAAACAGACAAGTGTTATAAAAGCCCCGAAATGTGGAAAACTCAACCAACCACAATTCAGCAAAGAAAAGATCTCAATTTGCAACTTTTAGTAAAACTGTGAAGTCACATGGAATTAGATTAATTACCGTTCTGGGAAGAGCAGGTCCCCCTCCATACCATTGCTGAAGAGCTCTCCACACAGGCTCAGGGATGATCTCAAAGTCTCGGCCTCTGACCAATGGGATGTTGCGCTTTAATTTGCCTCCTTCACCAGTTAAAATCATCACCTAATTTAAGAAAGAAAAAAATAATAAAACAGCAGCATTTTTAAGACCATTTTAGCTTTTCATAGGCCGTGCAAATCAAGGTATCATGATTTTGTAAAAGGTTTCAAATTTCACTTGAGATTGTTTTTGTCAATATGTAAATTTATAACTCTGCTACAAAAGTGAAAAATGTCTGGTGTGAAAGGTCTTATTTTACTCTTCATATTAACCTCAAATAGTGTGGATGAAATCCTATAGTGTGAGATTTCAAATGAATGCCACTGAGCAATGCTTTCCTGTACCTGTGGTTCTAACTTTTTAGTCTGTGGATGAAATCCTAAAATGTGACCATTCAACTGAAAGCTATTGAGCAGTACTTTCCTGTGGTACTGTTTATTATGCTGTATAAGCTGGTTCTAATGTTTGAGTCTGTGGATGAAATTCTACAGTGTGACCATTCAAATGAAAGTTCTTCAGCAGTACTTTCTTTCATAAATTATACAATACTGTGAGACATGTTTTCATTATTTCACAAATTAAATTTTGATTTTGGGTGCTCTCGGGAAGGAATGGTATAACAGTTTAGAGATACATACAAAAGTATCTTTAATAGAGGTTCCCAAAGGGGCTTTACAACTACTGACAATTTAACAAGTTATGTCCTCACCTTCCTAGTTTCAGGCTCGACAAGAGGAACATTATCAACAGGCCCAGGCACCTGTGTATTACATGCCGTCCCCTGTGTACAGTGGCCATTCATTGCACCAGATGGACTGACCGTTTTGTTGCTATGGTTATACATGGGATGAGATTCGCGTCGTCCCAGTGATCTAGTCTTCAGACTAGAGTCACTGCTCCAAGCTTGTCCTGGATTCCCAAAGGTTGCATTTGATACTTGGTTTAGTCTTGACGGCAAGGTACCATTCTTCCGGAGGTTACCAGTTGAGCTTCTTCTAATGTAAGGCTTAATAAACAGGATATCAACAGTGTTGATAAAATCAAGTCAACCAAAAAACTTCTATTTGTTATTTACTCTCATTAATGTGTCCCAGGTTCAAATCCCAGAGGCTATGTCATATGTGAGTCAAGTTAGTTGTTGATTCTTCTCCTGCTCTGAGGTTTTTTTCTCTGGGTACTTAGGTTTTCCTCCCTCCACAAAAACTACATGTGTAACATTTCCAAATTCCAATTTGATCCAAAAACAGTGGAAGTTAGGGCCATCTTGTGAATTTTCACTGAAATTCCATTTATTATTTTATTTTATTTTATTTATTCACTACATCATCATGATCATCATCATCACCAAGGAAATAAAATAAAAAAAAAAAATTGAAAAAATATGACACTCAAAATCACCTATATAAATCAAAACTTAAAAAAAATTACAAAAAAATTTAAAAAAATAAAAAAAACATAAAAACATAATATAGTCAAAATCCGAAATATAAAAAAATTATAGTCAAAATTCCCTATTGGGCGTGGTTAGGGAAATTTGACTATTCCCCTCCTAGCCACCCTTAACTACTTACATGTAAGCTGACAGTACCACCATTGTTTGTCTTGGACAAGACACACTGCTTCCAGTGTACCAACCACCTAACAAGAATGCTCAACTCCACAGGTTCAAAAGGTCATGTCTCAGAGTTGGGATTGATGGATTTTGTTCTTTTTGTCTGTTTCTGTTTTCAGCGGTCCAAAGTTTGTTACCATAATTATGATTGATGCCAGTGTAAAACGCAAACATTAGAACAACAGAGTTTGCATGTTATTACATGTAAGAGCGCAGTAAGTTTACTTGCAAACCAACCTGATAACTGACATACTCTTTCCAGATCCGCCACCAAGAAATTGCAACCAGATACCAGATAGTGCCTGTTTTGAGCTCATGCTGGTACTCACGCTCAAGCCACCCTCTACAAGGAACAGATGACACCTTTAGAATGATTAAAGAGCCAACTTGTAAATATGAATGCTCTAAATAAAAGATTCTGAACACCTTCGGACCCTCCCCTCTTCTAGACATTTCGCTCCACCCCTGTGTTCAACTCCCCCACTCCCCTTCCTTCCAATGCTGTCCTCATGGGTAAGGTAGGTCACCATTACATTTACTGGGCTTGATATCCACCAACCCTCTCCTCTCGCAGACATTTTGCTGCACAACCCCCCCCCCCACCCTCTCCATCCAACTCCTCGCCCACCCTCCCTCCCACCCTCCATCCAATGCGGTCCCCATGGGTTTGGCAGGTGACTATTACATATCGGGGGTTCAATGTTAACAGCTGATGAACCAATCGACCAAGTGAAATTTCTTCCAAAATGCTACAACTCGTTTTGTCTCTTTAATTTGTGTATTCACAAGATAAAACAGATGGAATGATCCTGGATATAATATTAGTATTGAAACGATATATTTGCCTAATTCCTACAAGTGACAGACAAAAGCAAATAATAGACAGATAGTAACATGCTTGAGTACCATTGTGGTAGTGGTGTAACGATTAATCGAATTCTCGATTAATCGTGATTATGACCATTCGGTTCGATTCGCTATTCTTTGCTTCCACGTTTCGATTATGGTTCGATTTTTGCATACCTTTTCCTCGGTTCCCTCAATGAGTTATTATATTGTGAAATCAGAATTCAGAACTTTTTAAAGTCTGCCTTTTTGATTGATAATCAAAGGCGTTTGCAGTTGCGGGTGTTTCGTGTCGCCTGGTAAAATTGCTGCCCTTCTAACACGTTCTCAAACATGGCGACAAACGACCAAGCAATCGTGAATCCGCCTGCATATTTTAGATGAGCTGTGTCGAAATATTATGGTTTTCCGGCAAAAGACGGTGCAACAGATAAATCTAAAACTATCTGCAAGAAACATTTTCATAATCGAATTGAAGTATTCGAAATCAAAAGGCAATAATCGAAATCGAATCAAATCACAAGGAATGTGAATCGTTACACCTGATCGTCATAAGGTGACCTTGAGAAGATTTAAAAAATCACTCCATCCCACCAACCATCCTGACAGAACATTTCCCCACTATCTGCAATGCTTGCTTTGCAAAACTATATCTGGAAAGTATCACTATATACCTTACAACTTGAAGTTCAACCTCTCTTGTGACTGGCTTCAATCCCAGTACAATGTGGCAAACCTAACAGAAAGTAAGTCACATAATAAGCTCTTAGCTCTTCCATTGCATAAGGTGAAAGTTTGACTTGGGAAATGTGGTTTAGAAGCTATTCTAACTTTTAAGTCTGTGGCCATTCAAATGAAAGCTATGTTAAGAACAGAACTGTTTTATTATGATAATGTGTGCCGTTCGATTCTATGGTTACAGTTTCTATTGTTAGTCTTCGTGACGTCATAGCCTTCCCTCGTGGCCTTCGCCAAATTGTTCAGTTCAGTTCTCGTGTACGCTACGTGTTGTTGAAGATTAAACCAGTTGAGTCTATGTAGCGGACGTGTGTTATTTATCAGGTTATGGGCCCAGGGTGCCGTATTGTTATTCTGGTTGTACTGTTGTCGCTGTTTTGCCAAGGAATGGCGGAAATATCTGAAAATTCGAGCATTCAGATAGAGAAGCTGAACGGAAGAAACTATCAAACATGGAAGTACAACGTGAAACTAGTCTTGATGGAACAGGGATTGTGGGGGTTCACCCAGGAAGGACAGGAAGTTCCACCGGGAGATTTTGCATCGGCGGCTGTCAAGAAAACCTTTCGTTTACGTTCTGATAAAGCATATTCGCTAATCGCGTTAAATGTTGACAAAGATCTGCAAGTTCACATCGCATCTGTTACAAACCCGCTGGATGCGTGGAGGATTCTGCAAAAGCAGTTTGAGTTCGTGTCGGTAACGCAAATGGTTCGTGTAAACAGAAAATTCTTCGCAGCGAGTATGAAGGAGTGGGAGGATCTCAAGCAGCACTTGACATACATGACTTCCCTCGCCGAGCAACTTAGAGAAATGGCCGAAGAAATTTCTTCGAAGAAATTTGCTACGGTGGTATTAGGAAGTTTACCGGAGTCCTACGATAACTTCCTTACAAGCTTAAATGCGAGAAAAGCCGAAGAATTAGATTGGGAGAGCATCAGGGGATTCTTGATTGAAGAGCATTTAAAGCGTGTCGAAAAGAACGAGAAACAGGAATCTGCAGACAATGCACTTTTCGTCGAAAGACGAAACCATTTCTATAGAGGAAGATATCAAGCATGTGGTGGCGGTCGTGGTGGACGTTCTCGCTCTCAGAATTCACACTTTAACAAAGGCAATCCGTCCCACCGTGATGATCGCGAGAAGTACAAAGAAGTCACATGTTTCAAATGTAACCAGGAAGGACACATGGTGAAAAATTGTCCATTCAACAAGAAACCTAACACAAGCAAAAGGGAAGGATCCAATATGGCGGAACTCGAAGGAGTGGCACTGATTTCAAGTACAACGAATCGGTCGGATGAATGGTTCATTGACTCCGCAGCAACCAAGCACATGACACATGACAAAAGCATTTTGGAGAACTTTGTTCAGTACAAACAACTGAAGAACATTTATCTTGGAGACAGCACAGTGATTCATGCTCTTGGTGAAGGGAAAGTGAGACTTCCCACAGTAAGCAGTACCCGTGAAATTGCTCTTGACTTGCATAAAGTATTGTTTGTACCAAAGTTGACCGAGAACTTACTTTCAGTCCCGGCAATGGCGTTGATGGGAGCCGAAATTCGTTTTGACAAGGATAAATGTTTAGTGCTGAAGAATGGCAAAGAATTTGTCATTGGTTGTTTGCCAGATGACAAGCTGTACACAGTGAACACTGTTGAGTATGCTCAAGTTTCGACCACTGACAATTGCCCATCACTTGAAGTTTGGCACAATAGATTGGGTCATCTAAACTACAACTACATGAATCAGTTGATGAAGAAAGAAATGGTTGATGGAATGAACTGTGATTCAGTCACCGAGTCCCAAAAGGAATGTGAGGGATGTGTTCTTGGCAAAATGCAGAAGAAGCCTTTTCCAAAGCAGAGCCAACACAGGGCAACCAGACCATATGAAATTGTTCATAGTGATGTATGTGGTCAAATGCAAGTGGAATCCAAAGGTGGAAGTAGATACATGCTTACATTTACAGATGATTTCTCACGCTACACAACTACTTACTTCATCAAGCCCAAGAGTGAAGTACTGTCAAAGATCAAGGAGTATGTTAATTCTGTCGAAAAACAAACTGGTAGTCCAATTTTGAAACTGAACATTCTGGCAAAAGAAGATGTTAAAGTCCTCAGAAGTGACAATGGAGGAGAATATACTTCCAACAACTTCACTAAATTCTGTGCCGAGATGGGAATTTCACACGAGTTTACTGTCCCGTACTGTCCACAGCAAAATGGAGTTTCTGAACGGAAGAACCGCACTATTATGGAGAAAGCAAGATCAATGCTGCACCAAGCCAAGTTACCACTGGAATTCTGGGCAGACGCCTGCAGCACAGCAGTGTATCTTCTTAACCGAAGCCCGACAACAGCATTGAAGAATGAAACACCTTTTGAGCGTTTGGTTGGTACGAAACCAGACATTACTCATCTAAAAGTCTTTGGGTGTGTGTTATGTGCATGTTCCAAACAGCAAGCGCAGAAAGCTAGATGCTAAAGCCCGTAAAGCAATTTTCGTTGGATACCCTCCTGGAGTTAAAGGGTACAAACTGTATGACCTTGAAAAGAAGAGTTTTGTTGTGAGTCGAGATGTAACATTCTTTGAACAGAACTTTGATCATTTTGAAGAGGAGATCAAGTCAAAAGAAGCAGTCAAGTTGGATTTGAGCAATGTGTTTCCTAAAGTGGATGAAGAAAGTGAAAGTGCTCCAGAACATTCTGTGAAAAGAGAACCTGTGGTTCCAGAGCATCCTGAGTCTCCAGTTCCAAAACAACCCACAAACAAAGAACCTGCAGTTCCAAAGCATCTTAAGCCGTCAGTTCAAGTGGAGGAAAACTCAGATGCTACACAAGGTGTAGAACCTCCAGTTCAGAAGAATGCTGAATCTGCAGTTTTACAGAATGCTCAACCAGTGGGAGCAACAAATGAAGAAGCACCAGTTAAGAGAACCTATGAAGATTTGTTTATGGAACAAGTTCGAAACCTAGGACCAGTAAGGCAGCGAAAACGGCCAAGCAGATTTCAAGATGATGATGAATGCCTAGTGACTAGTTCAGAGATTGAGGAGCCAAAAACAGTTCATGAAGCGTTGAATGGTGAACAGTCAAATCAATGGAGAGAAGCCATGGAATCAGAATATTCGTCACTGTTGAAGAATGATACATGGGACCTAGTTCCTCCACCTGAAGGAAAGAACGTAGTTGGATCCTGCTGGGTCTTGAAAGTTAAGCGTGATGAAGATGGTTCTGTTGATCGCTTCAAAGCTAGACATGTTGCACAAGGATATTCTCAAGTGAAAGGTATAGATTATGATGAGGTGTTTTCACCAGTGGGCTTGTACTTCATGGAAGACTTAATTATATGCACGCAAAACGTCCCGGCACTTATTTAGGGTTTAAAACTCATTTTGAAATGGTTAGCTTTTATTTACTGTTTTGGGTAGTGATACCCATAATTATATGCACGCAAAACGTCCCGGCACTTATTTAGGGTTTAAAACTCATTTTGAAATGGTTAGCTTTTATTTACTGTTTTGGGTAGTGATACCCATAACAGTAAATAAAAGCTAACCATTTCAAAATGAGTTTTTAACCCTAAATAAGTGCCGGGACGTTTTGCGTGCATATAATTAAGTCTTCCACGAAGTACAAGCCCACCAGTGGCTCTATATTCGTCTGTGAGATCGTTGCTTGCCCTAGCTAACGTGCAAGATTTGGAGATACATCAAATGGATGTAAAAACTGCCTTTCTGAATGGTTCACTGGATTGTGAAATTTACATGTCACAACCAGAAGGATTTGTCAATCCCGACAAACCAAATCATGTTTGCAAGTTGAAGAAAAGCATTTATGGACTCAAACAGTCAGCTCGTTGTTGGAACACTACTCTAGATGAGTATTTGAATTCAGTTGGCTATCGCAAGAGTAACGCTGATGGATGCATTTATGTTAAATCGTTGAAAGAAGTCAATGGTCACATCAGTTTTGTGATACTGGGCGTGTACGTTGATGACATCATTCCAGTCTCAAACAACCCTCAGTTGCTAAAAGCAGAGAAAGCTACATTGTGTGAGAGATTTGAAATGACTGACCAAGGGGAGATACACTACCTCCTTGGTATGTCGATCAAGAGAGACAGACTGTGTAGAACACTGACAGTAAGCCAGCTTAACGATGTTGAGAAAGTACTTGAGAAATTTGGAATGGAAAACTGCAAACCTGTTTCTACTCCTCTTGAACTGGGCAAAAGGTTTCAGCAGCTACCACCAACGGATAAGCCATTTGATATTCAAACATACCAACAGGCAATTGGATGTCTGACTTACATAGCAACAGCAACAAGACCTGACATAGCTGCTGCAGTTGGAGTCCTATCCCAGTATATGTCAAGACCAAGTAAAGATCACTGGATCGGTGTAAAGCGTGTTCTGAGATATCTCAATGGAACTTTGAACTATGGTTTGAAATTTTCAGCTCATGACAAGGATCCAGAATTGATCGGCTACAGTGATGCAGATTGGGCAGGAGATGTTGACACTCGAAGATCAACATCAGGCTATGTGTTTCAGATTGGAAGGAGTACGGTTAGTTGGTCAAGCAGAAAGCAAGCGACAGTTGCTAAGTCCTCTACCGAAGCTGAATATGTTGCTCTGAGCTCAGCTACACAGGAAGCTGTATGGCTACGCCGTTTGATGAAAAGACCTTGGAAAACATTTGGATACCCCAACTACCATTTATGAAGATAATCAAGGAGCCATTGAACTGGCAAAGAATGCCAAATATCATAACCGAACAAAGCACATTGACATTTGCCATCATTTTGTTCGCGAAAGAGTTGTTTCAAATGAAATCCGTGTCATTCATTGCCCAACTGGGGACATGGTTGCGGACATTATGACCAAAGGACTTGCGAAACTGTCTTTTGAGAAACTGCGAGATTTATTAGGCGTTTATGACATTATGTAATTACATTGTTATTGTTTAAGTTTTGCTTGTTTGACTTTAACGGCATTATTATCAAGTGGGAGTGTTAAGAACAGAACTGTTTTATTATGATAATGTATGCCGTTCGATTCTATGGTTACAGTTTCTATTGTTAGTCTTCGTGACGTCATAGCCTTCCCTCGTGGCCTTCGCCAAGTTGTTCAGTTCAGTTCTCGTGTACGCTACGTGTTGTTGAAGATTAAACCAGTTGAGTCTATGTAGCGGACGTGTGTTATTTATCAAGCTAATGGGAGTACTTTCCAGAATTTTTAATTATTTATTTTTAGTTCAAAAATAGTTTTTCAACTTTTTCAAATAAAGTGTAATATTATACCCTTCAATTATGGAAACATGTAATGTAATTTTAATTTTTGAGTCTGTTGATGAAACCCCTTGGTGTGACCATTTAAATGAAACCTCTTTGACAGTACTTTAGCATGATACCATTTGTTTTTCAATATTTTATAAAATGAAATTTGGGATTTTTCTTGAATTTTTATTTGTGGCACAAGGGTTAAATGGGGCGGCAAAGTATAAAAGATTAGCAGTTTACATTTGAATGTCATTTTTTTTTATTTTCAGTGATAACTGACCTGGACTAACAACTTGGGAAACAAATGAGAAAATCTGTGAGTCGCTGCCCACTCTTTGTATTCTTCTAAACTGATCTGGCCATCCTAAAGATAAATCGCTCTGTCAGTTCACTTTACTAGAAAGAACATGTTTACAACAAGGAAGCATACAAGTGATGAGAAAAAACAGGGGAAGCAGTATTCCTATGGCAGTGGAATATTAACCCTTTGTATCCTAGTTACTTATATATGCGCAATTTATTCCTACCAGCAAAAAAATTAGGTATATTTATCAAGTTTTGCTATAGTTGGGCTAATACAATTGCTAAAATGAGACCCCCGAACCACATGGCTTGTTTTGGTTTGGAGTTTTCGCTAATGGCGAGCTTTTGAAGGCGATTTTCTGCGAAGAAACGTTTGGAAAGCGATGGAATCAGCCATTTAAAATTGTCGGAAGGAGGATCAGGGCACGAAGATCCAGCAATTCAAGAGATTTTGCCAAATTTGCTCAAAGAAAGTGTATACAATCAGAGAAAATGATGAACAAAAAATGATGAACAAAAATCAGTCTATAAATTGAAATTTCTTCATATGGGAATGAAGACGACCTTGATGAGACGAAGACTTGGAACCCTGTTGTTTTATTTTATGAGAAATGTGTGTTTGGCTACTGTTTTGTTGACTGAATATGGCGAGAATGTTGTCAAACAAATCACCCTTTCATTCTTGCACTTGATATTCAATGCAGAGTGAGAAAGCTCATAGTTTGTGATGTGTACCGGGGGAATTTTGTGGACACTCTCAGACTGACATTGTCTGCCATAATCATTATAATGACCAGAGTGTATGGTTTGTGCTTACTGCTTGTAGGTCTCATAGTTGAACTGGAATTGAGCCTGAGGTGTCAAATGAAAGCTAAATAAATCTAGTAGTAGATTTAGTTCGTCTTGTAGTCATTCAGCGTGATGTGAATGTTACAAAATATTTCCCTTAAAAAGTAGTATTTTTTTGCAATGAAAATTTGCCTTCATTGCTAATTTGTTTTCCTTTGAAAAATGTTTTGGTCGATTCCACTCAATGTTTATTACTTTATTTTGAAAGAGGGACTCTTAAGGTTTCATTTGATGGGTAAATTATGTGGTTGTAACCAATATATAAACACTTTGAGGATCACCATTTGGCATAAACATAAAACCAGGCTAGGTAAAATTAAAGAAGGCCAGGATACTGTCAAAGGATTAAAGTGCACCTAACCCCCAATTTCTTTTCTTTTTTTTTTTTTCGAATTAGAATAAATTTAGATAAACATTTGAGAACAAAGATTAGCGAAAGAAGTCTGACACAATGTTTCGATGTCGCCATGACATCATTTTCAAGTGAGAAAATAAAAATTCACAAAATGACTAATATATGCATAAGGTGATAAAATTAACAATAAGTAACACATTTAGCATTATCAGTGCGTGTATATGGTAAGTATGTCTAAACAAATAGTTTTGCGCGGATGGAGTCCGATTGCGTGTTCAAGCTGGGCTTCTTCTTCTTAATGAATAGCATCTCATAAATTAAGCAGTCTAATTTTCCGTTGCATTTCTTGAGGACGGACGACAGATTTCTTGAGGACTTAATCAACTCTGTGTACGTTGAAAAGTTGAATAGTTAAATATTTCTTGTTTTTAACATTGCGTTAGTGAGTTATAGAGATTTGAATTTACAAAATGCTAATTAGATGACGTAAATTTGGGAATATTATACAACTACTTGTTTTTACCTCCTTCTACTTGTTTTTACCTAGGAATCAGTTGACTATCCACAGTTTATATTTGGTATTTCTCAAATTGATTTTCCTTAAGTTGTATACTGCGCATTGTTAATTGACGTAAACAATGGCAAATTCCAGAATTTATGTCATCTAATAAGCATTTTGTAAATTCAAATCTCTATTTTTTTATAACTCACTAACGCGACGTTAAAAACTTGTCTAGAAATATTTAACTATCCAACTTTTCAATGTACATAGAGTTGATTAAGCCTAAAACAATTTTGGGGTTAGGTGCACTTTAAACATGAGAATTTTGCAATATTACATAGGATGATATAAAAGAACCTGCCAGGGGGGGGGCTCCCATATAAAAGTAATGGGGGGGGGGGTGATGGGTTCTGCCGATGCACAGTGAGTAACCATAATTATAGTCAAAATACATGTAATTGAACTGAATTCCAGGAAAGCATACTACCTCCTCTTTGTTACAGTCACTGAGTATTTCTGTTGCCATTAAAGAAATGTCCTTATCCCAAATAGCACTTGTATCCTGCAATCATAAATTCTGATTACTTTCATAACCATCCATGGCCAATCTAACAGCTTTCCTACTGAATTTTAATTTAATAATGATAATGCAAGGGGTATTTAAATAACTTTGGCACAGGGTTTGAGATCTGTCCAGCTGACTCACCAGCCAAATGAACTTGAAAAATCTACTAACCCACGACATTTATTAGCAGCCAAAGTTTCCCAGACTATGTGTATTTTCATTTACCTACATGTAAAGCCAAGCCAAGCCAAGCTGTACATCCTTCTGCAATGGGGGGGGGGGGGGGGGGGGGGAGGGGCATTAATTTAAAGACACATCATACTTGATAGGGTATGTACTTTATTTGTGGGAGAGAGACACTGTCTTATTAATACGGTGATTCAAATTTTTCTTTGATTTGAAAGTTTGATTTTTTATTCCCTTTGTGATAATGAATCCAAAACAAATGAAAATGAATGTTCAACTTTAATGTACAACCACTAGAAACAAGATTACTCTAAATCTAACCTTTTCTCCAACATTCTCCTTTCTGATGTCTATAAGAGCTTTACACATCAATTCAATGTCGCTTCTTGATAGAAAACCATCTCCATCAGAATCAAATACCCTAAAACAGACTGAAAAAAATAACAATGTCCAATCTTCAGGATTTTAGTGGCTATTTTATAATGTAAATGCAACTTCAACTCGTCTGATATGCACAGTGTTAGCGATTTTTGCTTTGTTCCCAGAAAAGTATGTGTCAATACCCCCACAAAAGTTGCCTTGAGGAAACCCCAAGGGAATACGACATGATTTATGTTACTATTGATCCCACATGTCCTTTGAAATGACTTCTAAAACTCATCAACAATTCATTATGAGAACACAAAGGAAATCACAATCGTGAAGGAGGTTTGGATACCAGGTCTTAATTTGCATAGATTATGGCGATTTTATTCCTTCGTTTTCTCCGCATTTTAATTAATAGTGATCAGTTTGAGAACCTATATCAAACACTTGAAACAGAGTTTTATTGCATGTAGGTATCCAAACACCAAGGGGTGGATTAAAAAAAACTTGGCTGTGCCTCGTTTTTCAACCTACTTCTCTGTGTTTGGTTATCCTGATAAAATACTCTTCCTCATCAGGGCTGTGCTCTAGCAGGGCCCAGATGCCACAGACGACTAACTTTTGTCTTTGGGCAACAAAAAAAAAAACATATTTTTGCCCATAGCTTAACTTCTGGGCACCTTACATTTTATGGTTAGATTCCCCTTGGGCTCCCTTAAATAACTCTTAGAGCACAGCCTTGTCCATGTTTGATATATGACTTGAAAATCAGCCCGCTTCATTTTTCGACCATATGGTCTGTTATGTCACGATACACTGAACTTGCAATGAACAAATTTCAACTGGCAGTCACCACTAAAGTGCTTAGATAATACAGCACCGCCCAAAACTATTGACCCACCGCGCCGCGGTGAATTTTGTCTTTGCCGAAAGGTTTTGCCGCGAATTCACCGCGGCAGGACCAAAGCCTCTACCTCGTCTTGCATGAACGTGACCGAACGCCGCGGCAAGCGTGCCACGGAGAAGAAACAATAGTAACTAATTTCTAAAATCAAAAAGGTGTCTCTCAAACAATGTGCATTGTGCACCGAGATACTGTTGGCGGCCATTTTCTGAAATGATATCTGATGATACATGTAAGCTTAAATTGGCCGTGAATGGTGGCATGAATCCAGCTATTTTTGTCACGCTGGGCCCAGCAATTTTTTTAAGTTTTCATTGTTGGAGGATTAGAGAGAGTTGAAGCTTAAAAAGAAAGCTATTCAACTCGTAGGGAGTCGAAGTTTGTCTCGGTCGAGGCTGTGATTTTAGCATCCATTCGCTTCGCGTTTTTGACAGTCTAGTGACTCGGTTATTTCATTCAGGATCAACAGATCCCGGTGTCAAAAGTCTCAAAACAATCTAAGGAAAGGTTTTCATGAAGATTCATTGAAACTCAAACTGTATTCTTGTGTTTACGTGCCGCACGTCTTTTCAACTATTAAAGCTAGTGAAGACCGAAACTTGTGTTATCGGTTTTGTAACGTTAGCCACTTTGGTGCCACAGTGAAACTCTATCCGTGGGAACAGTTGATTATTATTGGTTGCTTGCGTTTGTTGACATGTGTCACGTCATTTACCCTGAAGCAGCGAGAAATGAATTCCCCAAAGCGAGCTGCAAGTATAAATTGTTATAACGAACCTTGCATATTATGCAGTGACGAAACAGTATGATCCGAACGTAAACATTTTTAAAATACCTTGAAGAGGATAAAATCATTTAGAGTTATTTTGTTATAGTTAGCGGAAAACCATCTCCGAGTTACAGTATTTGAAAGTACTCGTCGTGTCACGTCGCTTCGCCATGTTTGTTTAAACACACAATTTCAGCAGTCTGGGTCACATACATCGTAGTTTTAAAGTAAAAATATCCTTCAGGAGCTGTAAAACAACTGAAACCGTCTGCGAAAATAATTCTAAAGCCACTGGCAATGAAAAATCATTCATGAACGTTTCAAATCGCGAACGAATTTGTCATTCAGCTGTCAAGGAGATAATTCCCGCATTTCTGGGACTCCAGGACATGCACTTCACAATTCACATGTTAACTCCTTCAACGCGTAGTTAGTAATTTATGAATCGTGGCTTGTCATTTTTAACCAGTGTTTTCCTTGGTGCAAATAAAAATATCATTCGTAATACACTTTTTTAATTGTAAGCGGTTTTAAATCTCTTTATTTTAGCGCGAGAAAGCTCAAAGCAAAAACTGCGTAACTTGATCGAACAATCGCAACAGCGAGCAGCCGAACGATATTTTCTTGTGCCGTAGATGTATATTTATATCATTAAAATCAATCAGTACTTCCATGACTTTATCCTTCGCATTCACAATGCGAAAAAAAGATTGAAGTTGACTCTAAATACCTCTAAACTTGAAAAAATATTTGTGTCTGTTAATACGTGAAACGAAATGGTGGCGGTTTCTTTAATGTGTGAAATGATCAGAGTGTGTAATCTCGCCTATTGAAGTTGATGAACTTAAACACAAGAAACGGAAGCCTATTCAAACTTTACCGCGGCTCAATGTTTACCGCGGCACTGATTGCCACGGCAAACCAAGGTAAAACCAGAGTAAAATTTTGGCATGCCGCGTCATTACTGAGGCGATATCGCGGCGTCGATCTGCGGTTTCGCCGAGGCAAAACCGAGGCAAATGGGTCAATAGTTTCGGGCGGTACTGTACCTTTCTAGAAAAACAGTTTTTCTTATTAAGTTACAGAAAGTAAAGTATAAATATTATTTGTAAAATTCATTAATAATTCATAAGGGTACTAACAAATAGAAATGAGCCATTCCAATCACATGATTACCCTGTATAGGCTGACACAATCTTAATACAACTCACAAGTGGTTGTATCTAATTTACATCTGAATGCGAATTTCACAAGTTGTTTACTACATTCGCGTCTGTGTTGTATCGGCACTATACATCCACTCGCCTTCGGCTCTTGATTGTATAGGCCGATACAACACTCCCACTCATGTAGTAAACATTACTTAAAAAACATTATAGGCGACTGCAAATTCAAAGTCATTATTCGCAAGTTCGACCTTACTGATCTTGTGGTTGACTTGCATGCTCTGCAATGCAATAAGTGGAAACTATTGGGGATTTCCGTGCAATTCAGGTGCAACATTTGTTGTGAGTTGCTGTGATTTCCCAAAAATCACCACCAAGTTCCATCAGATTTCAAACATCTTTGAAACCTCTGTAACATCACATGAAAAATCGCACCCAAATTGCACTGAAATTGCCACTAGTTTACACACATGATTTGAAGGTGCAAGGTGTGACAAAAAGTAGCATTTAAGAAAAGTGCAACATTTTAAAAGTCTTCACATGTAGCTGTTTACTCACACTTTTGCCTTTCAGCATTAGATCCTCTACAGCACTTGGAGATTCCACAAGCCAACTCACGGAAATCAATGTGACCATCCTGGTTTTCATCAAAAGCATTAAAAAGCCCTGAAGACAAATAACAAGAAAATGAAGAAATCATTTGATGCATTGAAGGTAGATTCCAACAGTTATTACTTGTATCTCCTGAGTTGTTTTTAAGGAATAAAAGAAACCTCCAATCCAGACCTCATTGCATGTCTGTGTTGCATGTAAAATCCATTCTCAGGTGAATCAGTTTTCAATCTAGGTTAAATGTGTACCCAGTATTCAATCTAGGTAAGCTAACCTTAACCCTGGCACAAAGCTAACCGTCACCCGTAACACAAAGATACATGTAGCCAGTGGGGTGATGGTTAGCTTTGTATTAGAGTTACATGTAGCTAGGGTTAGCTTTGTGTAGAGTTAGCTAGGGTACTAATAGCAGCTGTTATTAGCCAGCCATGATATCACACTATGATTGCATCCAGTCCATGACTGAATATGCATAAGCCACAACACTGTGGACTAAGTCTCCTACTCTTATTCATGCTTTGCATACATGTATACATTTCTTCAAACATGGTTGTTCATAGGATTCCTAGATGCTATTCACCTAGACTGGTGTCTAACCAACTGTTCTAACTAATCATTGGGCATTACAGTGTACATACCTTGACAAAGACAATGAGGAATGGGCGGTGCCACAAGAGACATGAATGTGTCCAGATCAAATTTGCCAGTTTTTGTCCCAGACTTCAGTGTCCAGTACCGTTTCTCGAGTTCCATTACATCTGTCTCTTGCACTAATGCAGGAAAGTTGGGAAAATAACAATTAATTCCCAAGTGTTTAAAATCTTATTTCACCTTGTAATAATCATTTTCAAATACTGTAAAATGCTGGCTTATACAATTTTGTGAGGCTTTTTGGGCTGACAAGCAAAAAAAATAGTGTTATAGTGAACCATTGTTTCAGTCAACAATTGAATAGAGTTGCCACTGAGGAGCTGCGATATGCATATATATAGGAGGGGGTAAAAATGGTAAAATTGCAGCCAGGATTCATAACTATAAACTGGAAAGGAGTTGACACTGGCTTGAATAAAAAACGTAAAAGCTGCTAAGAACTAAAACGTTTTCTGTTTGTAAAAATAGACGTTTCGACTACAAAAACTCGAGTCTTCATCAGTGATGACAAATAACACATAACATGCAAATATATATAGGAGGGGGTATGTCCGGAACATTTTGTTATCAAACTGATGAGTTTTAAAACTGGGGAGGGGGGGGGACCGGAAGTGACAAGAATAACAAAAACTATAACTTGATAACATACATAGTATTACCCGAATAAACATTTTGTATTGTGTAAATGCTTCTCCCAATTTAATGCCTGCATGAACATCCCCCAAAACAAATAAACAACCTTAGCTTTAGATGGGTTATTTATTTGGAACACCCTTGTACTACCAAAAATGCATTTATTTTCTACAAATTATGTGCATTGCTCATACCAGCCTGGATATTTGCATGCTGGAAACCAAAGACATTTTTTTCATAAATAAGAGACCAAATCATGCTAAACAAAACCAAACAAATTTCAATATTGCATGGGAAAAAAAAACAAAGCATGTTTGATTTGGAGCAAAATAAAGAAACAAACTAAAATTTGACTTAATGCATTTATGCATCTAGCCTGTGTACAGCTGCCTGCTTCCCAAAAACATTAGAGGAGAGGTGGGCGGCTGTACACAAGCTATCATGTGCCAGTCCTTCAATTATTACACGTCATGCATGCTTAGCCCCCCACGTAGATGTTCTTTGGTTCATCATGCAATCATGCTATTACTGAACACTTAGTACAGAAAATTAGAATGCATATGAATGCTCTTTTAAGTAGAAGTTCACACGAAAGCAGGCAACAAGAAAAACAGTTTTATGCATAGCTAAACTGCTAAACTATAAAATTTAATTTTATAGTTCAGCTCCCTATGAGAACTCTTAGAGCACAACCATGGAGGGGATTTTGTGACGAGCCCAAATTAAAATATGTACAGTGTATGTAGGAGGCTCACTCATGCTCAGATAACTTACAGTGAGTGACGCTGGCAAGTGTCTGATAAAACGTGGGCGTCTCACTGCTGTCCGTTAACTGGATACTGCAACCATTACTGACAACCAGTAACCACCTTGTCAGTGTGGTAGCATCAGGGTTTCCTAGCAACCAACTGGAAAACTCCTCAAATGACAGTCTATCATACTACAAAAATAAAATAAGGACAGTTGATTATCCATTAATCCCAAACTTCAATATTTTTACAATAAGGAAAGTGTCAATAGTCTGCTCTAATGATTCCTCACAAGTCAATCAACATGATATGATTCATAAGCTTATACATGTAGTAATATAGACACTCTTATAGTTACTACTTATAAAGTTACTGTTTTTATACTCAATAGAGGTTTCAATTAGTTTATTTACTTATTATTTTTATATTGAAAAGTGCTATTTAACTAAACTGAAACAGCACTATATAGAAATTTGTTTTTCATTGTTATTATTATGGTTATTAAAAGACTGAACAGTGGAGACACATGTTGCATGCAATCTTGCACACTTAATTAGTGTGTTGTGTCATCTTGCATGCTTCTTAGTTTGACTGCTCAGATTATAATAATTATTGTTCACTGTTCATGGTTGATTGCTCTTATTATGTCCTGTGAAACAAGAGAATTTCTAGCACATTTTTAAGTGTGACAGAACCAATTTATTTTGTTTAAAAAAGGAAGTGTTTTTACATGTTCTTTCCTTGCCTGTCATCTTTGGAGTGAATATAGTATAAACCCCTTTAATTTCCTTTTAATTGCCAAAATTCATTTTGTAAAATACTGAAAAACAAATGGTGCCATGCAAATGGATACACAATATGTTGGCAGGATGTGGGATCTGGCTTATTTTAAGGGTGGGATTCGGGATGCAAGTTAAAAACAGGAGCGGGAAGCAGGATTTTAACTACGAGCGGTAGCAAGATTTCGCATTTTGAGGGGTCGGGATGCGGGAATCGCGAGATATAGTATAGCGGGATACAGGATTACAATCTGAACATGACTCCATGAATTGGCCAGCATGCGAAGGTCTACAAATGGATGATCCTTTGTGTATAGCTGTATCGTTATTCAGGTAATTAAAAAAAAGACAGCGGGATCGGGATTTCAATATAAAGGACGGGCTGGCGAGATGACTAGAGAAAAATGGGCGGGAAGGCGGGAACTGAGAATCCTATTGTGGACCCTCATGCAAAAGTAATGCCAAAGAGGTTTCATTTGAATGGACACACCATAGGATTTCATCAACAGACTCAAAGTTAGAACTACACTACACATCTCCATAATTGACTCTGGGAGAAAATAGGTTGATCTGTTACACATGCATCAATACAATGTAAGCTTAAGTCAACAGGTGCAGCATGACCCCAGAAAAGGAAAGAGAACATCGGACTAGAAAATGGTTATGTTTGACCAGGGATTAACAATCCCTTTAACTACTAAAAAATACTATTCAACTTAATATCTTAAAAGTTCTGAAACATACTGCATTTATTGAACAAGTTGGAGCTCCAACATGCACGTATGCATGCTGTGCTTGTATTGTAATCACGGTGTAGGCAAACTACATTAACAAGAATTGGAAAGTTATATCATGCAGAAACAAATAAGAAAAGTCACTTCAGCTCATTTTTAATCATCAAAACAATTATTTTCCAGATCAACATTTTTGGAAAATAGCTTACAGATTAAAATACAGTTTAGTGATCTCATTAATTTTGAAAATGTATGCTTAAACATATGATATAAAACTCAAACGGAGCTTGATTGCGCTCAAATCATCATAGTCTTAAAAATAAACATCGTGACAATTCAGTTTAAACATAAGTCACAGTGTATTTCATAGATTTAATAGACGCCAAGAGGAAGCACTGCGAAGTTCTCGTATAATACGAGAAAAAACTAAGACCATCACAGATTATAAGTGACAGCTATTGTAGAAAATTAGATAATGAAGGATTACCTCGCAGAAGCAATCGATGACTGCTTGAGGAATATTGCCACCATCACAAGCCAAAATTAAACTCTCCATGTTATCTTTGTCCACGAATGCCCCGTCGGTTGAATAAATATTGAAAATAACTAAAGAGAAAGACAAGAAAAAAGGACAAGGGACAATATAGTTATTGTTGGTACTGGATTATCAAACAGGACAAAATGAATCATGATTTATTCAAGCCCTTAAGGCCTCAGATACCAAACGTACATTTTATCTTTTCTTCACGTGTGCCGCGAGTCAACAGCACAAGACCACACAGCAAATCTCGAAATGTTATTCCCTTGTTTGTGCCACCAAATGCTGAGTAAATTAGCTGCAAGACAAAACAGAGTGTTTGCTGGGGTCAAAGATACAAAGTAAAGAGATGAGCCAAAGGAATTAAGCTTATGACGAAGTTTCCGTATATCCAACCTCAGTGACTTTGCTGGGAACACCATCACCAACCACTTCTCGAGCAAAAACCGGCTGTGGCATAAATCCACTGACTCCTGAACACCGTTTGAACGCTAGTCTTAAGCGTTGCATTTCATCGTCCGTAACTGAAACAAGTTCCAAACAAACAAAGGAAAAATCAGCTGAAATAAACACCGAAACTCCTGAGAGACAAGTCTTTCAATCGTAACCACCTGAAAACCCACCTCGCTTCGTCGCTTCCTCGTAGGCGAGAAAGCACAGTTTTGACTCCCTAAGACCCATAATGGAGTAGTCTGATAGCTCCTACATATTGTGGAGGCTGTCGTTGTCCTGATAAAAATTGTTAGCGATAAACATTGCACCTTGCTATGCCTTGATCTCGAGCAAAACACACACCTTCCTGATTCCTGCTCGTGACGTTCTCTCCGAAACCTCGTTTTGGTGCTTCGCTGTTGCCGTCTCGTTGAACTATGGGTAATAAAGTTCCGCGGGAAATGACGCGCAAAAAAGGCTTCTCATCGGTTTCCTTGGTGATTTTCTTTCAATAATATATAAACATCAAAATAACATCTGTTTACGAAAGTTCCAACTCATCGGTGTTTTTTACGCATTTTCGGAGATATTAGCTCATTTTATGTTATTCTGTAAATCCTAAGAGAAAAACATTCTGTGGGTGATTCTCATCGGTTTCCTTGGTGATTTTCTTTTAATAATAAATTAAACATCAAAATAAAATCTGTTTAAAAACGAAAGTTTACAAAGTTCAAGCTCATTTTCGGATATACACTTAATGTCACAGACAATACAAAATACCAAATAGAGAAGAAAAGAAGAAAAAATATAATGAAAAAGAAAAATCATTCTGGAGTTTAAAAGTAATAATTCATTTACTTGATGGAAATTTGTTTGGAAGAAATGTCTTTTGAAAGGTCATGAAAAGAATGAAGAATACCTCTGCGAATATCATTAAGGTAATTAATTCCTATTTGGTATTTTGTACTTTCTATGCGTGACCTATGCGTGACAACCTTTATGCAATAAGGCAGGTTTCTATCGAGGATTTTTCGTATGTGGAAGAAGTAGTCCGAGTGCCGACTGAAGTCTCGTTTTTCATAGGGCGTCCGTTAGCCTGCGTAGCGAGCGCATCAAAGAAATACGGGCGCGCGGCGAACGAAGCGCGCGAGAGGGAGACACCATTAGGAATTTCCTGCATTCTCAGAGTGCGGAAAAAACGATTTTCGGGGGCCTCTCGGGCAGGCGCTCTTTTCCTCCTCGCGTGTCTCCCTCGCGCGCCCCGTTCGCCGCGCGCCCGTATTTCTTTCATGCGCCTGCTAGACGTCATAGAAAAACCTTTGAATGCAGAGGTCCACACGACGCAGAAATTAAACTTACTGGTAGTTGCCGGATCTTCCTTGTGAAAGATCTCGTGCCAGGCGTCACTTGAATGTGAAAATACAAAACTGAATGCAAGGCTGGCACTACGGCAAAGGGCAGATTTATTAATGGCCAATATTTCGACTAATTGTACTAGTCTTCCTCAGGGCCAGGGCTATACTGAAAGAAAATATTGTAACGGCTCCTAAAATTTGAAAATTACATGGTTATAAATTATTGGCTAATACATGACATGTAGACAGCGCACTTGTAGACATAAGATAAAAATAATATATGACATATATAGTGTGTGATATAAAACTGAGTTCAGCGTTCGTTCTTTCGGTTAATGCCTTCTGGTGACAAAGTGTTCCCTCTATGAATTAAAAAGGCCTCGCGTGCTTTTCGACGGGAAGCATTGATGGTAGGTTGCAGTTCAAGCGGGATGAGTCTCATGTCCGAGGAAGAGTGGTCTGGTAGGTTGAAATGTGTAGGGACCGCTGCTGTGGAGTTGGCGTGATGTGGGTTGTTTGTCCCTTGTCTGTGTTCTGTGAAGCGTTCACGAATCTTGCGTTTGGTTTCCCCTATATACTGTTTTTTACATTTTTTACATTCTATCATATATGTGAGGTTACTAGAATTACAGGTTAAATGTTGTTTTATTTGTCTAATTTCCCCGGTGTTGCTAAAAGTATACGAAGTTCTACCATTGTCAATGTAAGGGCAGGTGAGACATCCATGAGTGGAGTTGCAGCGGAAAGTGCCAGGGGTGGGCTTTGGTGTCGTGTTAGTGTTTTTTAGTTTAGCTCTAACCAAAAGGTCGCGAAGGTTTGGTGAACGACGGTAAGCGATGAAAGGAACATCTTTGAATATTTTTTGCAGGTGATTTGTGGAATGGAGAATAGGTTGTTTCTTGTGAAGTATTTCTTTAATATTAGGTAGTGCTGGGTTATAGGTGATCGTGAACGGGACTGGGGATTTATCTTTATCCCGATTATGTTCCAGTAATGTCTCACTTCTGAGAATTTGTTGGGCTCTTGAGATTTGCTCTCTCACAAAACGTTCTTTGTAACCTCTTTTTATTAAATATGAAAGTAATTCTGCTGACCGACGCTCGAAGAATTCGTCTTTGGAACAAATCCGGCGTAAACGGAGGGCGAGGCTGTAGGGGATGGCTTTTTTTGTATGATAAGGATGACTTGAGGAGTGGAGTAAGTACTGGTGTTTATCTGTAGGCTTGCAAAAGAGGTCGGTTTCAATTTTTCCAAACAACCCACATCACGCCAACTCCACAGCAGCGGTCCCTACACATTTCAACCTACCAGACCACTCTTCCTCGGACATGAGACTCATCCCGCTTGAACTGCAACCTACCATCAATGCTTCCCGTCGAAAAGCACGCGAGGCCTTTTTAATTCATAGAGGGAACACTTTGTCACCAGAAGGCATTAACCGAAAGAACGAACGCTGAACTCAGTTTTATATCACACACTATATATGTCATATATTATTTTTATCTTATGTCTACAAGTGCGCTGTCTACATGTCATGTATTAGCCAATAATTTATAACCATGTAATTTTCAAATTTTAGGAGCCGTTACAATATTTTCTTTCAGTATAGCCCTGGCCCTGAGGAAGACTAGTACAATTAGTCGAAATATTGGCCATTAATAAATCTGCCCTTTGCCGTAGTGCCAGCCTTGCATTCAGTTTTGTATTTGCTAGACGTCCTGCTACGCAGGGTTGTACCCAAATCATACCCTCCAGAAGGACGTCGGACTCCTTATTGAGACTTATATAACATAATGTCGACACTTAGAATTTTATTTTTAATAAATTTTTAAAGTGTAAAAAAAAAAAAAGAAAATCTAATATCCCCACTCAGGATTGAACCTGTGACCTCAGCTAAGCTTAGGCTTACATAGCCTACCGTACCACTATACTACCTACAATAGCTTCTCGGGTTGTTTAGTTCAAAATTTAACAACCTCGACTGAAAGCTAACCAGTTACTCCGTTATATAAGTCTCAATAAGGTGTCCGACGTCCTTCTGGACGGTATGATTTGGGCTTGACCGGCTAGGTGTCCGTCGGGGAGACAAAATTTTGATAATCGTACGATAACCGGGCCTATCAATGAAGTTTATTTTATTTTATTTTCCAAATTCTTGCTCTCCATGCCTTGCTATCGGATTTTACAATGTTGTTTGTTAGGCAAATATGTTTTGTAAACCCCGATGTTGTGAAATCACTCATATCAAACGTTTTGTCACCCATCAATATGAAACGAAAAAAATTGTTCAGTTAGTCTGTGATTTGGGGCCGCGTAGCTTAATTTTGGGAAACAAGTCACTTACAATGTTTAATGCAAATGAGAGATCTTCCTGGCCATTAAACTAGGTGACCGTTTAATAAAGGTGAAATACAATAAAATTCGCCAATTGGGAAATCTAAACGATGAACGCGTCCGCTTAATAGAGGTGACCGCTTTAGGCGGGGGTACGAGAGTAAACGTGAATTTGAATGAAATTTTAAGAGGTTCAAAGAAGGGATAGATGAAAGAAAATGAGTTTTGAAACACCAACAGACAGTTGATACCCACGCAAGAGCACCCCAGGTTGTTAGTGGACTAACTTGGTGTCTGTCTATTAATTGTTAACTACAAATTCTAATTTTAAAACTTCACTAAATCTTCAATATTCATTATTTCTGCAAATTTAACAAATCCTTTGAGCAAAACGATTTCCTCTCCAAAATCAACCAAAAATTTACAAAACATCCCATAACATAGATTTATGTTTTAAGCAGATAGTTTTTGGATTGCTTGAAGCCTTGTTACATTCAGGTAGACTCCCGCCAAAAAAAGAGGTCAAACTCCCGTATATATGGGGAGCGATTTCCGTGGATTTGATATAAGTGAGCGCTTAAAAGAGGGTGACCGCATAACAGAGGGCCGCTTAATAGAGGTTTGACTGTATCTCGCATTCATCAAAGGTTTGTGTGTCACGTTTTCGGTAAATAATCGGCAATGAGCAAAATCAATAGTTTGAATATGTGAAGACATTAACAATCCCAAAATTTGGGGTACACAACACTTCAAAGGACCCGGGGGGGGACTCCCATATAAAAATGACGGGGGTGCTCGTCATACCTTTTAGGGGTCAAAATTTATAGATTGGTACTGCTTAGGGTGCTAAAATCTAAAATGACCACCGTTAGAATTATCGCGGTACCTTTTTGGGTATTGAGCCGAAAAAATGACACTCGGCTATGACATGCGATGTTTCAGAATTGGTTCCTCTTAGGGGTAAAAATTCATCTTAGCAACGCCCATTAAACCTGACTCTGGTCAGTTTTAGGGTGTTTTTCGAAAATGTCCGACGAGCACCCCAGTCATTTTTATATGGGAGTCCACCGCCTCCCCCCCCCCCCCCCCCCCCAGGGCAAAGGACACTGTCCCGGATGGACGGCTAGTGACTTTGATTTCTTGACCGCCTGTCACGAAATCAAAATTGATGTCTGTAATCCACTTCCAATCTTTTTCCAAACTACTGCTTCTGTTTTACTCTATAGAATCCATTTATCCAATTTTTTTTTATAGTTGTATATTTGGTGGTATTTGGCGATATATTTCGGCGGAACACGCACCCACGCACTCTCAACGAGTTAACCTGTGATTACTACTAGTTTAACTAAATCGGCGTGAAATTGTCATATCCTGCTGGCAATGACAGAGCATAATGCCGCATCAGCTTTCTACTTGTATTAACATCCCGTACGTCATTTGGTAATCGATATATTTACTCCTAACTGGATAGTCTATTCGTCATCAAAACAACTGAATGAAAGGTCAGTCAATGCGAGCATAGCGGTTAAGGTTGTGTAGGGCCGTGGAGTAGCCCCGGGGGAGCAGCTAAAAGCCGGCGCGCGAACGAGCAGAAAAAAAGATTGGGCGCCTCGCTCTTTTTCGTGCCTATTCCCCTCCGTAAGCACTCCCAACTGAGATTTTTCTTTCGCACCGGCCGCCTATCCTTTACTCCCCACTATCTGAACGCCTGGAACAAGCTAGCCTTTTTCCAGGCGTTCAGATAGTGGGGAAAGCACGAATAGTTGGGGGAGGCGCGAAGAAAAGCAGGAGAGGAAGAGAGAGGGGAGAGAAATTGAGTCTCCCCGCATTTTTATTTTGCTCGCTTTTCTTCACGCCTTCCCCAACAATTCGGGCTTTTCCCACTATCTGAACGCCTGAAACAGGCTAGGAACAAGCTACTGCAACCATTACTCGTGAATAATTACCCCCGGGGAGGAGGTGGTTAATCTCGTATATAAGCTATATGGAGTATGTGCCGCTGTAAAGGGTATGGTTTTCAAGCAGTTTCTAGTTTAGTCTGGGATAGGGCATAGAAATCAGAGAGTTTTGGTCTAGAATAGGGTATCATATGCCGGGAAACTGATCAGTGGTGTGAAGAACTAAGTCTAGAATAGGAATTGAAACTCGGAAGAGATAGAGCCTTCCTCCTGAATGACAGATGACATGACAGATGGTTTGCCATTAAAAACACCAATAGTGATACAGTTGTAAAAATAGCAAGTCTAGGATAGGGTAGGGAGTTTTGGTGTCTAGTCTAGTATAGGGTTGTAAAATCAGCTGAACATGGTCTGGTATAGGGTAAGAGTTTCAGAGTCCCGGCGGCACATCCCCACCCAAAAATATACAGAGTACCCCTCCCCCCGGGCAATTACCATACACCGCATTCTTTTCATTTAATTCGAGCACGTCATGTGGACTTTCGGCATTATTTCAAGTTACAGGACCAACTCAGTTCCAACAAGGAACAAAAGACATCTTACAACACATTCTTCAAGGAATGCTATCCTCCATCCCAATTAACAGTACATTTATCAAAGACATCAGTTTGGGCGCCGAGTTGCATTAACTGCGTTTTTGCGAAAAGTTTCTAAAGGTATATGAATTGATGAATGAGTCACGGTCTATTAGTGTCCCGCATGCATTTCTAAGTAATGACTGAACACAACTGAATTGAAGGTCAACTGCGAGGATCACTCAACAGGAATTACCACGCATTCTTTTCACTTTATTCAAGTTACCGGAACAACTTATTAAAACAAGGAATAAAAACAACTTACAACAAACACTTAAAGGATGTGCTATTCATTCTTGAACTGTACTTAAATACCCTACTCCAATTAAAAGTTTATTTTTATCAAACCGCGTCTTTGAATGACAAAGTGACAGTTAATTCCTTTTTGGGATTACTTAAACACTTGTCCTAAGATCACTGAGTCGTCGTACGCTGGGAAGACTTAAGGTGTACTAAGGTATGGTTAGATGTTTTATCATTTTTTGACCATTCTGAATTGTTAGAGATGTTTTTATCTTATCTACCCTACCAAGCTAACAATCTCAGAGATACTAATAATCCAGATTTCGTCTTAATTTTATTCGATCGTACTGTAAAGTGGCGCACTCAATGACGTCACGGTGCATGTATAAACACAGAGATACTAATATAAATAGCTTTAGGATTTTTTTCGATCATACTGTAAAATGGCGCACTCAACGGTATGATGTAACCCAGAGGTACTATTAGTCCTTTTAGAAATCGCTTTAGGATTTTTTTCGATCGTGCTGTAAAGTGACACACTCAACGTTACGATGTAACCCACAGATACTATTAGTCCTATTAGAAATCGCTTTAGGATTTTATTCGATCGTACTGTCAATTGGAACACTCAACGGTACAGTGTAACCCAGACTTTATAAGGTGGAAGAAATTTTCACTCGTCGTTAGTGATCATTTGTAATTATTTCCTGTCCGCGTGTCACGTTATCAAGCAGACTTTTTTCCCGTCGCACTCAGTGTTTTGACCCGCTTTGATTTTCGCGCCAATGGAGTATATTTTTAGCGCTGATAACAACCAAATAGACTTAAATATTTCGCAGTTTGATATGTACAAAATTGTGTCCCGGTGTCGGAATCGTTGGATCGAAGACTCATTCGGATGGCATCTTCGATTGGCACCCGGGGGAAGGGGGTACTCCTTATAACAGGCTATACGATGATACTCCGCTCGATAGGGATACCTTTTTTAGATTGGAGGTACAGTTGGACCTAATAAGGACACCGAAGGGACAGAGCAAAATGTCCGTATAAGAGAGGTGTCCGTATTATAGAGGTGACCACGATGACGTCACTTTTAAGACTCCATTGACAGTTTTTATTCAGTAACTATAAACAGGCCCACACTCGTCTTTTAACTGCATCTAAATTGATTAATATACAACATTGAGACACTGTCGTGTACCAAACTGTAAAATTCTCAGCTACATAAGGTATACAAATCACTGTTTTAAAACGAAACGAACTACAAGGCAATGCTGCATGTGAAAAAGTAATATAAATAACAGTCTGAAAACGTCTTTCGATATATGTTTGTAACCACAAATAGGAAATTGTATTACTTACTCAAACTAACACCACCTGATCACCGGAGTGTCCGTAATAAAGAGGTTAAGTTTATATGAATTAGCTCTCTGGGGCCGAGATTTAGTGTCCGTTGTCCGTATTAGAGAGGGTCCGTATTATAGAGGTCTTTTTTAAAGAAAATATGTGAGAATTTTGTCGGGATATAAGAAACTGTCCGTAATAGAGAGGTGTCCGTATTGCGGAGGTGTCCGTAAAGAGAGGTTCGACTGCATATAAAATAGTAGAGATTTCATGAGTTGAAGTATAGAAAAGGGTAGGAAAAACTGCCATTTAGGTATACAAAAGGAGCCTTTCAAACCCGAGCTTTCAAAATATTTCAAACAGGCGCTTGTGTGGTAACGCTTGATGTTTTTTTCCGTGGATATCATTCCATAAGTTTATTTCGAGGGTATAGTAAAGAGAGATGCAGTGTTTCTTCTGTAGGTATATAAAAGGGGTACCATTTTCGATCTATTGAAGGTATAAGAAAGGATTACCTTTTCTGTCAAAAACGGTATATAAAACAAGGTAAGGGTAAAGGTAAGGGTTTGGACCTCAAGATGGAACATCCGCGTACCAGCACAAAACTTTGTTGAGTACCCCTTCTTCCCGGATTGGCACCATATAATTTAATGTCCTCCGTCTATTTCTCAGTTTTTGAACTAATAAGAATACACACGTTTAAATTCTTGTCAACTGTATGTAATTACAATTACATGGTAAATGATTCCGTGAACTCAATTTCCCTTTTGTTATTTTTATAACAAATTGCAGTGACTATTGGAACTTGTAAAGCCCTTGTAATGCGTTAGGACTCAGTGCTGCGCAATAAAAATTAAAGTTAGTTACTCATGGCGAGGTATAAAATGAGTAGTGATTCTCAATCACATTTTGTGTTCTCAAGTGTTTGTACTTAGATAGGAGTGACCTTAGGTTAGTTTATTAATAAGATACACCGTGATAATTAGTATTTCTAGTCTGTTTTAACTGCTACCCAGAAACACCGAGTTGGGAAACAAAATAGTAACATTTTCTGATCATTCTAAAATAGTTCTTTACCATAGTGAACCTGTGAAATCATTTAATGAAGCATTGGAAAAAGTGCACATTCTCATTTCTTGGCGTGATAAGTGTGACGAAGAAAGTAAATGAGAATCCATCTCCCTTCAGCGATCCACGCGCGATCTACACGCGAATCCGCGCGAGAAATTTATAAACCTGGCTTCACGAATAATAATAATAATAATAATAATAATAATAATAATAATAATAATAATAATAATAATAATAACCGAGGGGTGAGACCTTCTACTAATTGGGGACACTTAAAAACTAGTTATTACAATAAAATAGTGTCTATTTACAACATATTACAATTACAGCATCTAACGACATTTTTAATTTAAAATTTAGTAATTTAAGCTTGTAAAAAAACGAATAAAATTGATAAAATTGAGTCTAAAATTAATTTCAAGAACCTATAAAATTAGGTGGTACACAGTGCACAGTTCGTACAATCATTGCATATCAACGATCAAGAAAGTTCAACACGGCGAATCTGTCTTTTAAAAATGTTTAGTGAGGTTATTTTCGGAATCTACAATTTATAAACTTAACAGTGATATATATATAGTTTTATCAGACTTCGTTGAAATCAGCGCGCGTACAAAAGATTTCCCAGAAGGCTCCCTAAAGGATTGGCAGCTCACAGTAACCTGACGGGTGTCCGCCTGAATAAATACAGGTTTAAATGTATGCTAAATACAACATACTTAGAAGCAAGCCAAAAAAAGCGAGACTAACGAATATATTACGCTTGAGTAATTGAAGTCTTGTGGAAAGCTGACTTTCACAAAGCTGTAGCCCCGTATTTTCTCTAGGAAATTCTTGGTCTGGCACATCGCAACCCAGGAACTCGCACAAAGGTTTCCAACCCTGTTTTACGTTGTAAATTAACAGCTTCTCCATTGGGATGACCGCCTGCACTCTCTCGTTATGTTGACGATATTTCTTTTTGGCGACAACTGCACATTTCGAATTCAGGGTGCCGAACGCTGCAATAAGCGTAGGGTAGAGGAAAGAGTTTAGCTGATGGTGGACTTTCTTGGTGAATATTCGTCCAAGCCAATCGAGGGCAACTCTGTTTAGAAAGCGACATCCTCCATGACTTGTATCATGTTCCATTTGTTTTACCAAGCTCTGTGCCCACACTTCTTCATTGTCTCTCAAAGAGAGGATAACTTTTGCATCAGGGAAACCTTCTCTGATTTCTTCATACCACAACGATGCTGGAATACCGATCACGGCGTCCACATCTCTGTACATGGTGCCAAAATCAGGTAATTTTCCTTCACAGTAAAGATCGACCCATTCCTTGTAATGGAAGTCTCTGTGTTCCAAATGATCAAAGACTGTAAAGTCTAAAATCCTCAAAGCTTTGGCCAGAGATTTGGTTCCTGTTCTGCTCAACCCAGCGCATATGACCTTCATTTTGGTCGTACACACTAAAATTAAAGTGAAAAAAAAATTCAACGAAACCAGCGCAGTGCATTGACGACTCGTCTCAGAGTGTTTTTCTGCCCCTGCGTTTCAGTGATTTAGTTGCACCACAGGGAGCCCATACAATCTGTTTGTGTAACATATGACCGTTTGTAATTTTATAGGAAATGTATGGGATTCACCTAAATTTCATATTATGGCGACGTATCGCCAAATGTATGTACTGATCAACGCTAAATAAACGTTAAATTACCTTATTTGTTGTGTGTTGTCGTCCTTTTGCCGTAAAAGTGATATTTTGAGCGATTTTGAAGGATTCTGATTTCGCCATTTTTTATGTATATATATAATGTACATTTCCACAAATAATCTACTTATGACACCGAAAATTGTAAATTAGACTTTTCTTTGAACTGTTCTCCCAAAGAACTGGAGAAAGCATTGTTACTCCAGTGCACTTGAATAATCCAACAAAATATCACACTTTTGTCAGTCTTGCGCAAAATGTGTTTACCTATCCCATTTACTGGTGGTTTGAACCCCGGCCGCAGGTCTGGAACCAGTGTAACCAGTGTAACCAGTGTAACCAGTGTCCATAGTAAGGGAGGGGAGGGGAAGAGGCAGAGTAAATAGAATATTCCGATTGACAGAAGTTCTAATGTGACACATCATTAATCAAATGTGGGGTGGTTCGTGTACAGTAGCTTAACTAGTGTCCGAACTGCATGCTATAATCACATGACAAGGCGAGAGGTAGAACTGTGAAAGCAATATTACTTTACGCCGCTAGAAATTACCTACAGGACTGTTGCACTATAGACCATAGACCTAGACTATTACATTAGTGACCGAAAAAAGCATGGCAGAATCAAATGACAGCATGAGTGAGAAATCACTGGAGCTTTGACCTACAATTTAACCAAGTAAAAGTACAATTACTTCATGCAGGCAATGACCTATGGACTGTTGCAAAACACCCTTAAGAGCTCATTAACCTCAGTGTAATGATATTGGTCAAGGTCCCGCATAGTCTGCGAATACAGCCGCCTCTCATCGCTCCGGGCCGCTAGGGGTCATGTCGTACCTCCTTTGAACAAGTTGTTTTATTGGCTCACCAAAACAATAGATGAATGACCTAAACAATGCCCTTATCCCTATAAACACGAGAGAGCTTCTGCAATTTACTTTGAGAAATTCCATACTGATGACGTAAATCACCCGTCGCCAATCTCGTATACAATTATAATAATTTGCATGCATCTGCAGCAGTGAAACCAAATGAAATGAAAGGTGTTGACAGGCCTATCACAAATCCTACCAGCGCCTGGCGTGTTTGATCTTTGTTCACTCGGGTTTTAGTTCGTTTGATTTTTACAGTTTAGCCCTGATCAGTATTTCTTTTAAAGATCTACCCCTTTTGTAAGAAATAAGGGAAGGTTCTTTATAGATCCGTCTAAGCAAAGTATCCGGATTCATGGGAACAACTGTTTACACTTCAAAACATTGCGGATTTACAGTAATCGAATACAAAGGATTCAAAATCTCCGGAGACGCGACGAAACCGGGACGTTTTTATTTCGGATTCATCCATCTGCGTGTAAACGGCAAAACGAATCCGGTACCAAAATGTTCCGGATTCGTCATGAATCCGGAAAAATCTCCTCTAGTGTAAACGTAGTCTGAGAAATTCAATACTGATGACGTAAATCTGTCCAGAATCCAGACAGGAGCGCTGATTGGTCAACTTGATAATTTTACATAATTATGCTTTAAATTATGCAGTGTTGTGACTCAGAATCATGGTAGCCAGTTGCGAGGATTAATCTTGTCTGTCGTTAGAAAATGTTCGACTCTGTGTTCAATCTATTTGTCCTATGTTAAATGTTTTGAAGTTTCAAGCAAGTCAGTTTCAGGCTCTTTATAGTCTTATCCGGGGTGAAGAGGCGTTTCTGTTGTCAATTTACCGACCGGATATGGCAAGTCACTGATATTTCAAACGGCGCCACTCGTGCACGTGTGGATGAATGAACATTTATCGGCGATACATGGGAAGAAGAATCCCGTAATTATCATTATCAGTCTGCTTTCAGCGGAAAGACTACCTTAAGACTCACAGTACTGCAATGGCCGGGGACAGAAATGGCAGTATCTTTCGCCAATATTTTCACGGCAAAGATGGAAACGGAAATAATAAACCATTGCACTAAGAAATAAAAGCGCGCAAGGAAATGTTATCCTTTGTAACACAATACAACCCTGTGTGCCTACATCTATCTATCCTTATGGACAAATGAATCACAACCTTTTTCGCCTGCTTTGTAACCGTTCCCACATGAATGTCCTCGGATTTATCGATGTGTGTAAACGGTTGGGAATCCGAATACCCTTTAGTGTAAACGTCTGCGAATCCGAATACCCTAAATTTAATAAATCCGGAAACATTTATGAATCCGGAAAAATCTCCTCTAGTGTAAACGTAGTCTCAGAGTAAATCGCAGACGCTCTCTCGCGCGAACGCCCCTAGCGGCCGGGAGCGAGAGGCGGCTGTATTCGCAGGCTATGTCCCGCATCAAATCACATGCAAAACACTAGTATGAATACGCTAATTTCGATATATTAAAATTCTAACTTGACTCCTAGGCTTTATAAGGGAATAAAACGAAATAAATTAGTTATTCATCCGTCCTCAACTACAATGTGATTTTGTTTGTTTTATTTCCCTAAACCTCGGACCGGGTAAAACTTTTAGTCATGAAATCGAAATAGGCCATTAAAATTGATCGTACCTAAAAGCAATTTATATCTTTAATTTTTTTTCGACACCGCGCAGTGCCAAATTGAACCGGCTTGGTAGCGAAGCAAAGACCTTACCTTTAAAGTGAGGTACGAAGAAACGGCACGCAAAAGCTAGCTTTCCTAAGAAAAAAATAAGCTTATTGTTGTGGAGTGTTACCTCTCGACAGCGTGTATTCGTGACTAAACGTTGACTTTTATTTTTACACGTGGCACACTATAAATTCGGCTTTGTTTTTCTTTTTTTTTTCGTGTAACATTGGTGCACGCAAATTTATGCACGCATATTTGAGTTTCACTGGTCTGATTGGTTGACACGCGACCTCGTCATCTCATTCTTGATTTCAAGATGGCGGAAAAATCTTCCGTATGTTGACTCGCGAAGCAGAATGAAGAATTACAGCGTACAAGTTTTCAAGACAATGCAAGGCGTTCATGGATGGATAGGAACCTTTGATATTGGGTTCGCCGCTTATATTGCTGTGGGATTTTTGTTCCGTTAAGTTTTGTGTTTTATGAAACTTGCCATTTCCGAGTTAGCGATCGTGGCTTCAACTTGTCGGCAACTGAATGTAGTGTATGGAATACATATTCTTACTTTTCAGACATAGTTTTATGTTTCTCCGTAAAAGCACTCAAAACACTCGGGAATCAATACTGCAATGGGTTAAAGACGCCACGAGTTTAAGCTGGGTACAGCTTCTTGTTTATATACTGTGTTACTTATGCATAATCACTTAAGCATTATAATGTTTGGGGGTGGTCTGGTACAACATTGAAAGTTATTAATGAAATGAAAAAAGTCGATTCGATTGAAAAACAGTGATCATGAGAAATGTATGTATTTGAATTCTATCCCATTGTCTGAGAAACTAAGTGTTCCAGAATTAATGGCCTCAATCAGATTATGTTTCCGGAAAGCGCATTGGTTACCAGGGTATTTAGGAAAAGACACTATCCCACTTTATAAAATGCCCAAGGAAATGCGCGCGCTATGATTGGTTAAACCGAGTTCATTATAACTCGATATAGCACGCTCTTGGTTCATTTTAACCGTTTTTATTTTATAAAAGAAATAAAAGACTTGTTCCTCGTGCATTGTTGAGTTATATAAGCACTTGGGAATTTTTACGAGCACTCGAGAAGTGCGAGAAGCACTCGCCTTTGGCTCGTGCTTCTCTGCACTTCTCTCGTGTTCTTAAAAATTCCCGCGTAATTATATAACACAATATGCACTCGGCGCGTTTTTTATTTCTTTAAAACTATCCTTACTTCATATTGTTTTTATGTTCTGTCTATCTATCTTTCTTAGTTATTTCGTTAATTTATCCATTTCTGTCATTTTACGGATTTCAGAACATTATTGTTGAGTGTCGGCCGTACACTGCAGTCCCGATCGTGAACATGAAGACTGGCTTGTTTGTGGTAATTGTCGTCTTCCTGGTTGAAATCCATGCAAGAACCCTTGTCAAACGTGGAGGGGGTGAGTTCTCTCATAACCTTGTCTTATTAAGGCTGGACTCAACCTAAATTTGAATGAAACGAAGACTCCGATATGAAAACGACGGGGGTGTTCATCGTATCTGTTAGGGGTCAAAATGTGTTGATTGGTACCCGCTTATTGTGCTGAAATGACCATTGTTAGAATTATCACGGAAAAAAAGGACAGGATATGCCTTGTGTTGCATAAGATTGGTACCTTTTAGGGGTAAAAATATATTTGAGCCACGCTTATCAAACAAGATTCCGATACCTTTTAGGGTGTTTTTCGAAAATTTCGGACGAGTACCGTGACCCCAGTCATTTTTAGTCTCCCCCACCCCTCACCCCGGGCCTCATACCAGAAGCAGAAAGACCAAATTCATTCTTATCATTCCGATTCCTTCCATTCGTTCCCATTTCAGAAGAGACCAAACACACGCGACCTTAGACTTTCTTGACGGTGCATTTAAGTAGCTTGTCAGGTCACTTTTGGAAAAATGTAGCGTGATATATGTTTGTCTTGTTGCAAAGAAGGAAGTTCATCCTTAGCTTGTTCGTGTAGTTGACCAGGTCCTCACATCATTTTGACCAGTTTGTTTTTTTCGTTCATTTAATATTTCAGGGAACACGGTACTGGACAATAGAGGTGGCCTGAAGAAATCTGTTCTTAACAACAAAGATCTTTCTGCCACTGACAAGATTATGTACATTAATGAAGGCAAGTCCGCTGTAATCGGGGTAACTTGTTTGCGCTCCAAATAAATCAGAATTAATTATCATTAAAGAAATAGATAAGGAGTACCCTGCAAACAGTAGTTAGATCTAGTTAGTATCGCATTTTTGTAAAAGGCTCTTTCAAGCAATTCATTTTCAGACTTATGGTGGCGTTACACTATGCTGTGTTTTATGCAACTTGTCTCACAACGGCTCAATCTGCTACGTTGCAGCTACATATACATCATGAAGATGGGGTGTTACATTAGACTATAAGAAGCAAGGGCTGACAACCGCGTAGAAAAAGTAACGCAACAATGGCATGATTGAAACCAAACCGAAAGTTTAAATGCAACTGTGGATAGCTATTTCACCGTTATTGCGGCTCATCAGTACAGTGTAGCGACAAGTTCGAGTGACTAACCTGACTGAGTTAGCACTGTACTAATGTGCACTTGGTAAAAACTCCGGATATGACCTCACTCCTAGTGTTGACCGCAAAGGACTGGGGTATATGCACGCATGTGCAATGGGTTATCACGTGATGAAAACGAGTGGATCCGTACAGATAGTTCGCTAGACTACGAGTAGTCCCTCCTTTTTCCTCAGGGATAGTAGAGCGGGAGAAACGAGAGCGCGCGTGAAAATCACCCCACGCGAGAAAGGCGAGACGCGCGGCGTGGGGTGACTTTCTCGCGCGCTCTCGTTTCGCTCGCTCTACTATCCCTGAGGAAAAAGGAGGGACTACTCGTAGTCTAATAGTTCGCAGTTGTTTCCAGCTGTATTTTTTATAAAATAGTGCTATTTTGTACCCGCTGTTATTGCTGTTGAGTTGCGAAATGGGGAGCAAACTGCAGTGGACAACACAGCATGCCACTGGCGGAGCGAGATACAGGTCGCTCTGGGAAGATCGTGGAAATTAGCGCTACGGGGACTGACGGGGTATAGGAACTTGAAAATACTCCAGCATCGTTGACGGGTGTGGGAAAATACTCCATTAATTGAAGACCATTGAAAATAAATATTATATCGTGAACTTTGTTAACAGCGAGAGGCGGGGGGAGGGGGGGGGGGGGAGGGGGAGGGAGTTCCTTCGCCCCCGCCCCCGAGCCGGAGAGCCCTTGCTCTCAGGCTATTCGCCGGAGTCAGTCGGTAATCCAGGTTTTTTTTCTGAAGTTTGTCCAACGAGTGCATTTTTTTCCTTTACTCTGTTTCCTTTAGTTGAAGACGTCGATTACGAGTTGGAAGAGGGCGACATTATTCGCGAGCAAAGCACAAAAGACGCTGGTAAAAAAGAGAAAAGAAACGCAGTTCGCAGCCGAAGTAAAGTTTGGAGAACAAAAGTTGTTCCTTATGAAATTTCTTCTGAGTTCGGTGAGTCTTAACTGAGATAAAAACCTCATAAAATAAAATGTAATACACGGAATTCTGGACATTGTTCTACTACTGCTAATAACAGACGTCATTGATGTGCTAATACTGCTGCTAACCGACGTCAGTGATGTGCTAATACGGTCTAATACTGATGTTAACAAACGTCAGTGATGTGCTAATACGGTCTAATACTGCTGCTGACAGACGTCAGTGATGTGCTAATACGTTAATACGCTAATAGGTTTTTATAGTTGTACTGATGAGTTTACCGTGTCTAAATAAAGTTATCCTATCCTATCCTATCCTATCCTATCCTAAGTCAGTTATGTGCTAATACGGTCTGCTGCTGCTAACAGACGTCAGTGATGTGCCAATACGGTCTAATACTGCTGCTATCAGACGTCAGTGATGTCATTATACGGTCTAATACTGCTGTTAACAGACGTCCGTAATGTGCCGATATCCTGGAAGATGAATCAGACCACTTGTAGAGCTCTTTTCAAGTGATATTCGAAATTCCAATTCACGTTTGCGATTGTTTTCCATTTCTTGGTCTTCTGGGACCGGGCCGTATTCCCCCACCCCCTCCGTCTGAGCGGTAATATTGTATTGTAGGTCGTGGAAATATTGCTCATCATCCATAAGGGACCCCATCTTGGATTTTCATAGAAGATCAAAACAAATTGAAAAGAAAACGCTGAAATGATCTAAACTTGTAAAACGTCCTTCAATAAAATTCATTTCGGCTTTTAATTTGTGTCAAGTGAAAAACGAACATTGATATAAGCATAAGTTTTATCAGATACTTACATGCCTATGTCGGGCCCGTTTTGACTGAACATAAGCGCTGTTATGCTTTCGCTTATGCTTATCTCAATAATTATGTCGTTATTGAAAACCAGGCTAAGACCTTTTCTTTATGTTGTTGGTCTTTGCAGTTCAAGGTGGATATAATGAAACTATTCAGGCAGCAATCACTGCTTTTCATAATAACACCTGCATCAGATGGAAACCACACGGAAACGAGAAATACTGGGTCATGTTCTTCAAGGGAAAAGGGTAAATAATGATTTCATTTATAGCTAAAGACGCTGTTACACAGGCAATGTTTCAACCTCGTTCCCAGGGTCTCTCATCTTTCCGCCCCCTGGAGCGAGAGAGGAGAGACGGTCTCTCTTCGGGAAGATGAGAGACCCTGGGAACGAGGTTGGCAATGTTTTCTTCCGATCGACTTGCAACGCATCACTGACGAAAGCATTACGTAACAAGTTGTAGATGACATGTTACACGCTTGTAACTTGCCTCGCATCGTTGCAAAAAAAGAGAACTGTTCAACTTTTTCTGCAAGTTGCAACGCAATGTTTCGTTGCAATGCAAGTTGTGAAGAAGTGGTGTTACACGCGTAATTTCATCCACAACTTGTCTCGCCACAGCTCTCGTCAGCGAGGCGCTGCAAGTTGCAGCAAAACATTGCCTGGTGTTACAACACCTTAAGGAGAAACAACTTCGCAGTTATGCAGTAACTTACAACTTGTCTGCCTGAAAATAAACTCATGCCCTCTGTGTATCCACTGCAAATTTTATCCCACTGAACTGTGAATCCTACTGAAATGTGTTCGACTTACGTTAAGGCCGGTTACCTTCGGGCTAAGAGCTCACCCTGAAGCTTTTTGAGAAATATCGGCTCAAAGCATTCGGACACTAAGTCTGAGGCGCTTATTGTAGAAAAAAAAGGGGGGGCGAATTTTCAAACAACGGTCTGGTTTCTTTGAGTGTTTCTCTCACTCACCGCTGAAAACATTTTAGACTATAGATGCGGAACCATATCATTTGATTGTCAATTCTGTACTCGTTTTGACATGTCAAAGGCTTACAGTATTTTAAACGACCACCTCTAGATCTCGAAGCGACCACTTTTCAAAAATACCAATATTTTCACAGTCAAATCATTATAAATGGAACCTCTCGTATTAAAAGGCGACCGCGACCGCTTTTAACGCCTGTGATTTGAATTTTTCTATTGTTTTAACCTTTGGTAAACAACCACTCGCCCACATTGCAGAGACGGAAATTGTATAGCGGGTAAACGTTTACCGCCAAACAAAACAAAAATCTAGATTACAATGAAATTGGTACATACATGCAGCTTCACATTATTCAAAGTTAAGACTCCTGTGGTTTGACCTTTCGTCAAGTCGTTAGCGACCACCTCCCGTGAGCAGCCATCTTGTCTTTCGTTTTGCGAGTTCGCTTGGAGTAGGTTCAAAAACTGTACACAGCTTCAACTTGTAGCGTCTTTACCCATTGCATTATTGATTCCTGAGTGTTTTGATGAGTACTTTTGCATACGGAGAAAGAGGTTCGGCACATTTTAAGTTCGACGTAGGAATCAATTAGGATCGACACTGCCGTTCTATTCGACTGAGCTTGTTGAATAGAACGGCGAAAGATCGACTTCGATTCATACGTCGATCTTCGCCATGTGCCAAACCTAATGCATACATTATGCATATATTAAAGTAATAGTTTTTTCCGATAATTTTTTTTTTTTTTTAATTTTTTCAACTCAATTAAGGAGGCTCGTACCCATTTCTCAAGTCAACACCCTTTCAATTTTAATGGGCCATATCTTTTGTTGTAGCGCATAAAAAGACAAGCCACCTTGCATGCAAACACACAATACACTCAAATGGAGTCAAACTACTATGAGATGAAACTGCATTCCCATCGCGCATCGTTTTCTTTAGATATAAAACTTCATTCCCAAAAATTTCAAAAACGCTCACATACATTTCTTTTAAACTTTGTCCAGTTGAAGCCCATGGTCTAATCAATTAGTCCACGAGCGGGTTTTACAAAAATTTCTCTTGATCTAGAGAAACTCCGCAACTTGTTAATTGCGGAGGATTACCATTCCGTTGCCATGGAAGCACCGATGTAAACAAATCCTATACTCCCATAAAGCTCAGTGTATTGTGTGTTTGCATGCAAAGTAGCTTGTCTTTTTATGCGTTACAACAAAAGATATGGCCCATTAAAATTGAAAGGGTGTGGACTTGAGAAATGGGTACGAGCCTCCTTAAGTTCGACGTCCGTTTGAATCAACTGTCGAACTTAATTATTTGGGTCGACCAAAATAGGTATTAGGTTCGGAACATGTAAAGTTCGACGTTTCAAACGGGCCTAAGACTGCACTACTACATGTACATTGAGTAGGCAACACTTGAAACCTCGTTCGCTAAGCAAATAGCAAATCATATAAAACACAAAACTTGCCGGAACAAAAATCCCAAAGCGATAAGCGGTGAACACAACATCAAACGGTCCTAGCCAATCACGAGTGCCTTGCATTGTCTTGAAAACTTGTACGCTGTAATTCTTCCTTCTGCTTCTCAAGTCAACACACGGAGAGATTTTTCCGCCATCTTGAAATCAAGAGCGAGATCACGAGATCGCGTGTCAACCAATCAGACCAGTGAAACTAAAATATATGCGTGCATAAATTTGCATGTCCTAATGTCACGCGAAAAAAAGAGAATCCACAACTTGTTGGCTGTGCCACAAGTAATTAATTGGTAGTAATGTGGGCGAGACCTCATGTGTCAATTTTTGTTAAAGATGTTACGCTGATCTTGGATTTTCCGGAAAAGGAAAACAGCCTCGGAAGATTTCATTAGGAGATGGCTGCAATACTAAAGATACAGCCTTACATGAGATGATGCATACGTTGGGATTCCGACATGAACACGTGCGTCCAGACAGAGATACTTACGTGGAAATTTTCTGGGAGAATATTCAACCTGGTGAGTTTAGGTTAACGGTAATGAATGAATTATACCCATCACAAGCGTGTCATGGCGCCTGTACATGCTTTTGTGAGAATGAGATTGGAGGAGGTCAGGTAATGAAGGCGGCTTCTGGAGCTGCTCCCCTCCATCACCCCACCCCACCCATAAACGACTGTGAAGGTCCCAAAACATATCAGTTGGGCAGTAGGCCTGCACCTCTTTGGAACCTCTAATTTCATTCGACCTGGACGAGGTGCACCTCTATTCTCTATTTTCGAATTGCCCATAATACACTTTGTTTGCCCCCCAAATTTTGCATAAACTATTGTTTGTTAATGCTCTTGGGAGGACTGCATATTCCCAAGAGCTTTTCAAAACAATAGTTTACGCAAAATTTGGGGGGCAAACAAAGTGTATTATGGGCAATTCGAAAATAGAGAATTGCTTTTAGGGCTAAGGTCCATTGTTGTGTTGTTTGTTCTATTGTTTTCTCAACCAATCCTGTGAGGCGTTAAGAAAGGTACAGGTCTGCCCCAGTTGGGAGCTCCGCCTTTCCACATACACACACTACCCTTGTTGTCAACAACCCAATGAATGAAATTGTTTGCGTTGTCTCTTCAAGGAAAGGAATACAACTTCGCTAAGAAGGGTTTAGAGATAACTGATCCTTTAGAAGCTAGCTACAGCTTTGAAAGTATCATGCATTATGGAAGACTAGCCTACAGCTCAAACGGAAGACACACGATTGAGGTTATCGGTAATCCGGACCAAAAACTAGGACAAACGGAAGATCTCAGTCAAACAGATATTGAGCAGTTAAATGCCCTGTATGATTGCTCTAATCCTGGTAAGTGGATGCGGTAACTATAATCTTCCTTTATCAGCTCTTTCTTCCCCATATACAATCATTAATGAGAGAAAACAATGCCTCTGTACTTGCATTCTACATTTTGGTACATTTCTTTGCCTTTCGCTGCAAAACAACAAGGTCATATGATAAAATTATAGGTTTTGTGGAGAATGTGAACACACGACGATTAATTTTCCTTTTTCTATTTGAACAAAGCCGTCCCTACAAATTCAGATCCTGACAATCCACTCATGTTAGTAAAAAAGCGCGAATCATTTTTTCAAGTGACGATTTCCTTGGCGTTGCCGTCGTCGTTGCTTAAGGACCGGACACAATAGTTGCAGAAGTAGAATCGAGTTCTACTTTTGCGACGTTGCGCACAACAAATTGCATCGTGTGACACCCCCAAAAATCTTGTTAATTTGATACTTTAAGGTCGTCTGACTTGCGTTTCTCAAGAGCGAATTATAACTGATTAGTTTATGCTACGTAGCTGTGCTGGTGAACAATGTCTTGGATCACGTTTGAGCGGTGACGTGACGCTTTTGTTGTTCAGTCTCATATACACCTTTAATTCTCATACCAGTAGGAGACATTAGAGAAACGGCATCCCTTTTCTGTACAACTCGCGAAACGATCTCGAACTCGAAATGATCACCGACCCTGAAATGATCCTCACTTTTTTCTCTTTATAGAGACGCATGGATGGAGTGTTTGGTCTAACTATGGTCCATGTGACGACGTGTGCTTTCATACGCGTGAACGGTTTTGTTCTCATGAAGACCTGAGAAATTGTCCGGGCGCTGACAAGTATGGTGTAGAGATCCAAAAGACGAAATGTCCTCTCGAAAAATGCTACGGTAATATATGATATATAAGCTTGTATGGTGAAACCTCAAAACATCCAGATAAACTTAACTGATATCGAACAATCCCTTGCATTATTAGACTGTTTTAACCGGAGGCTGGTTCAATCAGACCTGGGTTTTCAACAGTCTCAAACCAGGCTAAACTGAACTCAATGTTTAGAAACCCTGGTTAGCCCGCGTATTTCTGGTAAGCTTGTTGTAAGTTAAGTTAAGTGAAAATCTAACTCTAAGGGCGCTTACCATTTGTCAGAACTGACTGGCTGGACCGCTCAATTCGTAAACAGTATTATGCCATTATTTGCCAGAAATGGTTGGCCAGACTGGTAAATTTGGAAATAGTATGCACCCATTTGATGGACTTGCAGGAACAAGTCTTCAAAAAGATGCATTCTAGTTACAAACGGACCGGTCTGGCCGGTCAGTTCTGACAAATGGTAAGCGCCCTAAGTTAGATTTTAGTGACATCAAAACAATTGGCCAGGATTGTAACGTTGAAAAGTTTGGTTCAACCTGGACAATATTGGACAAAGAACTAAGGTAACTTGGCTCATACATACTACCCAATGTGCAACAAGCATGACTGTAATATATCAAACACAAGTAAGAGTGTTTCATCAGGGTATCCAAACACCGAGACGTGGGTTAAAAAACGAGGTGCAGCCGAGGTTCTTTTAAACCCACTTCGAGATGTTTGGATAACTCATGAAACACTCTTTCGAGTGTTTGATATAGCTTCTCAAACTGATCATTAAATGCGGAGAAAACGAAGGAATAAATTGCCAAAATCTATGCTTATTAAGACCGGGTATCCAAACCTCCTTCACGGTAGTGATTTCCTTTGTGTTCTCGTCATGAATTGTTAATGCATTTTAGAAACAATTTGAAGAACGTTTCTTTTTTTCAGGCTTATTTTGTCTTTCGGGAAAGTCCAGTATAAAGCATGACTTTCTGTTGCTCAGTGCATTCTCAGATCAGGCTGAATCTTATCTTTACACAGTCAACGTTCATGGTGTATATTTCTTTATTCGCCTCGAGTATTATTTCCTCATTTACAAAAGCTTGCAGACTGGCAGTCGTTTATTACCCTGTTGAAAATATGGTCAGAGTTTCATTATTTTTATTACTATTTTATTCGGCATTCACAAAAGGGACACTGTCACGAGGGCGCATGTGCGAGTTTTTCTAATTGAAACTTGAAAAGTTTAGCCTAAATTTTTCTAGCCTGTTCCAGGCTCTCAGATAGTGGAGGCGGGCGAAAAATGTTGATAGCGAAGAAAAAAACGAGTGGGGACTGGGGAGAGGGAGAAGGAAGGAGAGCCTGTGAGACTTTCTTTACCGAGCCTCTTCCGCCCACTTTTGTCACTTAGTTGGATAATTGGATTTCTGCTGTCAACATGTCCATCTGTAAATTTACCGAAATTATTCTCAGATTTCTCTCGCGAGTAGATCGCTAAATGTTGTCGTTTCTTTGATCTTAGGAAAAAATCTCTAGCTGTGATACTGACAGGAGGAATTTACGCTTTCCAGAGCCGTTTAGAATTATTTAGTTATGCGTTGTTTCGTTGCTAGCTCTTGGCATAACAGTGGAGTTTTTTAGCTCACTTTGAAAGAGTTGCAAGATCAGTTGTTGCCGATTAAGTAGGAATTATTCGTTGCTTAGGATCAGTTCATTTCTCATTCCGTGATTTAATGTGAGCGCAAGTATGCGGTTGGTACCTTTGCGGTTAGCATAACTTGCGAGATAGTGTTTCTTCTGATCACGGCTAAAAGAGTCTAAGATCCAAGTGTTATGCGATAGTCACGGTCAATATTGGAATAGTGGCATCTTGCATTTTTTTTAGCTCCTCAGAGTTTATTCTGCGTTTAAGTTGATGTGTTTCTCGAAGCTAGGCAGTATCTCCATTGTCAGAAGTATGGCGTCATTACATCCGGTTTGAAATATTTGAATCTCCAGTCAGTCGCGGAAAGAGCTGAAATATTAAACTCTTCCCAAAACAGGTCGGCAGAACCGCACATCTTTTCCACGAGCCAGGTTTACAAGCCATGTTTTTTGCACCTTCCTCAGCGACCTTACTTCTGGGAAATCTAGGAGACATTCGTTCAAAATAGCACATAACTCGGATTCCGCGAAATCGCGCGAGTGAACCGTGTTCACCATAATGCTGATTGACATGAGTGATTCAGATTACGCGTTTTGCGGGTGTTGACGCTATCTGTCAAAATTGACCAATCAGAGGGTATACCAGGAGCTGGTGTACCAGAAGCGGTCCGTTAAAGAAAGTCTTACAGGCTCTCCTTCCGCGCCTTCCCCCACCCCCACCCCCCTCCCTCGTTTTTTTTTCGCTTGCTCCGACATTTTTCGCTCGCCCCCACTATCTGAGAGCCTGGAACAGGCTGAAATTTTTCAAGTTGAACCGTCAATTTCAAAATGGCGTCGACTAGTGGCGGCGGTCACTGTGGAAAACGAAGAAATTCGAGACGAAAACGGATATTTGGTATGCCGAAAAGAGCGATGAAAGAGTGGCTGAAATCCCATAAACGTGTTTATTTCGAGGATACAATTTCTAAGTCATGGCATGAAGGGAAATTCATCGCAGACTACGAAACTTGCTCCGATTCTGTCTTTACGGTGCACTTGTTGTCGCTGGAATATTGCTCACGTCACGAGAAAGCAAAGGATTTTAAATTTTCGCTTGCTCCGACATTTTTCGCTCGCCCCCACTATCTGAGAGCCTGGAACAGGCTGAAATTTTTCAAGTTGAACCGTCAATTTCAAAATGGCGTCGACTAGTGGCGGCGGTCACTGTGGAAAACGAAGAAATTCGAGACGAAAACGGATATTTGGTATGCCGAAAAGAGCGATGAAAGAGTGGCTGAAATCCCATAAACGTGTTTATTTCGAGGATACAATTTCTAAGTCATGGCATGAAGGGAAATTCATCGCAGACTACGAAACTTGCTCCGATTCTGTCTTTACGGTGCACTTGTTGTCGCTGGAATATTGCTCACGTCACGAGAAAGCAAAGGATTTTAAATTTTAGCGGTGTGTGAGTCGGGACGTGACCCTTCAATGAAAGCGGTGTTGAAAGCGGTATTACACGCGGCCGTTGAAAATTTGAGCGCTTTATAAGACGTTGTATGGGGAAAAAATAACGTAGATTTCGAACGGAAAATAAAGCGTAATTTAGACATTAATTCAATAAAGCGACAATATTAAACTCGCCTCTGGCGTATTCTTTTGTCCTTTGGGTTTTTCTTTGTCGCCACTGTTTACCCTTCATAAGAGTCACGGAGTCAAGGCAAAACACTCGGTTTGAGATCGACAAAACTCGGAGGCGATTTGCGCCCAAAAATCCATCCAATAGGCGATTTTTTCAGTCACAGTTAAAGAACTATTTCCCTTCCACCATAAAACATGTCTGGTTTTAGGAAAATCATCGCATATTACGCTGAAAATCAGCAGTTTCTACCACCGATTCCTAGATCCATAATGTTGGCCAAATGTTTTCAAGTAGACCGGAAGTGAGCCTGGACCGCGCATGCGAATCCGTGACAGTGTCCCTTTAATTTTTCTCGACTCAAAGAAAAAATCAAAGAATTAAAAAATCAAAAAATCGCTACCAGAAGTTTCTGTGACGATTTTCCGCATTTTAAAATATATTTTCAGCACCAGTCAATGGCCACTGGGGTCGGTGGTCCTCTTGGTCTGCTTGCAGTGTGTCATGTGACTTTGGAACACACACCAGAACAAGGCAATGTGATGACCCTACCCCAAAGAATGGTGGGAACGACTGTGTTGGGAAAAGCAGAGACGCCGGGAAATGTACGCTGTCAGATTGTAATCTGGGTAAGTTTCAAAGCTTTGGGCAAGTCAGAATAAGAATTGAACTAAAAATACAAAGCCAGAGTGATGCTCCAATCAGAATGCAACTTTTGAGTGTAATTAAAAATCGTGATAGGAAACGCGTGTAATAAAACCAAATTCATTGATATCAACCGGGTATCAAGATTGCAAAGAAACACAGGAAAGGGGGCAGGCGAGGGCTGTGCTGTGTTTGAAAATGTGATGAACACAAAAATATTATACAGTTCGACTGTATTTCCATGGCATCACCCAAACTGACAATCGCGAACTTAAATTAAAATATATACCAAAGAGGCACAGCGTTCGTGAGCTCCGGAGAGCAGTAGGACACGTTGATAATCAAAGGGCTATAAGAGCCATCTTGTAGAATTGCACACATTTTAGGCATCCTACTGACGAACAGTTACTACACAGATGTACTGCACTGATGAGGCCCAGAAGGCCGAAACAATACTGTCTGCAGTTATATATATACCGGTATATAGCAACTACTGTGATTTGATGATCTCCACAGATCGGTTTTAATTTTCCATACTGAAGTGAAAGCCAAGTAAAACAGATTTAAAACGACCAAAATACAAAACATCTTAGCGTGACATTAATAGGCATTGTGTGAAACGAGACTGTCTGGACAATAACAGCAATCATCTTTTAACACGTAATACACTGGGGAATTGAAAAAGTTTACAAGTGATGGAACGAGTGAAAATTTGAATATCTGTCCCCGTATACTATATCTCGTTCAACGCTTCGAGTATTCACGAGATAAAAACTGAATGAACGTCTGGATGGCCGAATATGCCGCATTTCAGTAGCCAAAAAAAACTGCCCACTGATATATATAACTACTAGTTTGATAGGATAATCCATATTTACCAGACTTCGTTTGCTTTACTGCGTACGTTTCAGGGCCACATGACGTTTCTTTTGAAAGAGAAGGAATGCATGGCTGGCAATTTTGTGATTTACGTGAGGATAAGGAACGACCAAACTGGTTTTTAAAGTTGGGTTCAACTAGTACAAGGTGGACGGGCCCCGATAGGGATCATACATCCGGTTCAGGTGCGTGCAGCAGTGGATTCTACTAATGGCCATTCAAGTTCACAATGAAAAACAAATGTGCTAAATGCCGTTTCGTAGAATGTCAAAAACCTAACAGCACTATAAGGAAGTATTGCTCTGTAGCTTTTTTGGATGCTAACATTTTAGGATTTTATCCTGTGAGTAAAAAGTTAGAAAATATTTGTACAGCATAATGGAAAGTTTAAACTGTAAAGCATCATTGGAAACTACTGCTCATAAGTATAAATCTACTAGCGTTCTATCACGAATGTTGTTCTCTTATTGGCTACGCTACTCACTATATATTCTGTTGTAGAAAGTGAGTAGAGTGAAGTGTCTGTGAAGAGTATTTGTTGTTAAGTTTAGGACGTCCAGTAGATTTATACTAAAACAATTAGATTATTCGCTCTTAATTTTTATCGCGTGATAGTTGATTCGGGCTTCGCCTTCATCAAACATCACACGATAAAAATCAAGAGTGAATAATCTAATTGTTAAATAGACAGAGGTTGGGAGAAAACACCTGCTATGCCTTCCATGTGAAGAGAGGGGTGGATTTGATCCTCTGATTCTAAAGTTAGAACTATATCACAGGTCTCAACGCTTAACTCTAAAGCTGTTACTCACAAATACACCATTGAAATATCGTCATTTGCCGACCTAACCGATGAGAAGCAGAAGCTGACGGCTTAGTGTTCTTTTCAGGTCATTACATATATTTTGAGTCAACTCCAGGCAAAGAGGGTGACTCTGCCTGTTTTCACAGTCCGGAGATACCTGCCACATCCTGCACAAGATTGACGTTTTGGTACCACATGAAGGGCGTTTTCATGGGATCACTGAAAGTTTGGTTGAAAAGCTCCGATGGATCAGCTAATAAAACAGTGTGGGAGAGATCCTGTCAACAGGGACTGGATTGGTTACTAGCCAGTGTGGACATTTCAAGTAAAACGTCTTTTCAGGTACAAACACCGAAGAACTGAAATACAGTCAAACCTCTATTAAGCGGTCACCCTCGGGGAATAGCCAATGCAACTGATCGCTTAATAGAGGTGGCCGCTTAAAAAAGGTGAAGTTTAAAGTAAATATGGGGAGCGATTTAATTCCGGGGGATTTGTTAAGTGACCGCTTAATAGAGGGCCGCTAAGAGAGGTTTGACTGTGGACGATAACACGTGGATGAAGGCGAGCCGAGCAGAGAAATTTTATATCTCAAGGAAACCATGCATTATTTTGTTTATCATCAAAACTACACGAAGTTAATTTAGCGATTTTCAGAAGATTTTCGAAAATTCTTCAAATATTGTCCGAAGGTCGTACGAAGATTTCCGATCATTTTCAAATTTCCTAAAGAATGCCGAAGAGGAATTCCGAAGATTTACAAGTCAGATACGGTAGATACATGTTTGATATATATAGGCATGCCTTAGGACTGAAGATCAAAATAATCTTTTTTCTCTTAGATTTATTTTGAGGGCGTCCGTGGTATTAGGCATGAAGGTGACATTGGTATTGATGATGTGAAGTTCATGAACTGCACTGTGTCCTCCAGCGCACCATCTTCGCGAATACAAGGTAACCCGCCCTGCACTTATTTCTTCATACAACACTGCTGGTAAGGTAAGGAGGTGCGTGGCCCTGTGGTTAAGATTCTGCACTTGCTACGCGGAGTTCACTGGTTCAAGTCCTCCTCTCTGACCACAAGATAGATTTGTAACACGGTAGTCCCGTGTTCAAATCCCAGGCCACGCAACTACGTAAATAGCCAACTTGTATGCTTCCATCAGTTTGTCTTATCATGTTACGTTCTTCTACTTACAGTGTCACCAATATACACTTTCGTGCTAAACACATTAACACTTATAACGCAAGAGGACTCCATAATCAAATTGGCACGCTTTGTCTTCGCACCGCACAATTAAATGTTTATATTATCGTGCACTTCCAACTGGTCAGTGAAATTGAAACATTTCCTTCTATGACGTTAATTCTATTCTTCACTTACAGGATCTCCTGATATTTGCTTCTCGAATCCCATTGGCGTGTCTGATCCAGCCATTATTCCCGATAGTCGCATAACTGCTAGTTCTGAATACAACACCTGTTTTAAACCTGCTTTTGGTCGCCTGGACGGACACAGAGGCGATGGATGGTGCTCAAAATTTAGCCGAAGCAACAGGGAATGGCTTCAAGTGGATCTGGGAGGCATATTCAAAGTTTGTGGAGTAGGTTCACAGGGAGATGTCGATGACAATGAATACGTTGCGGCGTTTAAACTTTCTTTTTTTTAATTTCGTTTGATAGATTAATTTGGAGCAAGGTCAGGAATATAGATGGATCTGAAAAGGTGAGAACTACAAATAGAAATCGAAAACCGTGTATCAAAATTCTAACTAAATTTTCTTCTACTCCATTATATTTTACTGACGAGGAACTTTCTGCCTGAACAAAAGACGTATATATAGGAGCACCGATTTTCCTACCCAACCCGATTTTCAATTTTGATACAATAAGTTGGGCATCCACCTAAGGAACCTAGCTTGCGTTAAGTCTCCTGTTTTGTCTATGTCAGATATTCCAGAGGAACAGTAGCAGCAAAACAACAGACCAACATGAGCTGTCCTCGCCAGTTTTCACTCGATATGTCCGATTTCACCCAACCGCCCAAATGAAGTGGAACTGTTTGCGAGTGGAAGTGTATGGTACCGGTAAGTGAAGCGAAGCAAATGCGCACCTAGTTTGTTTGACTTCTAAGTTTCAACGGTACTCAAGTTATTTACTAGTCCTTGACTAGCGTCGTAACTAATAAGGGAAATTTAGAGAAGATCCAGTTGGAGCGATTTTCAATTGAGCGTAGAGAGTAATTTCCCATTTTCTTTGTTTTTTTTTTTATTGCTGTGTTCTGTGATTGGTTAAAGACCTCACGCTACTTTGTCAACCAATCGGGAATAAGACAAAACCAATCTTGACTTGTTTGCATGCGTTTTCCCGCGCTTGGCGCCGGCCACGTGTATTTTCTTCCAGTTCTGATTGGTTCATTGGATTGTTTTCGTCTGTTGTGATTGGCCAGAGTAATTACTTAGTTTTAGTTTTTCGTCACTCAATTGAAAACTACTGTATGTAAATTGTCTTTCACCAAATCTTCTTTACAATTCACCACTTTAAAAACGTTTGACCAGGTATTGGTCGAACAAATATTTTCATCTCCTTTTTTTTTTTGAAAGGTGAATGTTTCATTTTAATTCGATGTGATTTAGAGACGAAATAGATGCTACTGCCAGGTCTGCGAAGCGTTCATTTTCATAAACGTGTTTGTATTTCTTTAATATTTCAGCTGAATGATGGATGCTCCCTCGCCGTAAAGATAAAGGAGATGTTTGGAATGTTACAGGTGCAGGGGAAAAGATGACACGGATAATTAACATAGGTGAAATAGTTATTGATGGCACAAAGTAATGTACGGGTAAGACCTTAATACATGACAATAAATTTAGAGACTGACAAAATCTGCATTAAATTATCCGTCAGTGCCTTTGATCAAAACATTCAATTATGCTCCCATGTAAACTGTAAAGATGAAGAGATATGTCATGATGCTTACATAAAGTTATTAACCCAGAAGACATCGGCGAGTTTAGAGCTTTTGAGAACCGCTGCAAAATGGTGACAAAAGTGATGGATCGACATTTAAATGATACATTGGCCATTTTTAAGCGAAAGACAGAAGTGAAAAATGGCAGATGGTAATGTGTTCAATATGAAAAGAATGTTAACGATTACCCTACAGTGGCCTGGAGATGACTCAAAACTCCATCCGTACCGCATCTTTTCAAACAGAAATGACTTACGGTAATACAAATTTTTCACTTTTTCTACAACACTCTGTCACAGTAACTGTTCAATAAATCAACGTCAAAAAATACTCGCTAAATGATGGTAAAACTGCTATAAATAGTATCAGCAGGAGCCAATGATATAGTCTCTTGTTTAAGCTATGTCTGGTGATCACACAGACAAACACAAAATTTCATCGTCGACAACGAGCCTTGATTTCATGACTGCGCATGCGCAAGACAAAATTTTAGTCAAAGCGCGCATGCGCCGTAACTGAGTTTGGCGGTGCTTAAAAACGCGTACAGGTAATTATATGCATATACTAACTATTCACCAAGTTGCATAAATGATGACGACGGACCAACTGTCTATGACTACATTCTCGTTATATTTGAGTTTTGGTTTATTACAGTTTTTCGGTTCACTACATGAAGACAATAATTCAGTTATATACGCTATTTTTGTTGCCATGACAAGCATGTTTGGTTTTGCCACATCAACATGCTCCGTTAACAACTTTTACATCGTCTATAGCAATGTCGCTCTTCAAATCTGCTCCTCGAGTGCCCTCAAAGATAAGCTGCAAATAAAGCAAACGAAAATGATTAAAGCCGTAAAGACCATATCGTGTGATGATGCGATAGCTATTCACTGGTGAATGATGATATATGTCGGGAGTTGTGTGGTCGAACGTCGCCGAAAAACTCCCGAGAAATTATCGACCGTAGACTTTGACATTGATTGGGAGTTGGTTAAATACTTTCAAAGTTATAAACATTCAAACTCACCGAAGGCACTTTCAATCCATTCCCCCCACCTAACCACATTCAGTCTCAGAAGGGTCAAGCACAATTGCACGTTTAAAGCTCATTGACTTCAAATGCAAGAAAGGTTTGAATGTTCATAGAAATCCCCGGGGGGGGGGGGGTGGGTACTCCCTATAATGGGCTGTACGGTGATGCTCTGCCCAAAAGGGGTACCTTTTTTAGGCTGGAGGTATATGAAAGGGTCGGGATTTTACGAGCTGAAGTATATGAAAGGGTAGGGATTTCACGAAGAATAGGAAATGGTAGCGAAAACACGAGTTGAAGCACAAAAAGGTAGGGAAAACTGCCATTTAAGTATTATAAAAAGGGCCTTTCAAAATATATCAAACAGACGCACGTAAAGGCAATATGAAAAGGGGTACCATTTTCAGTGAAAGGTATATGAAAGGGGTACCTTTTCTGTCAAAAACGGTATATGAAAGGGTAAGGGTTTGGACCTCGGGGCGACGCATCCCCGTACAAAACTTTGTTGAGTACCCCCCCCCCCCCCCCTCCGGGTAGAAATCTGAGCCTCTTATTTCTTCCATAAGGCATCATACCCTGAACGGCTTGTTTCTCTTGTGTTTCTTCACTGTAATCTTTCTGAAAAGCCACTTATTCCCTCTGTTTCCAATTTTTCTCCACTGCTCCCATCGTCTCCTCCCTCTTTTAACAAACACACGAAGCGATCCCATTCCATTACCGTACATGTGAAACCAGAAGTGGAGACATTTGTAGGAGTCGCCAGAAAACTGTTTACTGATCAGCTCCCCTTTATCTCCTAGTTGTGCATTCGCGGCGTTCAAGTAAATATAACCTCCTGTTAAAAAATAGACATGTTTTACAGTAAAGACACTCAAACTGCTCAAACAGGAAAGTACTGCTCAACAATTTTCATTTAAATGGTCACAATTTAGGATTTCATCCACAGATTCAAGCGTTTGAACAACTTGTTCAGCCCAATACATGGAACACAAAAACGTACGAATGAACATATTTCATTTGAATGGTCACACTAAGGATTTCATCCACAGACAGTTAGAACCACCTTGTACAACATAATAAACAGTACCACAGGAAACTACTGCTCAATAGCTTTCATTCGAATGGCCACACTGTAGGGTTTCATCCACAGACTCAAAAGTTAGAACCACCTTGTACAGCATAATAAACAGTACCACAGGAAAGTACTGCTCAATAGCTTTCATTCGAATGGCCACACTGTAGGGTTTCATCCACAGACTCAAAAGTTAGAACCACCTTGTACAGCATAATGAATGGCATGCCACAGGAAGTACTGCTCAATAGCTTTCATTTGAATAGTCACACTGTAGGATTTCATCCACAGACTCGAAAGTTAGAACCAGCTTGTACAGCATAATAAACAGTACCACAGAAAAGTACTGCTCAGTAGCTTTCATTTGCATTGTTACCCTTTAGTGTTTCATTCACAGACAAAAGTTAGAACCACCTTGTACAGCATAATGAACGGCACCACAGGAAAGTACTGCTCAGTAGCTTTTATTTGCATTGTCGCCCTTTAGAGTTTAATCCCTAGACTTAAAAGTTAGAAACACAATAATAAACTGAACCACAGAAAAGTACCGCACAACAGGTTTCATTTGAATTGTCCCCCTTCAGGGTTTTATTCCACTACACCTCAAAGTTACTGTTCCACTATTTGATGGCTTTCATTTTGAATAATCACACGGTAGGCCTTTATCCACTTACAGACTCAACCAATAACCTGAACCAAGAAACCAGGTTACATACATGGAACTAAGGCAACTGTCACCCGATTAATTTAGTTCCTTAGTAGGCGTTCAAAAACATTTAGAATCATCTAAAACCCACTGACTTCATCCAAGCTCTCTGTGAAAAGTTTAACCATTTCATTCTCGGAGTCAATTATGGAGTCATGTAGTGTAGTTTCTAACTTTTGAGTCTGTGAACAAAATCTTATGATGTGATCATTTAAATGGGTGTTTCTTGGTGTTGCGGAAGCCATTGTTGGTTAACTTTTGTGTTGTGGCGTGGGTATTGTTCAGTGTCTTTTGAATCTTTTAATTTAAGTCATTTGGTGATCACACCATCCGCAACACCAAGAAACTACCATTTAAATGAAACCTCGTTAGCAATACCTTTCCCGGCATGGTACCATTTGTTACCAATATCCTACAAAATGAACGGTTGAAGGGTTAAAGTCCTGATTTTAACTGACAGCCTATCATGGCCTATAGCCTTCCCTTTAGTGAAAGACATATTATTATGAAAAAAAAATAATGATAATGGGATAATGATAATTGTGGAATCCACAGGTACCCAGCATCCTATCTGTTACCTTGGCCGTTAGCGGAGTGGTCACCAGAAGGTCCCGTGTTACTGGATGTGGTGGATCCTGTGTGAAGCTGCCAGTCATATGTGTTGCGGCGACGGTTAGTCCAAGCACACATGCTTCCGCTATCGAAGTCGCAAGAATCTAGAACTAAACATTGATTACATGATAAAACTGTGCTTTCCATACTCCTCCTGTACACAAAGCACTGCAAAGCACATCGATGACCTGATCTGTTAGCTCCAGCGTTGTTTACTGCCATGTCTTTCACTCCAAATCTCTCAGTGCTGCTTCATACTTTCAGTTGGTTAGAGCATAGCACCGGTAACGCGGAAGTCATGGGTTCAAATCCCGTTAAAGACCTGTTTTTTTTCAGGCTTCTTTGCAATTGCTTAAATTGCAAACACAACTACGGGGATCATTTCTTCACTTTACGTTTTTCTAGTCCGTGTCATATAAATATGCCTTCTTGACTCTTTTTACAGTAAACAACGTTTAAATATTACGGTTGGTCAGATTGATTTTTTTCTTAAACACCGTCTAAACTTTGTTTGAATAACGGTCCCACTGTGTCTTAATTTGTCTGTCCTACTTTATGACACTCTGAAACATCGACACCATTTTGACTACCGCAAAGGTACAACAGTTCTTAGGGAAATTACTTGCTTTGGAAAGACGCAGTAAACAAAGCTATAAAACTATAGTTAAATGGGCTCCATTGAAGGCGCTTAAAAGGAGAGGAAGATAAAGTATTCACTATAGCTACCGGCCCGCGAAGCGCGAGGAGAAAATGCGGGGGGCAAAGATCGGAGGGGAATATTAAGTTAAATGTTTTTAAAATTATATATATTACCTGTGGATGCTGTTGTCGGGGGTAATGTTGTTGTTGTCGGAGGTTTTGTTGTTGTGGGGGGTAGCGTGGTTGTCGGGGGTTTTGTTGTTGTTGGGGGCATCGTCGTTGTCGGGGGATTTGTTGTTGTGGGAGCCTTTGTTGTTGTCGGCGGTAACGTTGTTGTGGGGGGTAATGTTGTTGGAGGCTCAGGACAATTCTCAAATGCTATGTCGTCGATAGCAATATCGCCTTTAAAGTCCGTACCACGGACGCCCTCAAAATAGACCTGAAAGTGAATAATGGATGCTTTCAGGAGAGAAACCTTATAACCTGTACTAAAGAGTACAAATTAAACGAAAATGTATTTTAAGACACCTTGAATGATAGCATACTACTTGTCTAGAATTATTATCACCACCATCATCGCCGTCATCTCTTTCATTATCAACAGGATTATCGTCATATACATTCCCCAAAAGTAATGATAGCAAGAATTTTGGCTTTAAACACAACATTTTAACTTGGTATTTTGTGCTAGGTCTTATTGGGCTACTCTTCACATTAAAACATTTTCAACTTAGGATTTTTAGTGATGCGACTCAAAATATAAGAGGTTTTTCAAAAATCAAGTGTTCCGCTTATTTTTGCTTTTTGTTCCTTTTGTTACTTTAGGAACAAATTAAATTTGTACAAAAAGGAACTTTTGTTCCTTCGCAAATCCTTAAAAGGAACAAAGATTTGCAAATTCGGAACAAATTGTTCCCTTTGTTGTACTTGGGAACACGAAGTTCCTATTTATTCAGGTGAAAAGGAACAACTGGTTCCTATTTGTAGTAAATAGGAACTTCGTGTTCCTATTTACTCAGGTGAAAAGGAACAAATGGTTCCTATTTGTAGTAAATAGGAACTTCGTGTTCCTATTTACTCAGGTGAAAAGGAACAAATGGTTCCTATTTGTAGCAAATAGGAACTTCGTGTTCCTATTTACTCAGGTGAAAAGGAACAAATGGTTCCTATTTGTAGCAAATAGGAACTCTTGTTCCTATTTACTCAGGTGAAAAGGAACAAATGGTTCCTATTTGTAGCAAATAGGAACTCGTGTTCCTATTTACTCAGGTGAAAAGGAACAAATGGTTCCTATTTGTAGCAAATAGGAACTCGTGTTCCTATTTACTCTCAGGTGAAAAGGAACAAATGGTTCCTATTTGTAGCAAATAGGAACTTCGTGTTCCTATTTACTCAGGTGAAAAGGAACAAATGGTTCCTATTTGTAGCAAATAGGAACTTCGTGTTCCTATTTACTCTCGGGTGAAAAGGAACAAATGGTTCCTATTTGTAGCAAATAGGAACTTCGTGTTCCTATTTACTCTCGGGTGAAAAGGAACAAATGGTTCCTATTTGTAGCAAATAGGAACTCGTGTTCCTATTTACTCAGGTGAAAAGGAACAAATGGTTCCTATTTGTAGCAAATAGGAACTCGTGTTCCTATTTACTCAGGTGAAAAGGAACAAATGGTTCCTATTTGTAGCAAATAGGAACTCGTGTTCCTATTTACTCTCAGGTGAAAAGGAACAAATGGTTCCTATTTGTAACAAACAGGAACTCGTGTTCCTATTTACTCTCAGGTGAAAAGGAACAAATGGTTCCTATTTGTAGCAAATAGGAACTCGTGTTCCTATTTACTCTCAAGTGAAAAGGAACAAATGGTTCCTATTTGTAGCAAATAGGAACTCGTGTTCCTATTTACTCTCAAGTGAAAAGGAACAAATGGTTCCTATTTGTAGCACTTAGGAACACGAAGTTCCTATTTATTGAGGTGAAAAGGAACAGCTGGTTCCGTTATCATCTGTTTAGGAACAAAAGGTCCTTTTTGGGTTGTTCCGATTTTTCTATCTGTTCCCTTTTGAGAGAAAGGAGAACAAATGTTCCTAATTTGACTGCCCACTTAACCCAATAAGGAACACTTTGTTCCTGTTAACTAGCATATTATGCTGTTGACATCGACAATGAGGACCAGTTGTTCCGATTAAGCCTTCTCTGATGCGCAATGAGGAACGTGTTGTTCCTAATTGACTACTTGCCGTTCCCATTTTGTTTAAAAGGTTCCTAATAGCGTCACAAAGGAACAAGTTTGTTCCTAATCAAACTGTTCCTATTTCAACTGAATGGGAACTATTGTTCCGTTTTTAAACCGCAATAAGCGTCGCTTTTAATCGAACAGGAACCGGCGTTCCATTTTGTTTTAACGGCTTTAAGTAATGGGAACGATGGATCCTATTTAGCGTTAGCAATCAGGAACTCGCGCTCACGATGTTAGTCTGTCACTCTGGCTTGCCTACAGCATGTTTAATCACGTTATTAGGGCATGCAGGTCCGTGCAAGTTCGGAATTGTCCTTTTGTTCCGTTTGGTTATGTGTCGGGCCTAAAACAAATTTGTTTAATTGTGTCGTGCGAACAATGGGACATGCAAGAGATAATGCGACAAGGAACAAGCTTTTTTTTAGCCAAACATCGAATAATGTCTCTCGGGAGGGATAAACAAGTCGGCTAATATATGTAGTAACCGCGCGAGAGAAACTTTAAAATCTTCCAGCTACGTTTGGTGCTAGAGATCAACAAACGAGAGGACGAGATCGACTGGTCAAAGTTAGCAAACGCATCGCCCAAACCAAAGAGGCTTCACTTAGAAGAAGATGATTCTGATGGCCTTTTTCACTGTCCACTTCAAACCTGCAATCACGATGGATTTACCTCGCAAAGAGGCTGTAGAAAACACGTAAAGAACAAACACCGTTGGTATTTTCATTTCGACGAAAAGCCAAACAGCACTGAGATTGAAGCGGCGTGTTTAGGCAACGCGGAAAATGAAACCGACGCCGATCAGAAGGCTCGACGTAAAATCAGAACAATCGCGTCTTTTGACATGTCGAGCGATATTGCTCGAGATTTTTCATCCTGGCTAACCGGCAGTGGCGGCGGCTGTAAAAGCGATCGCCAAGCACAACAAATCGTCAGCAAGTGTTTGAAATTTCTCAAATTCTGTTGCGAAGACGAAGAGGAGCTCACTTTTGACATCGTCGACTTTAGTTTATGTTCTCCCAATCTCCTATTTAAATTTGTCGACACGATGCAAGACGACTGGAAGCTCGGGCACGCAGGACGTCTAGGCTACTTGGACGCCATTGCAGAACTGGGAGACTTTCGAAAAGTGAACGGCGCATCGGACTCCATTTTGAGAGGGCTGTCTTCGACAGAAATGTACCTGAAAAGGGTGCGCAAAACCGTTTCCAAAATGATGCGATTGCAGTGGACCAGCGAACTCGATATCGACGCCTTAGAAGCCAAGGGACATTGGGCAACGCTAGAGGAGCTATTGGAAGTCGTGGCGCGTTTCTTGCCGCGCTACGAGGGCGTGCTGAACGCGTGCAAGGAGAAACAGGGTACGGTATCCCCGTTGGACTTGTCGTTTGCCACCAAATTCCTCGCCGTGTATTTGTTTATCAAGGTCAAAGGATCGCGCCCAATGACATATCAGTATTTGACCGTCGAGATGGTGAACAAAGCTAAGACGAACGGCGGGTTTATCGATCAGAAAATGTTCAAGACGGCGGGCAAATACGGCTTCGATTCTCCATTCCTGACCGACACTAGCATGCAAGTGTTGGATGGATACATCAATCACATTCGCCCTCTGCTCAAGCCGACCTGCGATTACGTTTTAGTAACGAGAAACGGAGGACAGCAAAACAAGCTGGGAGAACTGATGAGCAAGTTAGTTTTCGACGCAACTGGCAAGTACGTTCACCCGACTCGCTATCGACAAATTGTTGAAACCGAGAGCTCCAAACATCTCAGCAGTAGCGCGCAAAGCGCGATCTCCGAGGACCAGAAACACAGCTCTGTCGTGGCAAGAGTTCACTATCAAAAACAACGATCGCGCGAGGTCGCTACAAAAGCGCACGAATTTCTGGAAAGATTGCACGGCGACAAGGGATCGGAGTTAGAAATGGACGTGCGCTCGAGGCTTTCGGACAAATCGACGTCTTCCCAAGAGCAGGACGATGACGTTAAGGGCGACATGTCTTCTGCGGACGAAGTCGAAACGAGCCCCAAAACACCACCGCGGCCCAAGCCTTTACGAAGGGCTGCAAGTCTAAAGACAGAACGCGCGTCCAAAGCCACTGAAATTGGCGCGAGAAGAAAACAAATGTTGTTCACCCCCGAGGAGGACCGATATCTAAAAACGGGACTTGAACGACACGGCTACGGGCAATGGCAAGCGATTCTAAGAGACCCCGAATTTCATTTTCAAACCGGAAGGACAGCAAACTCTCTGCTGAGCCGTGCTGCGAGGAGATTTGGATCACATTCGAAATCATGCCACAAATAAGTGGATCGACCATCGGCGCAGACATTTGATTAGTCGCGAGTTAACAATGTTATGAATTGAACAGAATTCAAGCTCTCTAGCAAGCCAAATCAATGCGCGAAACGCAATGATATGGCGCAGACTAACTTGAACTCTTCTTGAGAATATAAGTAGTAAAAAGTTCTTTGCATTCCACAAATAAGTGAATCGACCATCGGCGCGGACATTTGCTTAGTCGCGAGATAAAAATGTTATGAATTGAACAGAATTCAAGCTCTCTAGCAAGCCAATACAATGCGCGAAACGCAATGATATGGCGCAGACAGACTTGAACTCTTCTTGATAATATAAGCAGTAAACATTGAAAGTTCTTTGCATGCCACAAATAAGTGGATCGACCATCGGCGCAGACATTTGCTTAGTCGCGTGTTAAAAATGTTATGAATTGGACAGAATTCAAGCCCTTTAGCAAGCCAAATCAATGCGCGAAATGCAATGATATGGCGCAGACTGACTTGAACTCTTCTTGATAATATAACTAGTAAACATTGAAAGTTCTTTGCATGCCACAAACAAGTGGATCGACCATCGGCGCGGACATTTGCTTAGTCGCGAGTTAAAAATGTTATAATTTGGACAGAATTCAAGCTCTCTAGCAAGCCAAATCAATGCGCGAAATGCAATGATATGGCGTAGACTGACTTGAACTCTTCTTCATAATATAACTAGTAAGCTTATCCAGTTGACATTGAAAGTTCTCTGCATGTCACAAATAAGTGAATCGACCATCGGCGCGGACATTTGCTTAGTCGCGAGTTTAAAATGTTATGAATTGGACAGAATTCAAGCTCTCTAGCAAGCCAAATCAATGCGCGAAACGCAATGATATGGCGCAGACTAACTTGAACTCTTCTTGAGAATATAAGTAGTAAAAAGTTCTTTTCATGCCACAAATAAGTGAATCGACCATCGGCGCGGACATTTGCTTAGTCGCGAGATAAAAATGTTATGAATTGGACAGAATTCAAGCTCTCTAGCAAGCCAAATCAATGCGCGAAACGCAGTAATATGGCGCAGACTGACTTGAACTCTTCTTGATAATATAACTAGTAAACATTGAAAGTTCTTTGCATGCCACAAACAAGTGGATCGACCATCGGCGCGGACATTTGCTTAGTCGCGAGATAAAAATGTTATGAATTGAACAGAATTCAAGCTCTCTAGCAAGCCAATACAATGCGCGAAACGCAATGATATGGCGCAGACAGACTTGAACTCTTCTTGATAATATAAGCAGTAAACGTATCCAGTTGACATTTAAAGTTCTTTGCATGTATGGAATTGTCAAACAGTGGTTTCGATAAACGATGTGTATTCTTTATATAAAGATTCACCCAGCTTAAAGGAGCTATACCAGGATGATTTTGAGTTTTTTTGGGGTCAAAACTGCTCCAAATTGAAACTAAGTACCTTTATCGTGCATGAAATGCTTGTAGAAAACTAAGTGGAAGATATCAAGTGAATTCTCAAAGAGAGAATAAACCATAATCAGATTTTTAGCGAGTTTTCCAAGAGAGAAGCGATAAACTTGAAAAAATTGGCCAATTTTTTTCGAGATATTGGCCAATATTTTCAAGATACAATCCATTTCCATCCTGGTCATGTGCAGCGCGCAAGACTGTTAGTTTTACTCAAAAAACAAAACAAAACTGAACCCTTATTGTTGGGTTTTTACTGAACTATTCTTGATAATATAAGTAGTAAACTTGTCCAGTTGACATTGAAAGTCCCTTGCATGTACTGATGTAATTGTTAAACAATAGTTACAATTAAACAATTAAATTAAACAATAGGCGACGTGTAGTAGTATATAATTGAACGATACATCCCGCTTAACTTTTAAGCTCGAAAAAATAACACAGAGAATAAACTACAGAATCAACAGCGCCATTTAATTTTGAAGCATTCAACGCTTTCTGCCACTGGACTTGATTTACACAACTCTCAGAATAATGAAAACGACCGCCTTATGGTCTATCTTAGAGATAAACTGCGCTGATTGTGACATTGGAAAATTTTTTATACGAAACGAAACCTTATCAATCAACTAACTCAATCGCTATTTGACTACGTTTGGCTTTTTCGAACTACTCTGAAATTTAACACGCTGCATGTATGAAATCGTCAACTCGCAAATGATGATGAATTAAATCTCAACGCACTGGTTGAAATTTATTGCTGACTAGGGCTAAAGAAGCGTTTAATCTGTCCGTTATTTTCTTTCCTTCTATCTTCTTTACTTCTTCGCTCCAGGGCAGTCAGAGGAAAAAAAGAACGCCACTCCTTTCATCTGCGTTTTAATCGCCTCGTCACACTCCGCCATCGCGCTTTTGCAAGCAAATGTTTCTCCACAGGTCGTCGACGTTTCTGTCTTGCTCTTTTCTGGCGTACGCTACTTTAGTAGATAGCAATGAACAAGTTCCTTGCACGGCTGGTAATACCTTGCTAACCATGCCAGGGCACTTCGGATTCTCTGAGGTTAACACAAGCAAGATATGAAAAAAAAAACATCAATAACGAACATGATCTTAAACGATGCATTCACATGTTTTAAAATTACAAAAGCTTGGCGATTCGTGCATCACATAAGACTGCCTGCCAGAGGTAAACAGTTTAAACTTGAGTGTCTTTGCATGTTTTCATTCTTGATATGTTTCGTTCTATGCGGCGAGGCTTAGTTTACCCTGAGTTTGACGAAATTTCTTGCTTAACAAATATAAGAAATCCGTCTACAGGAGAGAATTGAAAACTACGTACCTTACTGTTTACTTGCCGCGCCGGTGTCTGTAGCTGTGTAAAGTGCCAAGAGCGTCGTTTTTCAGTCTACCTTTTATTCTTTCTTGGTAGCTTGTTTGTTTCTATTCTGACAAGATCCTTTGTTTGCCATCTCACGTAATACAAAATTACAGCAGAACGCTATTGTCATAAAAAGGAACTGTTGCAGGAATGCCGATTCGATGTGTAAATAATGATGTAATTTACAGCCTACCAGTAAAAAGGAGTGACCGTTTTGAATCTCAATTTTGTAAAGTCGTTCGTTCAATCAAGTTTGGCCATGACCAAGGCCAAGCATTTTTTTGTTTAGTTAGCTCAATTAGCAGTTTTCGATGCCGGGTATTGTTTAAAAATAACATCACAGAAAAAAGGAATGTTATTACATTACAGCTATGCCCTTCGTGATTATTTTTCTGGTTGATTAAAAAAAATATCACACTCTTTTTTGAGTTTGTCGTTAAAAAAAGCCGATTCGACGTGCAAATAATTAAAAAAATTTTATTCCACTTTCTTCTCTTAAAATTGGTAAAGTCCAGAAATGTTTTTAGTCAATTTAGTCAGTTAACAATTCCTGGATTTTCAAAACGTATCGTGGATGTTTATTAAAGCTATTCCTCTTGTACTATGTTTCTAGTTGATTTAAAAAAAGGTATAAAATTCTCCTGTCTTAAAAAGAAAAGTCACAGAATGGCGATCTCAGATACAAAATACCATGTACAGGTTTCATTCCACTACTAGAAAAATAAGGCCGTTTCGAATTTCAAACAAATTCTACAGTAAATGAAAACCGCACCAAAAGAATATCTAATTGTCCAGAGAAATATCAAGTGCCGTCCCCGTTGTATCCGTCACATCCGTTACACTCAGGAAATTTGTACAATTTATTTCTGTTCTCCGTTGTAAAATGATCAAAACCACAACGGAACTTAAGAGTAAATGAACTTAAACAGAACTTAGAGTAAATGAGAAGTGCATTAAGGAATATCAAACTTGACAGCGTGCTGTTCCCGTTGTATCCGTCATATCCGCCTAACACTCAGAAAATTTGTGGAAAAATGGAAATGGAAATGGAAATGGAAAATGGAAATGGAATTTCTCCGCATTAAAGAAATCTTAAATAGAACGGAGATCACGGAGACACGGAGACAGTACTTACAGTTCTCAGTAAACTAAGTCTCTCTCTTCTGTTCTCCGTAGTAAAGAAATCTAAAACACAACGGAGACGGCGGAGAAACGGAGACAGTACTTACAGTACAAAAAAGAAAACAAGTATCTCTCTCTCTCTCTCTCTCTCTCTCTCTCTCTCTCTCTCTCTCTCTCTCTCTCTCTCTCTCTCTCTCTCTCTCTCTCTCTCTCTCTCTCATATATATATATATATATATATATATATATATATATATATATAAGAGAGAGAGAGAGAGAGAGAGAGAGAGAGAGATACTTGTTTTCTTTTTTGTACTGTAAGTACTGTCTCCGTTTCTCCGCCGTCTCCGTTGTGTTTTAGATTTCTTTACTACTGAGAAGAGAAGAGAGAGACTTAGTTTACTGAGAACTGTAAGTACTGTCTCCGTGTCTCCGTGATCTCCGTTCTCTTTAAGATTTCTTTAATGCGGAGAAATTGCACAAATGTTCTGAGCATAAGGCGGATATGACGGATACAAAGGGAACAGCACTTGCAGCTCTGTTGTGCTGTCAAATTTGATATTCCTTAATGCACTTCTTATTTACTGCATGTTCTGTCCCCGTTGTTTGTTGTTGTTGTTTTTTTAATTTAAACGGATATGACGGATACAACGGAAACAACAGTTACAGATGTATCATATGAAATGACATTGAACTGAAATAAGTCTTGCTGTTGAGATATAGGAACAAGTGGACCTATCAATGTCTGTTCCTATTTTAAAGGAACGCATTTAGAGTTAAGCCAATTCTCGAAATCGTATCGCGCTGCGACAACAAGAAAAATCAATTTCTAGCATCGTACCACCTTGAACTTATAAGAAATGATCAGACATGCAGAGATTATTGCTGGAGTCCAACCGATTTTAACGTTTTAAAAAAGGGAACAGAAATTTTGGGAAACGATCACCACCGGCAGCATCACTACGATCATCATAATTATCGTCATCATCATCATTATACCCGTCCCACCAACATCATCACCATCATCATTATCATACATGTCATCATTATCATCATCATTATTATTACCACCACCACCAACATCATCACCATCGCCATCAACACTTTCACATATTATCATCATTATTATTACTACCACTACTGCCATTACCATCGTTATCTTCATTATCATTACGATCAACATCACCATCATCATCATCATCATCATTATTATCACCTGCATTATCATTTGAACAGCGAAAAGAATTCTCCATACCTTATACTGGGAATCTCTTCTGATTTCAACGTTGGCTTGAATCCATTTATCACCCTGTTCACCGCTCTTTTGCCAAACAGTACTCATTGTACCGGCACCGTTCTTTAACTTCACCCTAAGTTCTCCCATTCCTGTCCCAAGCATGTGGTACCAGAATTTCAGGCGTCGACATGTTGTTCTGGGAAGGTCCTGGCTAAAGAAACAGGCAGTTTGGCCTGGCCGAGCGGGCGACGAAGCCTCGAAATATACATAAGATCCTGAAGGAGAGTACAAGACAAACGTCGACTGTTTAGTGAATTTCTCTCGCCATAGCCGTTCTAATATAATAGGCCATTTGCACGATGACGTCATAAGACTACAACTACCAGAATCCTTCAGTGTTTTGTTTTGTAGTGCAAATTAGGGCTATTGTTATTTAAACCGCACTGGGATTACAAAATTTAAATAAGAAAGGAAAAACGAAATGAATTCTGGTAGTTGTAGTCAAATGACGCCATCATGCAAATGGCCTATTACACATTGCAATGTTTCGTGGGTTCAAAATGTGTCAGTCATTTCCAAACATCAAAACAAATTAGAGCAGTTTTCGATTGAGTGTCGAAAGTAATTACACAATTGCTTTGGTTTTGCATTGCTACGCTTTGTGATTAGCTAAAAAATTACGCGCCATTTTCTCGACCAATCAGAAGTAAAACCAAAACCAATCGTAACTTGCTCGCACGCGTTTTCCCGCGCTTGATGCCGCCGACATGTAATTGCTTCGAACTCTGATTGGTTCATTGGATTGTTTACAACTGCTGTGGTTGGTCAGAGTAATTACTTTGGTTTTGGTTTTACGACATTCAATTGAAAACCGCTCTATCTGGCAATGACGTTCAGCCAATTCTCCACCATGTGGGTAGGTTTAGCGATCAAATGCCCCACTGGTCGGAGCCTCACAAAGCCCTTATCACTTTCCAACGAACCGGTTAGCAAATTCAAGTTTGAACGTTCTTTATTGGAATAGCAGATTTCAACTACACGCTTTTATGGGCGCGATCGTTTAAATGCCTCCTTTGGAACGCTGGTTGGGTGGTCCCTACTATGTGCGGAGACAGTCACAGTAGGCCCAGCTTATGACCTGGCGTGCGTTTCTCGAAAGTCCCGAAAACTTTTCGGACCCGAACAGCTGTGTTACGTGCAGAATGTTTACCAATAAAGATTCGGTTTTTGTTGAATTTGAAAGCTAAGCAATAAAACCTTACGTTTACTACACAACTTTAGCTGATTTGTGGGCTAAAAAGGTTCAACGCCTTTCGTTAGAAACTACATTTAAAAAATTGCTTTCGGGCCCGAAAAGTCTTCGGGAGCTTCGAGAAACGCACGCCTGGTGGGTGATCTGGAATAAACTCACGCATCACTATTACTTGCTTCATCTTAGACGGAAACCTAAGCAAAACTAAACGCTAGCGTAGCAAATTTATATCCTCCGAAGCCTGACATCAGCCAATGGTACAAATTACAAGAATGGTAAGCCGGCTAAATTAGGCCTGTGTACACTTTTTCCGGGGGATAATGCGGATTTGCATATTTGTCTTGTTGAGGTTATCGATCTGCTCACCTGAGCCGGAAGTGTGGTCTCCGTTTGGTCCTGTGTTTGAACTACTGGTAGCACCACTATGACGATACCACGTGGGATAGGTGTTGACCTGGCACATTGTCCAATGGCACAATCCGCCCGCCTCAAATTCACAATCATAAGGACCTTAAAATTGCAGTTCTATATCAACAAATAGCTTAAAAAGAGTATCACTGCATATACTCTACTCTTTGAACAATAGGCCACACATTTTTATGATTTATTGGCTCGATAAACAAAGTGGCGTATTGGAATAACACATGAAGAGGTTGTAAGTCATGAGGCAAATGCGAGTGATTTACAAGCTTTTCGAGTGTTACCCCAACTTCTCAAGTGGTTTATTGCACCGATAAACCATGGAAAAAGGTTGCTGCTAGTTAATTGTTATTAACCTTATAAAATTTATTAATAATTTAAAAGGAAAATACAAAAGAAATACAAATTTAATAAAGGTTTGTAAAACCTGATTCATAACAGCTACAGTCAAATCCGTATAAAGCGGACACCCTTGGGACCCTCGTTAGTATCCGCTAACTGACCGGGTGTCTGCTTGATACAGGTTCTGGGTTCTGATACATTGCTCACGTACTGATTTTATTACATTTTAATTCATAAACCTAATTTGCAACTGTCTGTATCGCGTTGTATTACTTAGTAGACGATAATCCTACAATACAGGTTTCCGCTTAATCCGCTTAATACAGGTTTCGTCGGGAGCCCATCAAATATCAAATATCGATTCTATATCAAGTGAACAATTAAGTTCCAAGCCTTATTTGTCTTGTTACCAGAATTCCATCGTGCCCTATCGTTATATTTTATGCTGTTTTTCTTTCTCTTTTCGACGTTTCTTGAATTAGAGGTGTATAAAAAAGAGTGTACAGAAGAAAGACAATTTGTTACCCAGTCCACATCGACGCATAACACATTCTCCGACTTGTTGACTATCGCCTTCACAGTCCTTCCCGTCATTCTTAGGGGCAGGATCGTCACATTGCCTGGTTCTTTTGTGGTTACCCCTGTCACATGTCGCGCTGCAAGACGACCACGCTGACCACTTTCCCCAGTGCCCATCTACTGGTGCTGTGAGGTGTTTGAAATATCAATCAAATTGACATCTAACAATTATGGGGGAATAATCATACTCTCAGTCGCTTCATACCACAGAAACCGGGTTAAGATCTGGCAGTTGTGAGCCACTAGAATGTACCTACCCTACCTATGTTGAGGTGGGGACTTGTTCCACTGTTATGTTGTTAATGCAGATACCCTGCTAGTGGAGTCCATTTCGATTGAAGACGGGGACCCTGATGGCATGGTGACGTTTCGTAACGAAATAGTTTGATTCGTTAAACCATTTTATACCCAACATTAAAATGCAAATTCTCCTTTCTTGTGTCCATACGTTTCTTACAGAAGTAGTGAAGAGAAGTTAAAATGTCAAGAGAATTCAAACTGGGTTATCATGGCTTAATTCTCTTGACATCTCTGATTGATTAAATATTGATATTACAAGAAGAAAATTTATCGAGGATCACTATCGGGACTTAAAGGTTAAAGGTTATAGATTTAACTAGACACAACTGTTTGATTACCATAACACTTGTCATCAGGACAGTTTTCCATCTGAGTTTCAACACCATAATAATCTGCTCCAGGGCAGTTGGCAAGGTCATGTGATGCACAAAATCGCTGGCGCTTATGCCTGCACTGACTGTCGCATGGACCAAAGGCTGTCCATGAGCTCCAACCGCCGCTGGGACCTGGAAATGAGAGTATGTCAGGTAATTTTCTGTGATGATTGACGCACAAAGCTGTGCTTTGGATTCACCAACAGTCTCCAAACTTTGTGAATTTTCCTGAAATATATTTGGACAGATCGATTTGACAGTTTTCTGTTAGTGACAGGTGATTTTCAAATAGTAGCCATGTCAGTTTTAAGGTGGCTCCAAGTAGTTTTTTATTTGCGTCACACTTCCATTTTTGAATGCGCTTATACATAATCTTACTTTAGCTCAATGAATCTGAATTTGATTCCTCGGCAATAAAGAGATCGAGCTTTTCATTCAAATGCAGTTTTGCTTGACGTTTTCGCTTTTTTAAAACCGCATTTGAATGAAAAGCTCGATCTCTTTATTGCCGAGGAATTAGTCAGAGCTATTTGCAGGGAGTAATAATTTTAGTCTCACGAAACGTTCTGTGGTAATTTTATGATAATTTGTGAGACCTATGGAATGTTTTGACCGCCTATATTTCAAACATGAAAAACACGTATTAAAAATGTTTTAGCGAATTATTCAAAATCGAACAGTTTAATTTGTTTGAAAATTTTCCATTTAGTGTGCTATACTGTGTAGATTATAGTGCGTGCATTTATTCGCTTGTCGCGGGTAGCCCCAAAGTCGAAAGATATTTTGAAAAAACTGTTTTTCGCCATATTTGTTTACCGTTGCTATGGAAACGATGATTAGCATAAAAAGAGCATCATCCAAAACTTTCATCCAAGTCTTACATCTGGTTCAAATTCAGATTTATTGAGCTGAAGTAAGAGTATGTACAAGCGCATTCAAAAAGGGAGTGTGACCCCAAAAAAACTACTTGGAGCCACCTTAAAGCATGTTTGCCAAAATTTTGAATTTCCTGTTTATTCTAGCGTTTTGATAAAATGCTTAATTTTCTGGTTGCAACATTTAACGTTTTGTACCATTTTAGATCCTTTCGTTTCGTTCACGTTTTAGCCAATTTTCAGTGGCTTTTTGTAACGTTATGAAAAAAATGAAGAAATCCAAGATGGCGGCTGTTAGGAAATCATGACGTAAATCCCACAAAATGTGACGTCGTCATATCATGTTTTCAGCCTTGTGGAAAACGTTTTTGGACGTACTATATACCTTTCAAATTTTATTGCGTGATTAAAACACTTAGAACTTCAGGTTGGTTGCCCCAAATCCCAGAAGACAAAACAATGAGTGAACTTAAAGCATAATAACTATAATATAATATGTATAATATAACAATCTGATTAGATTGCAGAGCGGGAGGGTTCAAATCCCCGGTCTCACCACCAACCAAGGTGTTTAAGTAACTGGTAAGATCATGCTGACTGTGCTCAAACACCCTGTCTAGGTTCATTGCATACATCTTCATTGATACATCTTCTCAAGTGGGGGGCGTTGTCCCCTGTAAGAGGTACAACCTTTTCTTGGGAGAAGGGGGTTAGGGGGATACAGCCATGGACCCACAGTAATTGACATAAGCTGTTGTGGTGTCTCCGCCAGGTCTAGTGCTAGCACTTTTTTCGGCATAATTTGGTCAAAGAGCATTTTTGAGCACTTTTTCTCATAATAATTCAGCCAATAAATTGGTTTTAAACTAGATTTCAGGACCTTTTTGAAATAAGCCGACATACTTTACCTTTCTTATATGTGTTTTATATCAATAACGTTTCTCTATTCAAACTTAGATTGCTCATTTCGACAAATGAAAAGCTTCTATTTTAGTTTTGAGGAAGTCTGGAATTTACTGTTATGCCCAGGGCCCCAGAGCAGTCCCCTTTCTCAAAATTGAGACAAGATGGCGTCGGCCACGGTTAAGCCTAAAGAATACCGTTCAGAAGGACGTCGGACACCTTATTGAAACTTATATAACGGAGTAACTGGTTAGCTTTCAGTTGATGTTATGGGTATAGTTAAATTTAGGTGGTACAGTGGTACAGTGGTACGGTAGGCTATCTAAGCCTAAGCCTAGCTGAGATCACAGGTTCAATCCTGAGTGGGGGATTTTAGATTTTCTTTTTTACACTTAAAAATTTATTGAAAATAAAATTCTAAGTGTCGACATTACGTTATATAAGTCTTAATAAGGTGTCCGACGCCCCTCTAAACGGTATTCTTTAGGCACAACCGTTGGCCACGATCGTAGAAAGAAGTGGGGGAATCAGTCGACCGACTCCTGCGCTGATATCTCGAAAGCGATCGCTAGACTAAATATATGCACAGAGGACACTCTGATATAAAGAAAATTGCTATACAGAAGAGAAATAATAAATTTCCAGGTGGAAAATTGAGCATCAAAAAACATAATTTTGAAAAATAAGCATAATGTGTGCATTCCTTTTTTGAAAAATTTGAAAAATTTGAAAAATAACTGGCACCGATAGGAGCAAAAAATTCCAGTTTTACGAGCACAATCGTGAGGTGCCTAGCCAGGTCTGGTAAAGCTGAATAACAAGAACTATAATGTAGCTTTTATTAAAATTAAAAAATACAGGTTTCGCGGTTATAGAAAACTAGAAAAAAGCTGCACATCACCTGAACAGTCGTATAGTGCATTCAACTGAGCAATGTCTGTTTTACTGAACCCGTTCCGCTGACCAAGCTGTTTGTTTGGGTCATCGATGGCTCGTATGGTCGGCTGGCCGTTTGTTGAAAAGCTGGTTTTTCCATAATGCATTATGCTGTCCGTGTCATAAACTTCATTTAAATAGTCAACTGTATGAAGATTGTATTTGTTAAAATTGTGTTCTTTACCTGAAAAATAGAATGTTTGAGATTAATTATTCAACCATGTCACGGTTCCACTTGTGGCCGAGACCACTCTGGAGGAATGATTAAAAACATTAATTTGAAAACCAAAACACATACTGTTTAACCGAAACGAAAGTTGGTGTTGATTCGTATTAAATCATATCCTGATGACAGTAAAATTTTGAAACTAATCATTGGTCTGTCGCTAGTCATATGATGAGGGGCTAAATCTGGTGGAGGATTTGATGTCACGACATCCGGGTTACGGACAAAAAATAACTTATTATCCTCTACTCCTTTTCATGGATTATGTAACTAACAACATTGTAATTAAACAAATATTTGGGAACAAATATTTGAAATAGAATGTAACAAATTAAGAAACCCAATTGGCAGGAGGCCAACCAGTTGGCTATGTCATAGTTAATAAATCGCAATGGTTATAAAACCTGAGACATTTCTTTGTTCGATATTTTTGTTGGCGTTTTTCGGACTTGATCGCGCACAACCACACTAGAGTTTGAACGTTGTTCGCGCAACTAACCAATAGAAATGTTTCCCTTAAGTTATTCACTCAGCGTGTGATCGCCAATTAAAAAAAAAGATGTGTGCGGTTGTAGTACTTTCTACGTAAATTGTATGTCCTTTGTTATCGCCATTGAGTAGCTATAGACGTCTGCAAGGTTTCATAATGAACCATTCCCTCGACTAACTGTTGCTATATGAAAAGCGTGATCGAGTCGTTCGTTACCAGGCTCAATATTCTCCCACAGGATTTCGATGTACTGGTCACGATCATAGCGTGACTGCTCGTGCCAGAAGCCAGCTGCATGCATCATCTCATGCATAATAACACCTTGATGGTTACAGCCTCTTCCCAGAGATATATCCTGGGACCCAGTCTTCCAGTAGTGAACTCCCACTGAAGAGTAACATCTGTTGTGGAAATTAGGAAGAACAAAGTTTTATGACACGCAAAATTAAATTAAATCCGATTACACTGCAGTGTGCAGACATGTGCAGACCCGGGTTTTTTAAACATGATTCGCCGCTTTCCCCCCCCCCCCCCCCCCCCCACATCCCCCATTGTCCATCCATGATCAGCCAGACAATTGTGAAGGAAATTCACACATAAACTGAATTCCATTAATACAGCTGACTCCCTGAAACGTAAAGTGCCCAATAAAGATCTCAGGGCAGTGTGCAGACATGTACAGACCCGGGTTTTGTTAAACATGATTCGTCGGCTATGATTCGCCGGCCATTGTCCATCCATGATCAGCCAGACAATTGTGAAGGAAATTCACACATGAATTGAATTCAATTAATACATGCTGACTCCCTGAAACGTAAAAAGCCCAATAAAGATCTCAGTGCAGTGTGTAGAGCCGTTTTTTTTTTTTCAGACATAATTTGCGGTTCTGATTCCTCCGTCCATGATTCGCGTGTCATGATTCTCCAGTCGTGATCCGCCTGACATGATTTGTTCATTATCAGAAAATAGTTAGGGTCATTCACCGATCTTGCTCTTTGAGGATATTTCTATTGTCATTACCAGAGGTCAGTATAACTTATCGGAGGTACTGGTTTAAGTATATTATTCTCACCCGGTTTTTTTCACAAACGTTACCCATCGTGGTTCTTTTTCGTGCGGTTTCCATCTTATGCAGGTATGGTTTGTAAACTGCTGAATTGCGGCTTGGATAGTTGGACCATATTTGTCTGTCACTAAATGGAGATAATCGAACGTTTCAACAGAAAAAAAAAACTACGCACCGCGATTATGGCAAACGCGGTGGCGAACGTCATAAAGTACCACGTGATCATGATTTTAATTTCGCGCCATTTTTCACGTTTGCAAGGAATTTCGTACAAATAAGGCTTGGAGGTGAAAAGCCCTTATGCATGTATACGTCAGAGTAGCTAATTTCACCCCCAAGCCTCGCTTTCGAAGTTTAAACCTGTAACAATCTCATCAATGTATTCTCAAAGGAGCACGATTGAAAAGAATACCCACTCAAAAACAACGCAAACTTGTCAAAGGTTTGCAAGGAATTTCGTGCAAACGAGGCTTGGTGCTGAATTTTGAGCTGATGACGTCACATCCATAAGGCCTATTTTGAGCTGGTGACGTCATCATATCAGTTTTGAATTTTTGACTAAACTGTAGAATACCCGGTCACTTATTTGCATCTCGTTGAATAAGAATGGATCATTTTGTTTTCATATACCTCGTTCTGTAAAACGTTCAGGGATATGTATCTACTGTATATGAAACTTTTTCGAAGCCAGTCGGTATATGTTGGCAAATTTCGTTGTATGCTAATCCGTCTACTTGCTTTTTTTTGTATGCTAATAACTTCTTTGCACAATACTCAAAACGGTACCGCGATAATTCTAACGGTGGTCATTTTAGATTTTAGCATCCTAAGCGGTACCAATCTATACATTTTGACCCCTAAAAGGTACGACGAGCACCCACGTCAATTTTATTTGCGAGTCGGGGGGGGGGGGGGGGGTATATTAGCAAAATCTTACCAAGTTGGCTATCAATTTCGTAAGGAATGATCTTTGTCTTCCAGATGTACTGCCTTAGTCTCTGTGCATTTCTTTTTTCTCGTACATCATCTTCACTTGGCCTGTCTGTATCCTTTACGATATCACCCTCGTACAAATTTGGCTCAATATCCACAGCTTTAAAACAATAAGATATGAAAGATAAACTTTCAAGAGCATTTGGGCAAAAAATAACAACACTGTCAAGAACCAGTTTTGACCTCAGACTAAATTCATTAACTGAATTGGAATTGTCTAATCACTCTTGCCATTCATAACAGACACAGATAATCCAGTAAACTTATCAGAGAACTGGTAGCAAATATATGCCGAGCCGGGGGCCAAACGCGGGAAAGCGCGTGCAGACAGGTCTGCATTGGTTTTGGTTTTACTTCTGATTGGTTGAAAAAGTGGCACGAGATTTTAAAGCCAATCACACAAAGTGTAGCAATGTAAGTTCAAAGCAATCGCTCAATTACTTTCACCGACACTCACTCACGACACCGCACTATTAGCAACAAAAGAACACCATAAATACCTTCATTGATCTTGTCGATAATTTCTGTAGCAGTCAGAGTAGGATCGTCGTGGACTGTGAGAACTTAATAAGAATGAAACCGAAATGAAACCGATCAGCACACAACAACACATCAAAAGATGGATACTAAATAGAAATTAAGTTAATATACTTGTTTCCTAATTACAATCTTTTAGTTGTATGTGAATAGACTACTTGTCCGCATTATTTGGCTTGTACTTCGTGGAAGACTTAATTATTTGCACGCAAAACGTCCCGGCACTTATTTAGGGTTAAAAACTCATTTGTTATGGATATCACTACCCAAAACAGTAAATAAAAGCTAACCATTTCAAAATGAGTTTTTGCAAATGGGTAGATTTGAAATCACAAATATATGCGCTTTGAAAATTGACAGTTCACATCAAGGCATTTCCATACCGAAAGCTATTTTTTTTCAATTTAGTTTCTAACGAATGACGTTGAAGCTTTTAGCCCGCCAACCAGTTCAACTTGTGTAGTAAACGTAAGATTTCACTGCTTAGCTTTCAAAATCAATGCAAACCGAATCTATATTTGTAAACATTCTGCACTTAAAACAGCCATTCGGGCCCTAAAAGTTTTCTGGGATTTTCGAGAAAAGCTCTCCTGAGGTCTTATAGAGTAATTTCACTCACGTGACCGGCGGCCATATTGGAGTGTTTGAATAAGAATAGAGTTTTTAAAGTCCCATAGGATTCGTTTAGGACACCAATATGGTCGCCAATTCATTGTTTTGGGACACCAATATGGCCGCCGTGACGTCACGTGCAAACGCTGTATATTCGACGTTTTACGGTATTTGATACTAATGACTTTGCACTTTTTTA
>JAJGOT010000298.1:447500-540000 GCA_022457155.1 Cladopsammia gracilis | reverse complement strand
TGAATTTTGCAACCCTATTCTAGACTAACCACCAAAAATCCCTATCTCAGACTCGCTCTTTTCCATAAGCTCTATATTCATACCACTAATCAGTTCCCTGTAAATGATACCCTATGTTATACCAAACCTCTCTGATTTCTATACCCTTTCCCAGAATAAACTGCTTGAAAACCATTCCCATCACTGCGGCACAAACCCAAAAAGCTTATATAAAAGAGTACCCCCGTGTCTATTACTCAAAAGTCCAAATAAAGTCACGCTATTGAATTATTCAAATGTCTGTTTCTGATATTCAAGTAGACAACGTGAACAATTAATCCTACAGTCTTTTTTCTACTTTCTTTTTTCAGTTTAACAGCAGGATAAAGAAGTAATTACAGAACAGATGATGGTCGACAATTTTTAGCTCATTGAAAGACGTTCTTTACTAAATCTCAGCCTGCCGCCGGTATGTTCCTATCCATGGTTTAATACCCAACCACACTGAGTTCTCTATAAAAAGAATGCAATACCACTTCGCTCCTAACATTAAAAAATGCCATTCATATTTCTAGTGTTGAGAGCTGCTACCAGTTATCAACTATCAGTTATCGAAAAGGGGATATCTTGGTGTTACGGAAACTCTAGTTGGTTAGCTGTTGTATTGTGGGGTGAGTATTGTTTCGTGTCTTTTCGCAACCGGTACCAAGAAAATGAAAAGACACGCGTTTCCATACCATTGAAGTGGCCGTTCTCAGACACGCGTTTCCATACTACAAAGTGGCTTTTCTCTTCCACTTAAAATTGTATGAAGTAAAAAGCTTATTTCACACTTGAGAGTAACAAAAGAAAAAAGATTAGAAAAATATACAGTGCCTCAAATCCGAGGGGTAGTCAAGCACTTGTACAAACAATGTCTGTGATTCGCTAAGAAGACAAAAGGATAGGGATTAGGGATAGAGGCATTGTTTAAGTGATATATCAATTGTATCGTTCGCCAATCACAGACATCGTTTGGACAGCTACGGGGTTCCCAATCCGAGTGGTTCGCTTCATACCTAAATCCATATCCACTGAGGGTATCCACTACACAGAGTCTGGCTGCCGGGAGCTGTTAGCAATTTTAACCGGCCTATATCAACCAATGTTACCCATCAAAGGCTCCTATCAGCCAACTCGTAACAATCTTTGGACTCTCCCCTCTCCTAGGCGTTTTGCACTACCGACCTACCCACCCCACCCCCTATTCTCGTGTATGTCCGTAATGATAAAGAAAAGAAATACTACATTGTGTAAACTTCATAAGGTGTGCAACGTTAGTTTGAGATAGCCACCTAAACTTTGTGCAATTTCATTGGCTTAAAAAGATCACGTGTTGGATAGCGTGCCCGCGTTCTCGTTGGCTAAACAATATGCCTTTGGCCTCTCTTTCAAAGCGAGGCTAGGTGCGAAATCTTTCATATGAAAATGAGTTTAAAAATAAAAGTTATTTGCATGTGAATGAAAACTCATTTTCATATGAAAGGTTTCGCACCTGCCCTCGCTTTGACAGAAGGGCTAAAGGCAACTCGGAAATGGCCTATTAACTAACGTGATCATGGTTCCATGTGGCCAACTGAGAACTATAATTTTTAATTTGAACTGACGACAATTACAAAGTTTGTAAACACAAGCAAGAAAGACTTTTTGTAACTGAAAGAGAACTTCAATTGTACTTTTTTGATCACGTTCACTGTTCCAGAGGAAACAGATAACTAAATTCTATTGGTATCAGAGAGCAAAATATGTACTAAAAGTATATATCCAGTGTATTCCTCGCCCCCGGGGGGGGGGGGGGGGTACTTTGCTAATTTTTGGGTGGGGGTGTGCCACTGGGACTCTGAGACCCTTAACCTATACTAGACTATTTTAGCTGCAACCCTATTCTAGACTAAACACCGAAAAACTCTACCCTATCCTAGACCTATTCCAGACTCGCTATTTTCCAGAAACTCGTTCACTATCACAGTTATTAGTTTACAGGGGTCAGTAAAAATGCCGTACTGCCCGCCGTACCGATTTTTAAATGCCATTTGCCAGTAAACCTTGTGTAGACTAAATTCTTCACGCAACTGATCAGTTTCGCTTGAAATGATACCCTATTCTAGACCAAAAATCTCTGATTACCATACCCTATCCCAGACTAAATCGCCTGAAAACCAAACCCTTCACAGCGGCACATACCTATATAGCTCATATATGGGAGTACCCCCCCCTCCCGGGATTCCTCGTCTGTATTACTTGAAACTGCCAATGCGATCGTAAACTGGAACCGTTTTAACAAGGCTTTGATTTACCTCATGATGAGATTAAGCTACAAAACCACCGAAAGAAACTTCATATCACAATGAAATGAATAAGATGACAAAATTTACATCGAATGTAAACGGCAGATTTTATGAAACACAGACCAGACGAATCAACTACACCAAATTGAAGAAACGTTGTCGGGTGAAAAGCATAAGCCATGAACGATGCGACCCAAAGGTTTACTGGGAAGTTGGAAAATTTAATCTTCGTCTGTGACAGAATATACATTATATTATCACAGGATGCATTAATCATGCTCTTAAATGCCTCAAACAAAGAAAACATCTTGATTATCAAGAAATAGAATATAACTAGCTTGGCAATGCTGCCTACCCAAAATCCCATTCGGTCTCATCGTTCATGGTTTATGCTTTTCACGAATCAACGTTTCTTCAATTTGGTGTATATGGACTCCCTAAGCAAGGAAATAAGGTTGTACATGAACTGCGCGGTTAGGTTTGACTGCCCAATGACACTGACAAAACATTTGAAATGAAAAGGCTCAAAGCCGGATTACTGATAAATATATGCAGAAAATACTACCAACTTGTTGCAAAAAGGCAATCCTAATTCCAAATGAAAACGTTTTAACAGAAAACTGATTGCAAACAGAAACATGAAAATGTGCGTGAGAACTTCGGACTGATGAATTATTGCAAATACAGACCAACAAAGATGTTCACGAACTAAGAAATTGAATAAATGAAAGATCTTAAATTACTGAATATCTAAATCCATGTGTAGTAGTATAGTATCGCCTGAACCGTATTTACCTGTCGTTTGTGAGGCACTTTGGAACCTTCGCCGGTTTAATTTCTGTTCTCAGTTTGCAGCTAGTTTACAATGAAAATTCTCAATGTAACTTTATAGTACCTTACAAAGGCCACGGTAAAAGATATACATGCTGTATTTACTTAGATTTTCTTCACATAATAGAACAGAATTAGCTAGAATTTGTTGCAAATTTTGACTGTGTGTTTAGCTGTTTTAACAATACCAGACTCAGTTGCACTGAATAGAACCACGCGATTCTTTTGTTATATTCTTTTCTAACTTAGAGAATAGCTGACATTAACCCACGATTCTGAAAATTGTAAAAAATCTCAATTTCATTGTCTGATTGCATGGACAATTACAAATAAAAAAAAAATTGCGTACCGATTCTGGATCTAATCTCTCCGGCGCGAAAGACTGTGTTACTTACAATGAAAAGCTCTAGAAGATAAAGGCATACGTATCTTCTATTTCAGATTCCAAAATATCTTAACATTACGATTAAATTATTTTATTCAAACACGAAGAAGTTTAAAGCAATGCCGTCTATGGCGACATGTAAAACAAATACTAACAAATCAAACAAGTAAAAAATTTAACGCTTTTAGTTTATGGATTTTTATTGTAATCGTTTTTTCTTTGATCTCTCACTGTTGTCAGCTTGCCTGTTCCCTTGAGTATTATGTATTTTTTTATTTAGATATTCTCAAAGCTGAGTAAACTGACAAAAGCCAAAAAGACAAATCAGAGGAGTTTCATACACTTTCTTTCATATTGTTTGTACATGTCAGTATTAGTTTTATTGCTTTCAATTCAACTCTCAATCTGTCTGAAAAATACTAAAATAATATTTCTAGTCAGAAGCTCATCACTTAGATCTTTCTTATGAGCTTCTGATCAATAAAAAAAAAACCAAGTGAGTTTCAACTATCATCGATTATCATCGACTATCATGTGCCGTTTGACAAATAAGGATGTTCCGAAACCTATTTTTCAAAATTGAAACTACTTACTTAAAAATTGTGTGATTTGTTTCAGTTGTTTAAATAAAGATAAATACAAAATATAATCACAAAGAAACAGAAAAATCAAAGAATCAGAATATGAGGAGAATATAACAGAAACACTGCGATGCAAGGCTTGTTTCCAATTTTGACGCTGTTATAGAGCAGAGATAAAGCGCCAATCTGTAAAACGCCTTCATGAAGTTAGGGCCGGCGGCCGCGGTACAGCCCCGCCTTGGAATTGTTCAACTTCTTTTTCTCCAGAAGCGGGAATTTCAGGATAGTTTTCTTTAGGTTTGGAACGCAACGGCAGTGCAAACACACGATCAGCAGATGTCGATGAACAACAAGAACTAAGCAGCAGTAGGACATTTCTCGCGTGACAACCTCTCGTCCAACCTCCTCTTTACGGTTTTGGGTTGCTTGAACTTGCAACCACAGTACTTGCCAATTTGGTCAGCGGATTCGCACCAAAAACCCATGATGCATTTCAAGTGAAGAGCGGTAGATTTTACAAAATTGTGTAAGAATCTTCACAGGTAATCACCAGATTTTCTATTTCTCTGTCATTAAAAATGCCGTCCGGTCGACAGAGGGTTTCAGCTAATGCTCCCGATACATCCACTGTCTCCTTAAACGAAAAAATCCTCAAGGAATGCCACGATTTATATACAGAGAAAGAGAAAGGTAATGAAACTGCGCTCAACAAAGATGTTTATTTGGCAGTCGCAGGGTGACGTGGAACTTCAAATTTTAGACCCTTTTTATCACGAGTTTTAGTAAACTTAAATACAAGGCCACGTTATGTCTGAAGCGTCTTGATCACTAAGCATCTTGCAATGTTTAGGTCTTGTTACTATTGCCAGTGGGCTGGGATCAAATTTACTGGCTCCGAGGAAGAAGATCACAATTATGCTGCTTGGAAATCATTCTGCGGGCAAAAGTACTTTTATAAACTGGTAAGGTTTTAATTGATTTAATTACACCGATAAGATGAGTATAAGACCTAACCTAACTCAATTTTTCAAATTTGCTTTATGAAGCAGACATTACAAGGGCAAAGTTCCATATTTATTGTGAAAAATACCTTTAAAAAAACGGACACTAAACAGACAGTCAGTATAGCTAAGAGTATGCTCCACTTTAAATAAAGTATTGTTGTTGTTGTTGTTAGACAGTAGAGCATACCCAAAGATGTATGACTCATCTGCCGAGTTTTATGGTATATGGGTACTTGATCAATATTAAAGCGCATGTTCTGTGTTCCCCTCGGTTATTATGTTTTTGTAAAACAGGTATGTGGAAGAACATGTCCAGAAGACCGGTGTTGCAATCGAAACTCAGGGACTCACTTTTGTCACTAGTGGAAAGAAGCGAGAATCTTTAACGGTGAGATGCCTTGACTTTAGGTATCGCAGAAGCTGAATAGTTCATTTGTTCAGCTGTGCAACGCGTACAAAATAATTAGATAATTCCAAATAAAGTATGCATGTTCTGAAAGCTTACATGTACTTCCCTTACATCTTAGATTTTTGACTTATCCTGATCAAAATCAAAGTTTATTGCTTCTCTCTTGGAAAACTTACTAAAGCTCTAATTATGGTTTATTTTCTCTTTGAGAATTCATTTGATATTTTTCTTGTAGTGTTCTTTAAGCATTGCATATATGACAAAGGGACTTTATTTTAATTTTGGGCGGTTTTGACCCAAAAATCTCAAAATAGTCATGACAGTGCTGGAAATAACAGTTGGTCATCGGACATTGTCCGACCAAAATCTAAAAATGTCTGTTGCTCAGAAGTGGTGACTGAGCACAAAAATTACTTAGCTTTTGCCTTGAAAGTCTTGTTAACTCATCGTGTTTGATTCCCAAATTTACACTGTTTGTACACATACGATTTATTTTGCTGTAAACGGCTGTCTTGATTCAAGAAAATTCAGAAAAGGCCGTGTCATTTGAAATCACTCTACATTGCATTGCAAAGCTTCTTATAGCATGTCATGTATGCTTACCGATTGTGTCTCAGGAAAAATCCAAAATAGCGGATGTCCGACTAATTTTGTAAAATGTCCGATCAAAAGGGAGGTTTGAAAGGACACATGTCCTTCTAAGCAAGAAAAATTATTTGCAGCACTGCCATGACATACATGTAGCTCCCTTAAGAAAGCCAAGAATTAATAATCTACAGTATTTACATTTCAGTATGTAGTCTACTGAAATTCATGCTTCCAGAAAATATCCATCCCCGGTGCATTGGAAATTCTGAGAAGGGGTGGGGACTCAAAAGTTAAAGAAAAACTAAGCTAGACTGGAATTTTCCTGAGTGGTGGGAGTGGGGGCCAAAAGTCAAAAGTACCTAACAGAGGGTGGGAGGGGGGGATGAATACATGTATTTTCAGAAACAACACAATGGATCAAGGAGTGTTGAAAAATAGCAACCATATTTACATGTTAGTAAATAATGTTGTAGAACACCAATTGGTTATTAAATACATGTAAAAGAATAGCCCAATTTCGGTATATTAAAATTCAACTTCAAACAAAAGACATTGCTACGAAGCTTAGTGGAATAAACCATATAAATCCCTATTATCATTCCCCTAAGCCTCGTAGTGATGTCTTTTGTTTTCAGCGGAATTTTAATATATCGAAATTGGGCTATTGTTGTTTGAAGTAAATCATGAATTATTTTACAGGGAAATGCTACATTGCATCTGTATCCACATTTCAAATCATTACAAGACCTCGAAGGTAAGGTTCTGGTCACTGAATGTATAAGTACATGTACTTGTTACAGGTACATGTACATGCAGCTGTTGCAGTCAAAAGGCCATTTCCAAGTTGCTTTATACCTTGTCATCATTTAACAAGACTTGATGCACAACCTTTTATATGAAAATGAGTTTTATTTACATGTGAATAAAAACTTCTTTCATATGAAAGATTGTACATCAAGCCTGGCTTTCATAGGCAATGGCCTATTGTGATGCTTTTTTTATGCTTATCTGATTGTACTAAACTGAAATGGGGTTTTCTGAGAAAAAACTTCAAATACAGTGGTTCTGGGCTAATGGTTTTCAAAAGATTCAGAATGATTTTAATTGTTCATCAATTATGTTCAACCGTTTACACGTAAGGCCACATGTTTAAGATATCCGTTTATCAATTTTGTTCAACCGTTTAACGTTTTCAGCTTTCCGTTTAACATTTTTCTACAACCAATTAACGTTTTGCTCAATCCGTTTTTGGACTTTGCCCAACTGTTTAACGTTTCCAGCTTTCTGTTTAAAATTTTTCTACAACCATTTAATGTTTTGCTCAATCCATTTTTGGACTTTGCCCAACCGTTTAGCCCTTTTGGCTATCCGTTTAAACGGAAATGAAATCCATTTAAATGCTTGTGTTAACCGTTTACTATCCGTTTACCATCCGTTTACAATCCGTTTATTTTTACCTGTTTAACGGAAAACCGTTAGTGTCCTTTTTCGCTTTCCAGGTCACATATTATGGAATCATTGCCAGTCCAAATTATTTATATAATCAGATAACAATGTAGTAAGGCTGCAAATAACAGCCCGTCATCGGACAAATGTCTGGTTTTGTAAGCTTAACCAGGCCTGACAAACAGACTGGGTAGTTCTGCTACGATTTAAAATTCAGACAGAAAATCTTTTCTCTCTGTGAAACATGGAAAACTTTTCCATAATTAACTTTGAATGTGCCATGTACCAGTACTTTTCAGTAAAGATAAACCATGCAGAACAAGAACAACAACTCTTTGAGTAGTGAAGTCGTGCTTTAAGAAGCTTTAAGGGTCTTGTAAGTGCCCTAAGGTGCGAGAATTAATTCAATATATTGTTATGATTTGTTTTACATGTACAGTCGCTTTTCCAGTCACACTAGGTGATCTGTCACGAACGTTACTACACTGTAAACCTTTAATCAGTCTTTTGCAATCACTCGTGCATGAAAGGTCAACTTAATACTTCCATGTATCTGTTGCTCGAAAAGAAAGAAAACGAAATCGTTATCGAATGGAACTCTCGCCAAACCCGGCAATAATGTAAGTTCCTTTTACTTGATCTGTTTTGTTTCGTCATTTTCCTTTTTCTTATGACTTGTTGTAAGCAACAACAAGTTGTTGAGCTTGAAGTTGCTATATCAATGATATGACGTCACTAACACTTCGCCTCAGGCTATAAACCACTTGAAAAATCTGAACTTTTTCACAAATTGCAGCCCATTTTATAGAGTTGTGGCCTTGGCTCAGAGCCAAGGGGACGTCTCTACAAACTTGTCTGACCCGACTGACTTCTTGTGAGGTCAATATTGTCCCTACATGTAGATTGACAAAAGACTTGCTTAGAGAAGAAAATGATTTGCAGGCTTCATATACATGTAGTATGCTACTTTTGTAGGTGTTGTTGACTACTTGACAACTGAAATATCAACTTCAAAACAAAAGAAGTTCAGTCTGGTGACATTTGTTGACACTCCTGGGCTTGTTGATGGGGATATGAAATATGCATTTGATGTTGACGATGCCATCCTTTGGTTAGGTGAGTAATAACTATAATAATAATAATAATAATAATAATAATAATAATAATAATAACTACTTCATATTAAACTACTGTTGACAACTAATGGTTCAATTCCGTATTATTTTTAAGCTACTATTATTCGTTTATGGGCGGCACGGTGGTCTAGTGGTTAGCGTGTCGGACTTTCAACCTGAAAGTCGGTTGTTCGAGCCTGGTCTCTGCCGTCGTGTTGTTTCCTTAGACAAGAAACTTTACTCCACACCGTCTCTCTCCACCCAGGTGTATAAATGGGTACCGGTGACAAAATGCTGGGGGTAACCCTGCGATGGACTAGCATCCCATCCAGGGGGGGAGTAGCAATATTCCTGGTTGCTTCATGCTACAGAAACCGGGTTAAGCTCCGGCCGTGTGGGCCATCGTGGCCCGAGTGCGACTTTTTTTTTTACCTATTATTAGTTTACAAAGCACTTAAATGGCAAAGCACCGTGTTATATTTCTAGTCTGCTGAGTTATCAGAGGTTCTCTAGGTCATTACATTCCAGTGGCCAAGAACTGCTCACAGTGCCACTGGGTAAACTTAAGACTTATGGAGACTGGGCATTCAGCGCTGCTGCACCAAGACTATGGAATGACTTGCCTCTTAGCATTCGAAAATCCCCATCGGTAGCTGTTTTAAAGAAGAATTTGAAAACTCATCTTTTTAAAGAAGCTTATGACTTTTAACTTTTATTTTTAGTACAATTTTTATTTTTGACGTTTAACTTTTGTTTCTTTAACATGTATTAATATTTTTAAGAATTGTAAATTTATCTTGGTATTTTTAGATTTTAGTTTTTACCTTAGTATAATGATTGCAAAGTGCCATGGAAGATTAGCTGAATAGCACTATCTAAATTAATATTATTATTATTAATATTATTATTATTACAATAAAAAATATAGTGTAGGACGCTGGTACAGTGATGTAGTGGTCAGAGTTTTGGTCTACCGGGGACAAAATGCTGGTGGTAATCCTGTGATGGACTTGCATCGCATTTAGGGGGAGTAGCATTACTCCTAGTACATGTAGCTTCGTGCTACAGAGACCGGGTAAAGCTATCTGGCAAGTGAATCACCTGTGGCTTGTCTGCGTCTTTACCTTACCAACCTATAAAAAATATTAAAAGCTGTAGACCCTTATAGGTGATGTAAGTAATGTTTACTACATGAGCGGGAGTGTTGTATCGGCCTATACAATCACAAGGCGAAGCCGAGTGAATGTATAGTGCTGATACAACACAGACGCGAATGTAGTAAACAACTTGTGAAATTCACATTCACATGGAAATTAGATACAACCACTCGTGAGTTGTATCTGGAATGGAAATTAGATACAACCACTCGTGAGTTATATCAAGATTGTATCGGCCTATACAGGGTAATCATGTGATTGGAATGGCTCATTTCTATTTGTTAGTACCCTTATGAATTATTAATGAATTTTACAATAATCTTTTAATAATACTTTGTCTTTTTTGCAGGCAATCTGGCTGATCTCATCTTTGTGTTTTTTGATCCTATTGGACAAGCACTATGCAAAAGGACTTTAAATTTAGTTGGTGAGCTTACTGCAAGACCCTGAAATTGTGTACTCTAAAGTTGGATGTAAATAGTTTATTGTACATACACCGGCTGTTGTGAAGTTACAACATGTGTATCAGTAAGTTCATTAATTTCCCTGGTTCATTTTAACCATTTAATTTTTTCTTCCCTGCAGAGAAACTATTTGAGAAACACGCTGAGCGAATAAGGTTTTTTCTGAGCAAAGCAGATACAGCAGGATTTGAAAGTGACAGACAGGTATTTGGGCCATGTCCTCACTTACTGCAAACAGTTACACAAAGTATCAAAGACTATGGTACCATAGAACTGCTTAATTTTTCTAGTTCAGAATTTGAAGCAGTTCAGCTTTTTTTTTGCTTAATGCTCCTTGCAATTGTTTTAGGCTCGAAGAGAGTCAACATAATTATGTAGTAATTACAAATAGTATGTAGAATTTAAATGCTGAACTCTTATTTTTTTATTTTTACTACTTTTATTTATGAGTAGAAAGTGTTGATGCAGATAACCCAAGAGCTTTGTAAAAGGCCAGGACTCAACAGAGCAGGATTTGAAATGCCAACTATTTACATTCCTACATTGTTGGACAAGGTAAAATGGAAATGTATATTATGTATGGCTTTACTGTCCCTAACCCTTGTTTAGTCTGTGTATTTAAAGCACAGTGTCTCGTAAAAATATTGAAATTTTGCTTACCTAATATATAACTAAAGGGATTTTACAGAGTGAAACAGAAGCAGTAGTTTGGGGATAAAGAGTGGGATTACAAGGATACAAGTGGATTTACAGTTAATTTGGTTTTGTGACAGGCAGTCCAGAAATTAAAATTGCCATTCTGGTAAACTTTGCTTTTTTAAATGCTGATTGTTCTTCTTCTCATATAAAATTTGATAATAAAACAAGATTAAAGTAAGCTCTTGGCCATTCAGCCATTAAGTAGGGCTACAAAGTTACACATGTATGTACATTGTACATGACCATATTTTATGTGCATGTCATAACCCACTGATCAATTTTTTCCGTGTTTCTACATTGTATATCATGTGGTATAAAATCAGGTGATGGGTATCATTCAATTTCGTATCCCTTGCCTTATGTTATCAAATAAAACAAAAATGAAGTGACTTCTTACAGTGAAGCAATCAACTTGCATTAATCAGAGAGTATATTAACAAAATAGACAAACCCCTTTTTGACCTACTGGTAAGGTATTCAAAGGGGACAGACTTCAAATAAATGTGGCTACTAAATATATCTGAATGTCATAAGTGTTCATCAGTAGGATGCCTAAAATGTGTGTACATGTAATTAAACAATTGGTTTCAGCTCCATCAAATCCTATACCAATTGCAGAACATTTTAGGAGGAGCCACCCACATTGTGAGCACAGTTAATGACAAGACATATTAGTAAGGAAAACAACGCAAAATAAATGTAGTATGTTAAATAACGAACTAAGCACACACATCAACTAAATAAGCCAAGCACACGCACAACGTAAGGAAAATTCCATGCGCGCACCTGCATCAAACTGAATGGAAGCAATATAGAAATTAAATAGGGACGCTAAGATGATATAAAGGATCTAAAATAACAAAGGATACGGCGGTGTCTCTCAATTCTGGATTGCTAGTCTCATCTCCCATAGTATAGTGCCATACTTCTCAATGATAGCACCGTGGCGTTTGAAGAATTTAGTAAACAATTTACGAAGGAGCGTAGATTTGAACCCATGGTGAAGGAGACGTGATGAAAGTCCGCGAAGTCTGTGTATAAAATCCAACTTCGATTCTAGCATATCTCACCAATTGAGATATAAACACCAGGCCGGATTGGCAGGAATGTTGCTGTCCATATGAGGAAAATTGACAATCCGAAATGAGAAGTCATCCCTCTGCTGTCACCATTCTTGATTCCCGTATCCAAAGGATGCCATGTTTGAAGAGTTGTCAAACTGCGAGGATGAAGCCACGTGGCTGTCAAATTCCCCAGGGTAAATGACGGGTGTGCTAATACCCGCCCCCCGAGCCAAGATAAAAAAATGCTCCACCCCCCGGATAGCAACATGTGTAAATGGCCCGGGGGGGGGGGGGGGATGGGCACTGCTGGAATTGACTCATCCCTAATTCTGGACCTCTCTTTACTCTGCAACCTGGGGAGTCTGCCATGATACCCAACCATACACAGCACCAATAATTAATTATTAAGAATTTTTCTTTACAGCCAGCAAGATGTGCTAATCAGATTGAAGAAGTCTGTAAGGAAATTGAGAAAACAATCAACCTTACGATACAAAATACGCTAAACACACTTGAAAAGGACTGTGAGAAAATTGCTGACTTGGTGGATGAAAAGCTGAGGGTTGATACGTGAGTATATGAGCCTGTTTTCAGAAAAGTCAGTGTTTTCACTGGTTACATTGTGTGATAAAAGTGGACTTTCGATGCCACAGGCTTGAGAGGTCTCATAAAAACCCTGAGCGAGTTTTAATAGTTTTAGCCTGACATTACAGCAAAGGTGCTTTGTGAGAGCTATGTTTTCTTGCTTTTGCACTTATTCTGACAGGATCTAATAAACGAGTTAGACTGTCCTAGTATTCTTGTTTTTAAAATTTGAGTAGTTTAATTTATACACTATACTTGCTGTACCAAAGTGTGAAAAGATTGCATGTCAAAACAACTCAAGTTTACTTCACTGATTATTTGACATTTTGTTCATTCTAGGGAAGCATGTTCTCATAACCTGCATGCCAGAATAAAAGGCATGGTTTTTGGTTTCTTGGGTCTTCTTCTTCCTTTTGTTTTGTTGATCAACTTCGTTGCAAGCAGCAGTGCAAGAGGAACCCTGGACTCCCTTGTTGGGAGGAAAACTTGGTCAGACATACTTCATACTTATACTGTAAGTATCAAGTAGAACTTGAGTGTTAGGGTAAGCTAACAACCACAAGTACCTAGGGGCGTACCCTGGGGCATACCCTGGGGTGTACCCAGGAGCACACCTAGAGGTATACCCAGGGACATATCCAGGAGCATACCCAGGGGCATACCCAGGGGCATACCCAGGGGCATACCCAGGGGCGGGTTCCAAGGGTTCTGTAACCCCCCATATCTCTGCAGTTTATGAGAAGTGAGAACAGAATTTTGACAAAACAAGAAGCTGTACACACCTTAAACTCGTGGCATCTTAACCCATTGCAGTATTGATTTCCGAGTGTTTTGAGTGCTTTTATGGAGAAACATAAGCTTAAAATTATGTCTAAAAAGTAAGACTACACTACATTTACCACATTCCATAGCTGACACTTGAAATCACGATTGCTTACTGAAATGGCAAGTTATATAAACACAAAATTTGCCGGGACAAAAATCCCACAGCAATTACACCGAACAGAATATCAAACAGTCCTATCCATCCATGAACGACTTACATTGTCTCTGTAATTCTTCCTTCTGCTTCTCAAGTCAACACATGGAGAGATTTTTCCGCTATCTTGAAATCAAGAGCGAGATCACGAGGTCACGTGTCAACCAATCAGACCAGTTACATTTAGCTCACGGCTCACAAAGGCGTGTTGTTGTTTACTTGGTTAAATATTCATTTGCTACATAAAATATTTTACGATTTTTCCATTATTGTGTTACCAGGCTCCTGTGGAGAAGATGTGGTTGTCGATCCCTGTGCAGTACCATAACCACGCCCTCATAGGCATGCTTGTATTTTCCTTTGTGCTACTGATTGTTGCCAAACTATTCTCAAGGTAAACATCGGCTGCATTTGTTCTGTAAAAACTTAAACTTTGCCTTCCTAAAGTAGTGATAAGGAAAACTGGACTGTTTAATTTATGAAATGCTGTTTATTCGCGAAAGAAAACCGTAACTGAACACCTAATCGGTTTCAAATTTGCGCTAAAGTCTTTGGTTTTTAATTACTCCTGTAATTCTGAACTTTGAATAATTATTAACCTTGTTTATTCATGTCTTCGCATGCAACCATTTGACACTTTTTTAGGATGTCAGGATGACATCGAAACGTCTAGTTTCGCTCATCCTCATCATTTAAATGTCTTCCAAATAATGTTCTTCTATTACACGTGTAAATGTGCATCTTTTGTTCTTCAGGCTAAAACCTGCACTGTCACGGAAACAGAAAAGGCTACTTTTAGAACAGAGGGCTTACGTTCGAGGATATGTCAAAGGACAAAAGGTACACACTGATGTTTAGCTTTATTATTTTATTGCAAAGTAAAATTAAGTGGGCTGTAGGTGTATGTCGATTCATCAGGAAGATATTTTGCGTCAAGGCGCTTAAAGAACAATTCTCTATTGAGCTGGCCCCTTTTACATCCAACTTGGTCGGATCTTAGGGAACGTTTATAAAATACTATATCGCTGTTTATTATAGGGGAAATTTTAGTCAGTGGTAAACACAAGAAGCCTACCCCAGAGAAGAATACATTATTGTCTAGATTAAATCATCATCATACTTTTCTCTTATTGTTAAGCGCTTTTGAATGTTATTTTTATAGTATTAGCGTACATAAATTCCGGTTCATAGACTTCCTGTTTAGTGACTTCCGGCTACTTCCACTTTCAGTAAAACAGCGTCACTGAAGTGTCACGACAGCATCTCCTACAACCCAACTTACATTACTAGCGTTCACGTTAGGTATATATAAGACTTAGAAGAATCACTGGCTTCATTGTATTACAGCCTTCATTTACAAAACATTCAATAGTAAACAACGTGGTTTGTAGGAACGATGACTGAATGAAAAGAGTAACTCTTCGCCATGTCGAACATCTTCTTATCATGTTTAAAATGTATCATAAAACTTTCTTACGCATGAGTATAGGCTGCTTGCAGCCTCTTGTTATTATATAATATGTATTCACTGTTTTCTCTCATGGATAGTCCAGCAACAAACTCAAAACGCCTGCGCACGGACACTACGGTTGCTTGGACACTGCAGGCTCGCTATTACGCACGACACGAGCTTTAGCGCGCTCTCGTGTTACCCTTTCTTTTCGACTATCTCGACATCACTGTAGTCCATAAAGAAATGTTCAATTGATCGTGTAACGTTGATGTTCTTGTTCTTGTTGTTTTTGTTTTTCATTGTAGGAACGGCTTTACCGGGAATATCTACAGCAAAGCGTTGGATCTCATGACTTTGATACCGTCAAGTTTTAAATCTCGATAGTCACTGATTCAGCTTGTAATGATCAGTCCTTGCAGAGGCCACACTAATTTAAAAATAGTATGTTATTTGTGACAGAAAATATTCAAATAAAAAATTTTATATGATGTGTACACATCTCGTTTTCTGTACTGCGAACATTGCGCTTGCCATGTTTGAAAAACATTCAATTGATAAAAGCTGTTTTCAATTAACTGTCGAGAATATTTCTGCATAGCTCTGGAGCTCTAGCCTATGAATACACTCGCGGCGCCCCTCATCGCGAACCCCCCTAGCCAGCGTGGCCAGGCTTTTCCGAACGCAAGCAGCGAACGAAAACCGGGACGGAAGCAAGCTCGCGCGGCTTCTTCGCTTGCTTTCGTCCCGGTTTTCGTTTGCTGCTTGCTTTCGCAAAAAGCCTGGCCACGCAGGCTAGACCCCCCTTTGCGGCTGCGAGCGATGAGAGGCGGCTGTACTCGCAGGCGAGAGCTCTAACTGATTTAAATTGCCCGTTATAAAGAGTTAGCTTGTTCCAGGCGTTCACATAGTGGAGAAGGCGCGAATAGTTGGGGAAGGCGAGAAGAAAAGCGAGCGAAAAAAAAATGCGGGGGCTCGGTTCCTCTCCCCAGTCTCTCAGCATTTTTTTGCGCGTTTTTCTTCGCGCCTTCCCCAACTATTCGCGCTTTTCCCACTATCTGAACGCCTGGAACAGGCTAAAAAAGAGTAGGCAACTTGGCGCAAATGAGGAAATCTTGATGTGGCTATGTATTGGTTCAATGGATCACTAAAATTGCAGCGAACGCTCGCACATCAAATGCGTTAGTGAAAGAGTTGTCAAGAGTAGAAACAAATTCAGTTTGTCAACTGAGTTTACTAACATGTTTGCCAACTGCTGATGTCGCGTTGACAAACGCCAACTTTAGTTGGCGAACTTTAGTTTGTTGTGTAAATGCGCCTCCTATTATAATGCTTTTCCTATGCTTGTGCATTTGCGGCCCAGACAATAGACGCGAGTCACGCGCAGCATCACCGTATTCGTCGGTAGAGGTTGTAAAGCTTGGTTCCCACTAGCGACGAAAGCGGAATCGGAGTCGTAAGAACCTTACGATGTAGTGGAAATGGAAACAACGGAAGCGGATAGTAAGCGACGGAAGCAGAAGCGGGATCATTCCGATTCCGTCGAGCTTCCGATTCCGATTGCGACTCCGTTTTTTAATTTTCACTAGAACGTAAGGCTCCTTACGCTTCCGACTCCGACTCCGCTTCCGATTAAGTCGCTAGTGGCAACCAGCCCTAAAGAACTGCGTGGTATCTGTATTCGTCAGTGCCTATTATCTGCACGAGCGAATTTAAATTTTGTTGAAAATGATGAAAACGTTTTTGCGTTGGATGAGTTTACAGTAATGTTGTGTCCAAGTAAACGCTGCAAATACGCATCAGACAGGATGAAGAAAAGATAAGTCCATTCTTTGTATCAAGTCTATTACCTCCAAATACTGAGTTTAATTGTGTGCTCCAAGTGACAATTTTTTTTTTTGTTTTTCATATGAACGGTTTGCCGCAGCTGATCTTAGACCGTAAAACTCAGATCTCTAAAATATTATTATTTCAGTAAACTGGGTATAAACGAGGGCGAAGAAATCGACGCAATAATGAACTGGATAGATGCAGGAATGCACGGATTATTAAGCAAGTCACGGTTTCGATTTCAAGGCATTGATTTCACGCCGAAAAGAGATGCGCCTAGGAAAAACCGAGAAGAATACGGATAGCATGCATTTTCGTTTGCCAGTCCTTTCTGTAAATTTTACAAATGAAGTCTGTCGTTCAAAACAAAGTAAACTGAAACCAGAAGCTTATCTGTTATGAGTTTCTGATGAAACTAATCGCGTTTTTTCAAAATTATTCCGTTGACGTTTGCGCGCGCGCATATGATGCACATAGCTGACGTTACACTGAAGACATGACACATCACTATAGCAACTGGAAGTGTTTATATTCCAGTCGCGAGAAGCGTGAAAACTGAGTCGTGCTTTTACGAGAGCTCAGCTTGGATTTTATTGTGCGATATTTTCATACAAAAGTAAGTAAACATTAAGTAAATCACTCCGAGATTTTTTTAGCCTGAGTAATTTACAGCGTTTCAAGAAAAGGAGTTAATGAAATTTTTCTTAAATTTGTAAGCGCGGCGCCAACATGCGTTCGAGAGGGTTGTCCAATACTCGGACAAATTTATGCATAGCATTGTATTGTATTATATGGCTATAACAATAGTTTAACAATACATTCTAGAACGGCACAATACAGCACAATGCATTACAGTACAATGCTATACATAAATTTGTCAGAGTACTGGACAATTATGGCGTTCGAAGGCCGCGTTGCGAACTTTTTCATTTATTTAATTTCCCTTAAAAACCATCTTTCGACTGGACACTTCTAAAACACATTCGTTAACCTTCGATAGTTATCATCTTTTTTCAGATTTATTTTTAGCTGAATATTACGGAATTTATGGAAACTACGGAATATTATGGAAACTTTAAAAACACATTCGTTAATCTGATTCAATGCTTATCTCTTTTTTGCAACGTTGCAGTAGTGATTAATATCACTGAAGGAACGTACATTTTAATATCGTTCACAATTTCAATTTAACAAATGAATTTTAATAAATACATTTTCGTATTATTTGTTCTATTTTTTTAGCAAACATGGAAGAATGGAACCCACATTCCGCTCAAAGCTGCAATATTTTTCCTCATCAAGTTGAACAAACTGGTAAGTATTTTTATTTGTTCTTAAAGCCGCTTCTTTGCCGCATTTTGTAACCCAACATAAACGTCGAACCAGGAAATGATCGACCATGTTTCCGAATGTTTCTTTGTCGAGCGCACTTAAAGAGACACTGTGAGTCTCGGCTGATATATCGTGTCTTCATGACTATGACCAGGAGCCCCGCCCCTAGCTCGCCTTATTATCTTGAAATACCAAGAAGCAAAAAAAATTAATTATTGAGACAACATAACGGCTGAAAAAAGTCAAAATTCCACAAGAATGGCAATTTATGAACTTATGAACTGTAATCCACTTCCATCCTTGTAATCCTGCACTTTATTTGGGTGTTAGTAAAACGCGGGGTCGGGGCCGGGGTCGGGGTGGGATTAGGTCTAGGATTATGTATGGGATTAGGCATAGTGTTAGGATTAGAGAAAGGGATTATATTTAATCCCATACCTAAACCTAGACCTAATCCCACCCCGACCCCGGCCCCGACCCCGCGTTTTACTGACACCCACTTTATTTCCAAACTACTGATTCTGTTTTGCTCTAAAGCATCTTTTTATCCAATTAAATTGTATATTTGGTGACATTTGGCGATAAAACATGGAAATAAAATAAGCGAAACTTCGTTGTTTCAACTTTTATTTAACTTATAAACTTAAGTAATCATTTACTAAACTTGTGAATTTTTTCTTCGCCAGAATTAAATACTACTCAATCCGATGATTCCGATTCTTGGAATATTGAATTACCGGGAGGAGGGTTCATCAAGAAACCTGGGTCTGAGTTACATACTCCTTTGGCTCAGTTGGACGAGTTTGCAACACCCGAGGTAAGCATGCTGGGAACGAGTTGACCGGATCGTAAAATAGAGACATTGCAATGTGTACAGTGTTTTAAAATAAGGTTTTAATTGCTAAAATTCAGTATAGCTATGTTGTGATAAGTAACTGGACGATGAGTAAGTTAGTGAAAGATTGAGACTGCTGTGCTGAGGCACCTGAGCACGAATATCAGTTTTGTCTGTTAGTTTTACTTTTAATTCTCTATTAAGCTACTTGGGGGAAAAGGGGGGGGGGGGGGGGGAGGGAGGGAGGGGCAGGAGAAGGGGGAGGGGGAGGGGGAGAGGGAGTGCTTGTCCAAGTGCTTTACCCACTCGTCGCGCGCAAACGCGTATTTCACGTCGCTTCTCGCTTGTGTGTAATCCAGAGCGTGCAATCCAAGCCTTTCAACAAATACATCGTTGCAGAGAAAAACGGAGCAACCTTGCTCTTCTTTCTCTTTTAAAGGAAAGGCAAACACTCATGGATGAGCTTGACGACCTGTTAGAAGATCGAACGACCCGCGAAAAAACCCTTCAAGACATGGTAACTGAAGAAGATTCATTGAGAAAAAGTTTGAACGAAGTAAACGAAGCTCTAGATGTTCAAACCGATGAGTTACAGAAACTTACAGAAACTATGCGAACAAATAGAATGAAGATGGAAGCGAGAATTAAAGAAAAGAAAACACGTCTGGCGGAACTGAAGGAGTTTTTCTCCTCTGTTGAGAAGGAAGAACGGCGAAACGCTGGCTATAGGATCGTAGCCAATGAAAGCCGCTATTTGAGAAGGCGAATTTCAGAACTCAAAGATGACAAGAATGTCCTTAAAAAAAAGGTGAAGGATCTTCGCGACATGAAGGAAATTGTGAAGCAACGATACAAGATGTTGGTCGACGAAGAGAAGACATTTTGGTTGAGAATTAGCGAGAAAGTGCAGTGGATGGCTGAAAATGGCCACCGGCTTGACGTAGGGATTCACACTGAGGTTAGTTTAAAAGTATTTTTAGAGAGTTTTCACGGACACTATCTCCACGTGTCTCAGCGATTGACTATTCTAAGAGGTGCAATGGAGCACCAGCGCAACAAATGGGACAGACTCGTACCCAGTCTACGTTATTTAAATATTTGATTTTGGGGCGAGAGAAAATTGGATCCTAGTGCATTGAGGCGCGTGGTATCAACATTTTTCTTCTTTCAAAATGACGTCGCGAAGAGTCATGAAGTATTTTGTCACGTGATTGGAAGCCATTTTTTGTTTTCTATCAATCTGGAATCTCTTTTTCTAGCGGAATGAAGACATTTCATCAGGTACAAGAGATTCTCTTGTCAGGTATCACTCCATGAAAATTGGATTATTTCGGAAGCCTTGTCGAGGGGTGTCACAAGGCTGCCATTTTGAAAGTGTAGAAGGGGACTGGGGACGAGGTGTCATTAGAGGAGACGAGAAAAGTCAAAATGCCGTGTAGGTGTCTGAATATATGTTGTTGTTGGTTTTTATCGTCAACAGTCAACGGAAAGGAAAACGTTAGATATATATGTATGCATTTCTCTGTTCTTGGCCGCTTAATCGCTGCGAAATATTACCTCAGAGACAAAGCAAACAAGACCAGTGGAGTGACAATGAACAAACATCCAGCGACAAAGCGGGGAGTTTAGCTAAAACAGAACTAAGGTGCAGTTAAAGAGAACGATCTGAGATAAGTTTGCAATCTTTTAAGATCGTGAACTCCTCTCGGATCGCTTTCTTTACCTTAAAAGCCAACTTCGACAAAACCGATATCAAATACACTTGGCGGTGAGTATTATTTACGGGTTGATTATTGCCAGGAAACGACCCAATGAACTCATAGAAAAAAAAAATCACAGATATAAACAAGGGCAATAATAATGAATTCGGATAAATAATTAGAATTTTTGCTTCGCCTGCAAGCCGTTACATCCTTTTTTAAAAATAACTGTAGAGGCGCGGCGGTTTAGTGGTTAGCGCGTTTGCCATCATGTTATTTTCTGAGACAAAAACGTTTCTACTCATTGTCTCTCTTCATCCAGGTTTATAAATGGGTACTTGGGTACTTGCGACGTAATGGTGGGGGTGACCATGCATCCACCAGCATCCCATCCAGGGGAGAATACCAATACTAAACACTTAATGACTGGTCCCGAGGGAAACAGTCAATTTTGTTTCCCGAGAATCTCGATGTTTCCGAGACGAAGTCGAGGGAAACATCGAGATTCGAGGGAAACAAAATTCACTGTTTCCCGAGGGATCAGTTATTAAGTGATTTGTTATATAGCAACACAAAAAAACACAACACAAGACAGTTTTAAAAACGCGCCGAGCACTCGATCCATCATAATCATGCTACCTTTTGTCACGGTCTGATCACGTGCGCTAGCGGGCAACAGTGCAATGTTACCCTCTGACGTCAAAATTGTTGCCCGCTTTCTCAAATGTAGCCCGCTCAGCACAATTGGCGGGAAACAGTTTGTTTGTTAGATGTCATGTGACGATGAATCAACCAATCAACGCGCGCGTTGTATTGACAAAAACTCCAGCTATATAACAATGTTAGATGTTTCATGCCACGTGAATCGGGTAAAGCTCTGGCTGAGTGGTTATCCTGTGGCTCATAAGCGATTTTACCTTTAACCAGTGCAGTGGTAGGGGTAGAAATTGTCATAGCAAACAATAAAATGAGCAAACAATGAAAAGTTCCCATTATATTACACCAATCCACGGAGAATAATGTATATAACCGATAACTTGCAAGTAATTTTGCAACCACTACCTTTTTCAACCTGAAATTAGCGGGTATATTTCCCTATAAGTTTTAAAGAAGTTTTTGATTAACTGGTGAAAATTTTCGTGTTTGCTTAACAATTATACTTCTACCTGTTGTAGGCGGGCTCTGACATTAAAGAAGACAATACTTGTATAAAAGTTGAGCAGCCTCAGATAATTCCTTCATCCAATCCTACAAAACCTACTGATTGCAGTCAAGTATGCAACAGAGAGGAAATTGACACTAACGAACGAACAGGTAAAAATACAATTTTTCTCTATTGTTATAGCTATTCCCGGCTTTAGTTTTATGTGTGCGCTTAAAGTGAAGTTTAAAGGCAAATTTTCTTTTTCTCCTGTACCCGCCTCGAATAGCCCTTGCTAATTGCGGGCAAAACTTTTGTAAACTTAAAATTCAATTTGAAATAAAACTCGTTTGTTGTTGTTGTAGGCAAACGGTTATAATTCCAATTTTGTCTGTTCTTAAAGGGAATCTCGGCTACAAAACATATTTCTCCTAGATCATTAGTTCGTGTCATTTTTAAACTGGTTTACGGGTTTTTAAGGTGATTACAAATCTTTAACTTTTGAATACTGGGCAGTTTGTTTCTGCATTTTTGCTTTCAAATTTCCCGCGCGTCACCATGTTTGTTTTCGCAAAGTTTGATGGGAAATTATGACGTCAGTGCGTTGTCGCGAGCTTTCAATACAACGGTTTAAGTCAACATCATGTAAATTTATAAATACATATATGCTTATAATGCTTTTTTGGCTGAATATTGTACGATTCTACCGCGAAATCTTCTTCTGTAAACTCCATATTGACTTCTTCGACAACGCAATGACGTCATAAATTACCATAAAGAAAACATGGAGGCGCGCGGGAAATTTAAACTGAAAAAAGAACACTTCGCATTCAGTAACCAGTTACGGAGATACCGACTTTAAACCCCAGCATGAGTTAAATTACGAACACTCTTGATCTAAAACTGTTTTTCAGCCGAGGTTCCCTTTAAGGTTCTTGCTATTTTTGTTTTCCACAGAATGTGCGAAACGTATTCAGATGGAGTTACCGAGAGGAGACTTAAAAGAGTCTGGCGCGAGTAGCGCTCAGCCCGTCGAGACATGTGTCGAGATGGCCAAACCTGAAGTAAGCAATAATATGTTTTGAGACTCCTAATTTTAAGATACATTTTTAAACGCAAAAAGAAGATCAAAGATACGTTGCAGTAGAGAACTAAAGGTAACGCGACAACAAGACGGCAAGGCGTTTTCTGTTTCAATTCATCAGAAAAACTGTCAGTCTACAACGTATAAAAGATGAGCAATTTCAAACGAGACCTTCAAGAAATCTTACAAAACTTACAGACAACAAAGTAACCAACAGAGAGGAAATTGACATTGTCGAACGTGGTGCCCAGTCGAATTACGGTCACTTCGCTTCACTTCAACCACTTCGCGGTCACTTCAACTTCGCTCCATAGTCAGTCCATCCCCCCCCCCCCCCGTCAGATCGCCCCCCTCCCAAAAAAAAGATAGTTAGATCGCCCGCAAAAAAGTGGGGGAGGGGGGCGATCTGACGGGGAGCGTAATGACTATAGAGCGAAGTGACCAGATTCCGCCCAGTCCGTCGAGACATGAGTCGTACAGTTGAACCTTTGTGTGCGACCACCTCTCTTCCTAAGCGACCAATTTTCCAAGATACCAAGTTTCTTGCAGTCAAATCACTATAGTCAAAACCTCTAGTAAGCGACCACCTCTAGGTTAATATGATAAAGAGACAAATTCATATGAATCAGAGAAAAGGACCACTGTGGTCTGACCTCTCGTAAGCGACCACCTCCCGTAAGCCAAAGCAATACCGTATTTGAACTGATAACTTTAGACACACCCTAAATGCAAAAAATAGAGCTTATGGTTATCTTGAGATTTCTTTTAATTTAAAAGAGACTCTATATATTTTAGAATAACCATCGTAATAGAATTGGAGTGGAAAGAGCCAGCGAACATCAGTCGTTTGTCATAACAGACTCATGCTACCTAAACTGTACCAACCTGCTGACATGACCCCTTCAAGCCCCAACATCACAGAACAAATTCTCCTTTCTCTTCACCATGTTTCTTATGGAGACAGTGGGGAGAAGTTGTTGAAATATCAAGAGAATTTATCTTGGGTGATCATACCCATAATTCTCATGAACTCCCTGATTGATTAAGCATTGATAACACAAGGAGAAATTTGATGCTGATCACTACTGGGAATTAAAGGGTTAAAGTATACGGCAACCAATAATCTGAAAGCAGTCTTGCAAACACTATATTTTTAAACCTCACTTAAACAATTGTCTTTCTTCCATCTGTTGTAGATTGCAAACCGCTCCGAAACGAACGAAGATAATACGAACAAAAGAAAAGAACAATCTACAACGAGTTCTTCGTATAATTCTACAAAACCTACAGACAACGAAGCAAGCAACCCAGAGAAAATTGACGGTACCAAACGTACAGGTGAAAATTCCTTTTTTACTCTGTTAGCTTATCTAGCTAATCGCTCAAAGTGAACTTCAAAGAGAAGCAATTTTCTCTGTTTTCTGTATGTAATACTTGTTCAAGACATGGTTCAAGTTCCTTATAATTTTGTTTTCTACAGAATATACGGAAGGTATTACACACCATGATAGTTTGCAAGTGGAGTTACCTGGAGGAGACTCAAAAACCAGCAAAAGCAGCGCCCAGTCTGTCGCAAGATGTGTCGAGATAGTGAAAACTAAAGTAAGTAATTGTTTTTTCAAAATTCTTAACTTTTCAACCTCATACAGGAATTCTTTTTAGCCGTTAATTGGCTTAAGAGAGTCGAGACCCTCTTCTAAAACGGTACACAGTAAATTATAAAATAACTTATTATTAATAAGTGTTTTAGCCCTAAAAAGTGACGCTGATTCGACGAGTAAAAGTTTAGAAACGAGGTGTTTTAAGCCAAATGATTCTGGTAGAATGGCGCAATAGGCAAAAAGTTGTAAGTCCACGGACTATAAGACCCTATAAATGAAGCACATCCATATTCATTTCAAGCGCTAAATTGGCACAAAACTCGGTGACTCTGAAATGTGTTCTTTACTCTTTACTGGTTCCATTTCAGCCGTCTTATTACCCCCCCCCCCCCCCCCCGGGGGCGATGTAGCAGCTCTCGTAAGGTCTCACACCATTGGTCCGATACCCTTCGAGAGAACAAACAACAGAAACAATGGCTCCTAGCCCTAAAAATCGAAGCAGCCGAAACGCCTTAAAGAATAGACTGCTACACTCATCTGCTGCTTATTTCAGATACCATGCACGTCTTCAGAACCTCCAAATTCAATGGACCTGGGTATCACGCAGCTTTATTGTTTTCAGGGCTCGGGTCCATTGTTTCGTTGTTTGTTCTATTGTTTTCTCAGCGAATCCTGTGAGGCGCTCCGAAGCGTACATGCCGCCTCTCTTACATGTATTTCACAGGCTCTTCTGTCTGAAAGACCCTGAGAACGAGATTGTCTTCAGTTTCAAATAGTGATTCGCTGCAAATGTGGTACATTTTACCGCAGCACTTTTGCCATTTGCTCTTCTATTATGATTATCCGCTAAACAATATGTATTTCTCTATTTTAGACGGAGGAAAATCACTGCAGTGACAAAGCAAGTGACATAGAACTTGAACAATTCCCCAGTGACAAAGCGGGGAAGTTAGGTGAACTTCAGGAAGGTGGAGTTCAAGAAGATGACCGTGAAGGCCTTAGCAAACAAAAGGTAACAATCGAGAAAATGAAACAATGAATACCGAATTCAACCACTTAAAAATCAACTAAAGTGATGCACACAAAAAATATAAACTAAAAGGACAAAATAACGACTACAAAAATTCAAAATTCCACCAGATTCTTGACCGCCTGTCACGAAATCAAATTTGATGAACTGTAATCCACTTCATCCTAATTTCAATTCTGCACTTTTTCTACAATTTACTGCTTCTGTTTTGCTCCGTAGAATCTTTTTATCCAAGTTTAGTTGTATGTTTGGTGGCATTTGGCGATATAATATAGACTAAAAGCGAGCAAAAGTTTGTTATTCCGGCGGGACAGTGTCCGTTTAATGCCCCTACGAAGCATCCCTTCCTAGAAAGAAAGAAACCCCCGGACGTCAAATAGAGCGGCGTTCATTTGGATCTCTCTAATCAAGGGTTTCCTTCGAGTAGTTTTCAGTTGGGTGTCGAAAGTAATTTCACTTTTTGCTTTGGTTTGGCACAGCTAAGCTATGTGATTGGCTAAAAAATCTCGCGCTACTTTCTCGCCCGCGTTTTCCGGCGCTTGGCGCCGGCTACATGTATTCGCTTCGAGTGCTGATTGTTTCATTGGATTTCCTGCGTCTGTTCTGATTGGCCAGAGTAATTACTTTGGTTTTGATTTTACGACATTCAAGTGAAAATCACTCTATACGATGAAAATTGTCACGATTTTTTTGTTTGGTACTTAAAAGTGAAGTCAATGAAACTGGTAGTACATTCAAACGAAAAATTTCTCTACTTTCGGCTGCACGCGCGGCAAATTTACAATTAAACACTGGCACTTTTTGTTATGTGCCATGAACGCGATACTGAATCTATCTTTTATTGACGGTTCAATGTGTTTAATTTCAGGCGGGATGTTTTGGCTGGTTTAAAAAGTTTGTACGAAGAACTGTATTTAGATCTAGACGATCTAGAAATCATGAGAGGCCAAAGAAGTTCCAAGAAAGTGAACTGACTGTCTGAACTTTCGCTGAACTAAATGAGAGGGAGAATGTATTTTTTGTGTAGTGTTTAAACCAAAAAAATATATATATTTCTTTTTTAAGCATGTCGTTTGGGGACGCGTTCGATTGACGGATTATTTGTAAAGCTTGTGATAGTGATTATGTTACATTCAAGGTTACCCCGACGTCTACCATTGGCCAAGAAGAAAAGATTCAAAAGTTAAAAACAGTGGAAAGACTAAAAGTTAGAGCTGTGTCACTTGAGGTCAAACTTTGACTTGGTTAAATGAGGTAATATGATTTTGAGTCTTTCGTTTAGGTGGCTTTTGAGTCCGTGATTGAAATTCTAAAGTGTGCCTTTCCAAAACAAAGGTTGTGACCAGTGTGTTCCTCTGATGCTGTTAATTTTCATTGGTTTGTAAAAAGACTCAACTTTTAAGCACGAATAAACTAGGTGCAAAGCTGCCTCGCACCCAGGCGCCTTAAAATAGAAAAAAAAAAAATAATTGCGCGCAAGGAAATATGGGAAGGTTTCAAGTTACGGCAAAGGGTCACGGTAAATATTCCCAAGGTGCTTTGCGTGCTTCGTAAAGTCGTTCTCAAGCCTCCTCTCGATCCGAAATCTTTTATAGAGCGCGCCTGGGTACGAGGCAGGGTGAGAAGGATTTGATCATCTCCAAGAAACATTTCAGTCAGATAAATCAACTAACCTGCAAATACCGTGAACGATCTATTGCGTCACATTTGATCAAATATAAACAGTGATAAAGACCACTACTAGGATCGATCAAACAATGTGAAAAGTCATTCATCACGAAATGGCACTACGGTTGGCCAGACCTGACATGATCAGTGCTCAAAACTAGAAAGCAGACACAGACAGCTGTTTCGAGCTATTTGGCCCTCGTCAGTGTGCCGTAGCTAGAACATATTTGCAGTTTAGTTGATTTACAAATCAGATCACGTTAAAGATCACTGCAGAATAGCGTTTGTGCATTGTTTGTTGACTCTGTTTCAAGGTTAATATTTTAAATGTCGAAATCTTAATTAACATGTTCTGTTAGAGGTTGGTATAAGTTTTTTCCTTCAGCTTCCAGTGTAATACTATTGAAAGTATAATATTTCATTTCAATAATATTCCTGATTTCGGTCAATCGAACGCGCCCTTAATTGTGTTGTGTGATATTATCATTTTGTAAAAAAATATATATTTTATTAAGGAACATGACTTTTATTAAAAGAACAGAACAATTTATTTAGTCTTTTTTCATGTCTTCCGTCCTACTTGAATTCAGTCTCAGTCATTTTGTGAAGAAAACTTGGAGAGATTTTCCTTGAACACATATAAGTGATGACGAAAGAGAGAGGCGGGGGGGGGGGGGGGGGGGGAGTGGAAATCCCTATTTTTTGGCGAGACAATGAGGCGGAGGGGCAGGCCCAGGATCCGCCACTGCTTGCAACGGGCTTATAGGCTAGGGTCACATCAGTGATAAGCGTTTTGCTGAAGTTCCTCATTTCTGAGTAATGTCCAGTTGTCAATTGTATGGAAAACGTAAAACCACAGGGAGCCGAGGCTCACAACAGGAATCCTCAATGACAAAAATATAAGGATTTGTATAGTCCCTATAAACAAGCTCTGCAACTTCTCGAAGCTGCAACTTCAATCTGTTGCAATATGATGATCTATGTTGTAGTGAAATTATGATTTTGGTGCAATTTTGTCTGCACTGTCAAGGACTGCACTGTCTGTTTTGTCAAGGAATTGACACTGACGCGGTCTATAAAAGTTCACCATAACACACAAAATTCTTTCACATATGAATTATCGTTATATAGCTGGAGTTTTTTTCAAATACAACGCGCGCGTCCATTGGTTGATTCATGGTCACATGACATGTAAAAGTTTACCATAACACACACAATTCTTTCGCATATGAATTATTGTTATATAGCTGGAGTTTTTTTTCAAATACAACGCGCGCGTCCATTGGTTGATTCATGATCACATGACATGTAACAAACAAACTGTTTCCCGCCAAACATTCATGAGCGAACGTTTAAAATTGGAAACGAATTTTCCAAAGCGATTTTCTCTGTCATTGGAGGCAGAAAGAAACTGATTTCCAATATCAGCCATGTTCAATTTGTCAGTTATTTCCTTTTGAACGTGGAGGATAATGCAATAATTTAATCTTTCTTGTGTGACATAGTTGTTCGTAGATATGTCTTGAGCCGATGGCTGACGTCCGAGTAACTCAAGGGGTATTGAAATGCTTGGTTCACAACATCCAATCTCCAGTTCTAAAGTCGCAATATCTCCAATGCTTAAATTGTAGGCTTTTAATTAATTAATGGAATATTTATTTTGCAAACTCTAATGCATTAAATCGCCCCGCCATCAGATCTGGTCAAAGGATGTTGCTACACTATTCATCTCCGCCCGCCGCCATTTTGACGGCTGTCGAAAGTTGGTGGGGCAAATATGCCCCACCTGCCCCTTCTATGTTCCATGCCATTTCTATGTTCTCAGAACCATAGTTACTCGAGGGACCGGTTATGAAACCTTGCAGACTTCAATGGCGATAACAAAGGAGCTACAATTTATGTTGAACCGTACTTAGATCTACTTAACAGTGCACATCGTTTGTTTTTTATCACACGCTATGACTGAATAATTCTATTGTTCAGTTGCTCGAACAACAGATCAACATCTATTGTGTTGTGCACAGTCAAGGCCGAAAAACGATAACAAAAACATCGAACAAAGACATTTCTCAGGTTTCATGACCATTGCACTTTATTGTCGTTATTAACTATGTCAGAACGTAACAACACAATGTATTGTGTCTTGTGTTTAAAATTGATAGAGCGAAACTCAAATACGCCTTTGTCTTACAACTAAGAGCGATTTGTCAAAATTTTAAGGCCTCAAGGTCAAGGCTTACTTACAGAACGTAAATAAAATTCAGACAATGTAGCCGCTTCATTGCTGTCACTACAGTTTGAAATAGTAATTATAACATGCCATTCCAAACTTATGCTCGGGAGCAGAACATCAGAACTGGTGTTAACCCAGAAAATCAGGGAAGCCGGACCTTGTAAGAGCTGCGTACTGCCCCTGTGACTCTTGTATCCAACACTAACAAACTGAACAAAGCGTAAATAAACTGACTCCCTTGTATCTATATTTACAAGAAACATTTTTACAAGAACAGTGAGAGTCAAATATGTTAAAATTTTGGCCAACAGGGAGTAGGGGATCGGAATCGGAATCGGAGAACGTGGAATGGTTTCCCCCATTTTGATGTTTACTCGTTTAAGGATTTTCCTTTATCCGTTCGCCGTTTCTCATTCCCTAATCATCCCCCGGCCATTTTAAAGATACGCCTTTTTATAACCCATCGTTATCTTAGGACATCCTTCCGGACTGTTTGCTTTACACATCCTTCCTGGTTGATCGTTTAAACATCCTTCCAGCTACATTTCTCCGGATTTCTACCCACAGCCATAGTTAATCGAGAGACTGGTTATGAAACCTTGCAGACTTCAATGACGATAACAAAAAGATCGAACAAAGACAATTCTCAGGTTTGGTTTCATAACCAGTGCACTTTATTAACTATGCCACAGCGACCACAGCGCTTTCAAGACAACGTGACATCAGTGCCGGCGGGCATTACTATTCCAAGCGTATCATGAGAATATATACCCTTCACGTTCTCGCATGCACTCTCAGTCTAAGACTTCCTTCTCAGTAAAACACGTATTTTAACAGAAAGGATCAACCGGTGATTGCACGCGTAAGTAGTATTCTATCAATTACTTTTAAGTAAAACACTGGTCTATGCACTGACTCTGTATGGATTTCAAAACTACAATAGTGTTGCTCGTAGCTGAATAGTAAAAAAAACTCCAATAAATTAACGATAAGCACAGTTTCTATGAAACTATCATCATCATTATTGTTGTCATTATTATTGCTACTATTATTATTGTTCATTTTTAATTCGTGAATACGCGTAGCGGTATGGTCGTTAGAAAGAAAATGTTCTGAGACTGCAGTAGGTTTAGAGATGTTAGTTTGTTTCACTGATGCATTGCGGGCGTTCTTGAATTTCTGGGGCCACGAAAATCAGTTTTGTGGCGGAGAAGTTTGATTCCTTAAACGGGAATCTGTGTCGTCTACTAACTTCAAGATGATTTCTTTCAAATATTTAGTTCATATTCAGGGCATTGCATCTTGTTTTTGTATGTTTTCTTTTATTTTCCATCGTTACTGATACGTTTTCTAAGCAACGCCGCCGAAGGCTCGAGGCGGTTGTCAAGAAACGAGAACCTTCAGAACGTTTGGCTCAGAAATTCGGTCGTCCGTGGAAAGGAAATAGGTATATTAGGTCGTGTTCTATTGGGATTGGTTGGGTTGGTTGGATTTTTTTCGTGTTCTATTGGGAAAAAACGTTTTCGGTTGGTTTGGTTGATCAACCATTTCAACCAGCTCTGAATCTGGTTGAAATGGTTGAAATGGTTGAAACGGTTGTTCCCAATAGAACACGACCTTAGATTGCCTACTAGTTAAAGTGCCTATCACTCCTAGAAAGTTATTTTCAGAATCAACTCTACGTACATTGAATAGTTGAATGGTAAAATATTTCTTGTTTTGAAACCGCAAACGGAAGTTCCAAATATTTGTATGATGTAAATAACGTTTTTAGCCTGGTTGCCGTCGATGAAATGATAGTTCAGGACTTTAAAAACGGCAACAGCGTGGGTGTTTGCATCTGAATATGCCCGTGGGTGGTTTCAATACCGTTCGTCACTACCTTCAATCCAATCCAATTGAAACCACCCACGGGCATATTCAGATGCAAACACCCACGCTGTCTCACGTGTCCTTTCTTACAAGAAGGTCAACCAAAATTCACCTTTTCTTCAACAAAGGAAGAAAGACATATTAATGACAATTTAACGTGCAAATCTAAAAACCTTATTTATTTAATCGAATGTAAAAAATGCGTTAAACTTAACTTGCCATGTCAATACATTGGGGAAACTAAACGACATCTTCACGAACGCTTTGGTGAACATCGCCGCTCCATCCTTTATCACCACCAACTCGCTAATCCGACCCCTGTCTCACAACACTTCAACCTGCCTGAACATTTAATCAACTCGCTAATCCGACTCCTGTCTAACAACACTTCAACCTGCCTGAACATTTAATCAACTCGCTAATCCGACTCCTGTCTAACAACACTTCAACCTGCCTGAACATTCATTCAACGACATCCGGCTCATTCCTTTGGAACTTATACACAACAGCCGGGACTCTGTTCGAGCTTCATTCATGACACTTATTATCTGACACGCTCTTGACCTATCATAATCATGGATTTCATATTTTTAAACTTTTATATTTAACGGCCTTCTAACGTATTTACCCACCCACCCTGACCGAAAATTCGCGTGGGTCATAAAATACTGCTACCCTAAGCAAAGCTGTTTCAGCTTGGCTTAGACCGCTGAGCAATATTATTCCCATATATTATTTCAACTGAGCATGAATAAGAGTGTTATGAATAGATTACTATATTATAGAGATAGAGAAGAATAGATAATCGTATCGCAACTGATTGAAATTGCAGTTCAGCCACAGAACAGATCATCAAGCCTTTCAGTGAGAACTATAACTGAACACTTGAAATAAAATGTGAAGCCCCCCTCCTCTTGAGTGACTAATTTTACTTTGAACCCCCTATCCTTGCTTTGATTTTACTTTAATAACTTGTTTCTTAAAACCAGGATACAAAGGTGTAATACGGCAATTTACAGTAACTGTGTAATACGCTCGGATATTTTGCATGTTCTCTTTTCCTTGTAAGGTAAAATGACATAGCAGTCGAATAATAACAGTCATATATTATATTCAGCCAGATATTATCTATAGAATTATAGATAAAATTATTACTGAATGAGAATGACTTCATTTGCATTTTTTTACAGTGAAACCTGTATTCAGCGGACACCCTCTATTAAGCGGACACCAGCTGCTTGGGTCCCTAAATTTCCTTCCAATATTTACTGATGAACCTGTATTCAACAGACCCCTTTATTAAGCGGACACTAAGGAGGGTCCCAAGGGTGTCTGCTAATACAGGTTCACCATATTTATTGTTTTCTTGGTCGTAAACAATCCACATGATCTAGGATTACAAATCAGATTTCTGATTCTTGTCACTCAAGTCACGTGACCCTCCTTATCGTCTGGATAAGGCCCCCACCCCTCCCTCTTAAAACCTGTTGGGTTCCCTGACAGTCCCCCAAGGTTTAAATGTATTATTATTATTTTTTTCATGTTAGACTGTCATGAATTCTTCAAATGATCGGCAACATTGGGCCTCATCTGTAATAATTCGCTCCATCCAGTCCTCTGATCAATCAGAATGTAGAAAACTCTTCCAAGATGCAAGTGAAGAGTTTGTGAAAGTAGTTACTTTGGATTTCCTGTCAACAGTGTCATGGTACGTTGTCATAGCAACTGTCTTGTCATCAGCGGCAGCAATATTATGGTCCATATGGATTTTCGCAGCATATGGTGTTATCATTTTTGTCGTTTTAGTGAATCCCTATATCAAATGGCGCTTTCAGTTCAAGAGCTGGCGTAATCGAATGTTAACCGAGACTGAGTTTAGGGACATTGATGACTGTCATAATGTGTGGGTGGCTGAGTGGAATGGTAAAGTCATTGCGATGGTAAGACTCACTTGTAACGTTGAGTCCCATGATCTAAAAGTTGCCGAACTGGAGAATTTGTTTGTTCTTCCAAGTTGTAGAGGAATGCGAATTGGTGACAAAATGGTCAATGAACTGATTGCACACGCAAAGAGACAGAGGGTTAAGAAGATAGTTTTAACTACATCAAGTGCACTAACATCTGCAATTCGTCTTTACAAGAAGCATGATTTTAGAGTGGTGTCAGTAGAGAAGATGATTCCAACAGTAACACAACTGTACTTAAGCTTGCAGCTTTAAGTAAAGACGCTGTGGATTAAACCATGTGATGGACTGGCATACCGTTTAGTGTAGAGATCAAGTCAACTTCCGCAGGGAAGCTGCCTTGGCCCCATCCTTTTCATTACGTATGCTCCCCCCTTATTTCACATTGTTAAGCGGCATGTACCATCTGTTCAGGGATATGCTGATGATACCCAGCTCTACTTGTCCTTTCGCCCTGGAGCAGAACTTAAGATTAGAGAACCGCGAAAGCACAGGTGAAAGCAGCCGACACTCATCGATAGTTTTTTTACGTACAAAGGACACACAAAATAATTACACGCAATGTACATACTTGTACTTCTTCTGTTCTGTTCACCTCTGAAACATGGCGGATTGAGTACGTTACCGTTTTTAACTGGCTTCAGTTCGTGTGACGGCAATGCGAAAGCTTCACAGATATTTTACAGTTATAGTGCGAAAGCGAAGCGCTATATCGCTGGCTAAAATCAGGCGATATTGCGCAAGCTTGAGCACTATAACTACTGTTTTATAATTCAACACATTGATAACAAATCACAGTTTCCAGAAAAAAATCATCGAGATATACAACCTTTTATTAAGGTTACAGTGTACCTTCGGGGGTGTCTCCAGTATAACAGCTCTAGCGTCTTAAGATTACACTTAATATACCTAAACCCAGATATCAAATTTAAGCTTATAGAGCTGGCTATCTAAATATGGAAACCATTTGGTAATAAAATGAATTGTCGAATTTTTTACGACGTCTAAATTCGAACGTCCGAATCAGCTTTAAAACGCTATAACTCAAAGCGATTATTATATTTTGCTAATTTGATTTGTTCTTGGGTTTCCGGACACGAAGCGCTAAAAAAACGTGTCGGCGATTTTCCATATTCAATTGCAGTGAAAAGTTACAGAATATTTTCGAAAAGGGGAGAAAAAAAATTGGAATGATCGCACGGAAATGCCTGTTGACGAAAAAGTTTTCGGAATTAAGAAATTCGCCGACACGTTGTTGTTTATTATATGTTAGCCTAGCTTCTGTCCAAATTTAAGGAAAATCGAACAAATTCCCTTTGAGTTGTAGCTCTTTAAAGTGTCCCCAACAAGCGAAAAATTAACTTTGAGAAAACGGCGCTTAAAAAAACATATCGCTTAATAAACAAACTCCGCCCACAAAAGTTATACCGTCATTTCTCCATCAATTTTCACTATTTTTCGATACTTTTTTTTTTTTGGATGAAAGTTCATTCTGTAAACTTTATTTTAACACCAAAAAAAAATTTGCAACAAATTTTCGATCTGAAGGTACACTGTAACCTTAAGTAAAAAGGCTTACAACAATATTTTACCTCGCGCCATTTCTATAATAGTTGAAAGCTTTCAATATTGTAAAATCTACAGTCATGCAAAAAAAGCTAAATGTTGTTGTTGTTGTTGATGCTACGGGAAACTAACAAAATGCTTTGGGTAACCCTGTGATGGACTTGTATTCCATCCAGGGGGGAGTGGTTATACTCCTAGTTGTTTTGTGCTACAGAAAACTTGACAAAATGCTGGGGTAACCCTGTGATGGACTAGCATCCCATCCAGGGGGAGTAGTAATACCCCTACAATCAACTCTCTCTAAGACGGACACTGTCGGGACCGCCCCCAACTGTCCAGCCCTTTTTTTTCCGAACTGGACATTGTAAAAGTGATGTACTGTTTTTTCTTTGCGCTTGAAGTCGTCAATTAAAAAAAAAAATTTATCGAACTGCGTTTATAAAAACATAAGCTATGCAATAGTGCGTTACATGTCAGCTCGTGGTAGAAGTTTCAAATGACGCGCTGGCAGTTATATCCAAATTCTATACACTCGGATTCCGGCATTTAGATAAGTCTGGGAATTTATTATTGATCTTAAATGTTTGCCACAAACTTAATTTGTAGTATCGTTCCATCTTTAGCAGCAATTAAGGCTCCAGCAAAGAAAGGATTCTTTTTCCATCGCAGACTCGAGACTTGAGTCGATGAATTCACGATCGGGTAACGCAAAATCCTTTGATACTCCTTAACGGAACTTATTTTCTTTTCACAAAATAAAAACCGAAGTACTGTTCTCGGGTCGTACTTATAGCCTCTGTACATCTGGTGCAGAATCTTTCATTTACAGCGTTTCATATTCACGAGTTGGCTCACTGAGGAGCCTTTGATTGTAAGGAAGGGTCGCTTAAACATGAGCCAGCGATATGTAGAGCATTTCTTATTTAATCAAGTTTCAGATTTACAATTACAAAAAAAAAAACTTGACGTAGGCTTAAAACAGAGTACACTGAAGACTCCTTAAAAATAAGCCACCTATTAAAATGCTGGGGTAACCCTGTGATTATTCACGGGTTGGCTCACAGGAGCCTTTGATCTGCACTGCGAACATTGCCCCTGTCATGTTTGAAAAACATTCAACTGATTAAGTAACAATCGGTGTAAGAAGTAGGCAACCCAAATGCACGGAATGCAGAAAGGTGTGAATTGTGCTATTGTTGAAACCGTCCACCTCATTGGCTAAAACATGAAAATCTACCATAACTTCATCAGGCAGCGCATTTATTTATCTCTAGTTTACTAATTGATTCCCTTTTAGTGAAAACTATTGCGATTTTTAATGCAACAAAAATTCTATGTGGGGAACATGGAAAATTAGAAGTCTTTCTTGGCCATTGTTTTGGAGTCTCACGATTGGATGAAATCTTGTAACACAAAAGAAACATCGCTTTAAAATAAAGTTTCAGTAAATTTTATTTCAAAACCATGTCGTCCATAGGTTGACGTATACTCAGTACGAAAATCTAAACATTCTTATGTAGGGAAAGCGAAATGCAGCGTAACAATAGAGAATTGCCTACTTCTTACACGGATTGTTACTTAAAGCTGTTTTCGATTAACTGTCGAAAATATTTCTGCATAGCTTTGGGTTTGTCATTCCTGAGCTCTAGCCTGTGAATGCACTCGCCTCTCATCGCGAACCCCCTGCGGCGGCGAGGCGCATTTCCCTTTCGTAAACGGTCGTTGCCATTTTTGCATTTTCACCAATTTTAGAATTATTTTTTCTATCAGAAAAAGAAAAATGGAATATAATTACCAGGAATCAAACCCGGAACCTCTGCATGCTAACATCTCTCTCTTACCACTAGACCACCGGGTTGATCCGGCAAACCCAAGAAAAATTTAATTATAAAAGGTGCTTTTCTTAATATATATCAATAACGGGTGACCCTAACCCTAAATCTTACCTAACCGTGAATCTAGCTTAGATCTAATAATCGCTTTACCTAGGCCCAATTTGATCTAATAATGATAGCCTATTTTCGTCCCAATCCAGGCATAAACTAGAGAGAAATAGCCGGTATCGACCATTACAAAAGGCTTGGTTACTAATGAATGCTAAAGATGGCATCGACCGTTTACGAAAGGGAAATCAGCGGCGGCGAGCGATAAGAGGCGGCTGTACTCGCAGGCTAAAGCTCTAACTGAGTGAAAAACTTGAATTTTTGAATAACAGGAGGCTCCAAGCAGCTTTTACTCATGCGCATGCGTAAGAAAATTTTATGATATATTTTAAACATGATAAGAAGATGTCCGTCTGGAGATAAGTTACTCCTTTCATTCAGTCATCGTTCCTGCAAACCACGTTGTTTACTATTGAATGTTTTGGAAATGAAGGCTGTACCACAATGAATGAAACCAGTGATTCTTCTAAGTCTTATAAATACCAAACGTGAACATAGTTATGTATGTTGGGTTGTAGGAGATGCTGTCGTGACACGTAAGTAACGCTCATTTACCGGAAGTGACAATAGCCGGAAGTCACTAAACAGGAAGTGTAAATGGCGAAGACATGAACCGGAAGTGCACAATTTAAAATATGCATGCATAAATTTGCATGCAAAATCGTGACAAAAAAATGTGGATGGACATAGACATATTAGTCAAACCAGGAACCCAAGTTTCGAACACTGTTGATAGGCTGGTAGACACCGACCGACAGCGATGAAATCAATTGCGATTTTTGATAATTGGTGGCGAGAACCAACAACTAAGAACTCAGTTTTTGCATCGTTGATTAACAGGCGGTTATAAATCAACCATGAGCGGACATCTGAAATGCAGGCCTCTATAGCAGCTAGGGCGTGGTCTTGCGAAGATCTGTCATTGGGCCTAAACGACAGATACAGTTGTGTATCATCGGCATACCCGTAAGCAGAGGGGAGATGGTTAGCGATCACGTGATATAGTCGAGATATGTATAATATAAATAAAATAGGTCCCATACAGCTGCCTTGTGGGACACCGCAGCTTAAATGGAAGTCATCAGATGTCCGATCGTTAATGAGAACACGTTGTTTTCGGTCCGACAGATAAGACGCAAACCATTTATGGGCAGAGCCAATGATTCTAAAATCTTTTTCAAGAACGTTAAGGAGAATCTGATCAAATGAAACCTCTTCAGCAGTACTTTTGCATGGTACCGTTTGTTCTAACTTTTGAGTCTGTTGATGAAATCCTATGGTGTGACCATTCAAATAAAACCTCTTCAGCAGTACTTTTGCATGGTACCATTTGTTTTAACTTCTGAGTTTGTGGACGAAATCCTATGGTGTGATCATTCAAATGAAACCTCTTCAGCAGTACTTTTACATGGTACCATTTGTTCTAACTTTTGAGTCTGTTGATGAAATCCTATGGTGTGACCATTCAAATGAAACCTCTTCAGCAGTACTTTTGCATGGTACCATTTGTTTTAACTTCTGAGTTTGTGGACGAAATCCTATGGTGTGATCATTCAAATGAAACCTCTTCAGCAGTACTTTTACATGGTACCATTTGTTCTAACTTTTGAGTCTGTTGATGAAATCCTATGGTGTGACCATTCAAATGAAACCTCTTCAGCAGTACTTTTGCATGGTACCATTTGTTTTAACTTCTGAGTTTGTGGACGAAATCCTATGGTGTGATCATTCAAATGAAACCTCTTCAGCAGTACTTTTACATGGTACCATTTGTTCTAACTTTTGAGTCTGTTGATGAAATCCTATGGTGTGACCATTCAAATGAAACCTCTTCAGCAGTTCTTTTGCATGGTACCATTAGTTTTTCAATATTTTTCAAAATGAAATTTTACAAAATGAAATTGCAGCAAACGCACACAAGTCAAATGCGGGTTTGCAACTCAAAAAAGTTGGTGAAAGAGTTGTCAAGAATAGAAACAAGTTCAGTTTGTTGTCAACTGAGCTTACCAACATGTTTGCCAACTGTTAGCCTGTTCCAGGCTCCGAGATAGTGGGGAACGCGCGAAGTAAAAAAAAAGTGAAAAAATCGCGGGGGTACTGGCTGTTGATGTCAAGTTCACAACGCCAACTTGATTTTCAGTGCGGTCAACTTTAGGAGTTGGCGAACTTTAGTTTGTCGGAAGACGCCTTATATTACTAGCAGTAATCGGAGATTATGGAGACGCGTTCGAAGGAACTTCCGGCGGTAATGAGCCCCTGAAAAAAGCAATAGGGGCGGCCATTTGGAAGACCGAACACCAAAAAATCGCAAATTTTACTGCATGCAAGGCACAGGTCAACCAACACGAAATTAGGATTGCGTTCTTTGAACGCGATGATGCTTTTCCCGTGCTTGTGCATTTGCAGCCCAAACAGAATAGAGGCGAGTCACCGCGCAGCATCACCGTTTTCGTCAGCGTCTATTATCTGCATGAACGAATTTGAATTTTGTTGATGATGAAAACGTGTTTGCATTGGATGAGTTTACAGTAATGTTATGTCCAAGTGAATGCTGCAAATACGCATGAGAGACCATAAGCAGGATAAAGAGAAGATAAGTCCATCCATTGTACTAACTTTATTACTTCTAAATACTGAGTTTAATTGCATGCTCAAAGTGACTTTATTTTATTTCTTTTGCTAATGAACGGTAAAACCGTAGCTGATGTTAAGGTGATGTCACACGGGACGATTCGCAACGACGATTTTTAGCGCAACGATGTTGCGCTAAAAGTTGATGCCATGTAACATGGGTGCGCGGACGATTTTCTTCGCAATTTTTGCGTTGCGAGTTTTTGAATCAGCTTCAAAAATTTGCAGCATGTTCCCGCAAAATATATTGCGTTAAAAATCGTCCGCGCCCTGTTACACGGTATCAACTTTTAAATGTTGTGTTACAAATCGTCTCGTGTAACATCACTTTTATCTGTGCAACTCAGATCTCTAAAAAGTCATTATTTCAGGGCTATGTCTAAAATAGGGAACGGGGAATCGGGGAACGGGAAATCTCTAAAATGGGGAATCTCTAAAATAGGGAATCTCTAAAATAGGGAATCTCTAAAATAGGGAATCTCTGAAATAGGGTCTAGTTTCCTTTTTATCGCCAGTAAGTCTCCCTCACATCTTCATTTGATTAATATATCAGTTGCTTTTCAAATGATCGATATTCATTTATTGGACATGCCGGACTTTATAGCCAAGTTCAACGTGGAGATTAAACAGGGACGGCATTTTCTCAACTTGAAGATATCGTGGGTGGCGACGGAGCACCGCCATTCTGATCTTGTACAGCCAACTAAAATCAGTGTCGAAAGTAATTTCACTTTTTGCTTTGGTTTGGCACAGCTAAGCTTTGTAATTGGCTAAAAAAATCCGGGCAACTTTCTCAACCAATCAGAAGTAAAACCAAAACCAATTGCAAGTTGTTACCCTGCGTTTTCCTGCGCTTGGCGCCGGCTACATGCATTCGCTTCGAGTTTCTATTCGCTGATTGGTTCATTGGATTGCCTGCGTCTATTGTGATTGGCCAGTTTTAATTTTACGACATTCAAGTGAAAATCGCTCTATACAATGAAAATTGTCACGACTATTTTTTGGTACTGTAAAGTGAAGTCAATGAAACTGGTAGTATGTTCATACGGATAAGTTCTCTATTCCCGGCTGCACGCGCGGCAAATAACAATTAAACTTTGGCAACTGTTGTTGTGTGCCATAAACGCGATACTTAATCTATCTTTTTATTAACGGTTCAATGTGTTTAATTTCAGGCAGGATGTTTTGGCTGGTTTAAAAAGTTTGTAGGAAGAACAGTATTTATAGATCTGGACGATCTAGAAATCATGAGAGGACAAAGAAGTGCCAAGAAAGTGAACTGACTGTCTGAACTTTCGCTGAACTGAATGAGCGGGAGAATAAAAAATATATATTTCTTTTTTAAGCACAGGACGAAATAACGATTTTAAGTGCAAGTATAGGTTCCTTAAAGAAATTTTAAAGAACAATTTCGACTATCTTTAAGTGTACCGTAAATTACTTAAATAAGCCCATACTTGACAACACTTAAAGCAAGTAACGAACAATTTAAGTTGCCTTTAAGTTGTTGAAAAATTGAATTAAAGATAACTTAAATGTTCTTAAACACATTTTAAAGATACTAACTTTAATACATTTAAGAGTATTTACGCCTCAACTTAAAGATTCTCGATACCTTTAAGTAAAATTTAATTTTGTCTTAAAGATTAGTAAATTCATTATTTCGTCCTGTGAAGCATGTCGTTTGGGGACGCGTTCGATTGACGGATTATTTGTAAAGCGTGTGATAGTGATTATGTTACATTCAAGGTTACCCCGACGTCTACCATTGGCCAAGAAGAAAAGATTCAAAAGTTAAAAACAGTGGAAAGACTTAAAGTTAGAACTGTGTTACTTGAGTTCAAACTTTGACTTGGTTAAATGAGGTAATATGGTTTTGAGTCTTTCTTTTAGGCGGCCTTACAGTCTGTGAGGGAAATTCTAAAGTGTCCCTTTCCAAAACAAAGGTTGTGACCAGTGTGTTCCTCTGATGCTGTTAATTTTTATTCAGCTTTGTAAAGACTCAACATTTAAACACGAATAAACCGGGTGCAAAGCTCTCTCGTACCCAGGCGCCTTAAAATAGAAAAAAATTGTTGCGCGCGCAAGGAAATACGGGAAGGTTTCAAGTTAACGCAAAGCGTCACAGTAAATATTCCCAAGATGCTTTGCGTGCTTCGTAAATTCGTTCTCAAGCCCCCGAAATCTTTTATAGAGCGCGCCTGGTTACGAGGCAGGGTGGAAAAGGTCATCTCCAAGAAACATTGCACAAACGCTGATTTTGTCATGATCTTCGAAATTAGATATATAAAGCTAAAGTCCGATTAAAAATCACTGCAGAATCAGCGTTTGTGCATTGTTTGTTGACTCTGTTTCAAGTTTAATATTTTAAAGGTCGAAATCTTAATTAACATGTTCTATTAGAGGTTGATATAAGTTTTTTTCCTTCAACTGCCAGTGTTATACTATTGAAAGTATAATGTTTCGTTTCAATGATATATTCCAGATTTCGGTCAATCGAACGCGCCCTTAATTGTGTTGGGTGATATTATTATCATTTTGTAAAAAATATATTTTATTAAGGAACATGACTTTTATTAAAGGAATTGAACAATTTATTTAGTCTTTTTTAATGTCTTCCGTCCTACTTGAATTCAGTCGCATTCATTTTGTGAAGAAAACTTTGAGGTTTTCCTTGAACACATATAAGTGATGACTTATAGGCTAAGGTCACATGATAAACGTTTTCAATCGGTCATATTGTATCAAGTATACGGGAACTGAAGTTCCTTATTTCTGAGTAATGTTCTGGAATTGACACCCACGCGGTCTATAAAAGTTCACCATAACACACAAAATTCTTTCACCTATGAATTATTGTTATATAGCTGGAGTTTTTTTCAAATACAACGCGCGCGTCCATTGGTTGATTCATGGTCACACGACATGTAAAAGTTTACCATAACACACACAATTCTTTCACCTATGAATTATTGTTATATAGCTGGAGTTTTTCTCAAATACAACGCGCGAGTTCATTGGTTGCTTCATAGTCACATGACATCTAACAAACAAACTGTTTCCCGCCAAACATTCATGAGCGAACGTTTAATTGCAGAGGACCACTCGACACTACGATAAATAGTGGTAACTTTCTTTCCGGATCTCCTTTATAAAGGGATGCGAGTTCTAGACGTCACTCAAAGTGTAGATATTTCTACTAGTCGAAATATTGGTCATTAAACCTGCTCTAAATTTCCGTTGTACTTGCCTTGCATTTTAAATGTTTGTTCATGAGCGGGCAAAATTTGCGAAAGCGGGCAACATTTTTGACGTCAGAGGGTACATTGTTGCCCGGTAGCGCACGTGATCAGACCCTGACAAAAGGTGACATGATTATGATGCGATTGATGTTACCTCGAGTGCTCGGCGCGTTTTTCAAACTGTGTTGTGTTGTATTTTTTTGCGTTGCTATATAACAAATTACTTAATGGCTGATCCCTCGGGAAACGAGCATCGAGATCCTCGGGAAACAAAATTCATTGTTTTCCTCGGGAACAGTCATTTAGTTAGGGATAATGCACGAGCTCCAAGGCCTTGTTAAAAATGCTTGCGTGCAATGCTGGACTTAAGTGTTATTTTTATCAGAGAAAGTCGAACGGGTGATCACGAAAGCAGCGCCAATATAATATCTAGCTACTGTCGTAAGGTTCTAAGTCCTTTTTTTTCGCAGAGAAAATTGCAGGAAAATGCGATATACTTAAACGGCCGGGAAGAAACCTCCCTTGTTTTGATAAGAGCATTTAGAGTATTGTAATAGGCCTTATTCACGATAGCTACTATGGTTGGTGGCAACATTATGATGCAAATTAGCCATGTGCTCTGCCAGGGGCAAACAATGGATAAAAGAACAATTTTCGGAAGATCGGTTCTTTCTAACAGTGAAGTATGCATGTAAAAATCATATTTGAGAGCTAGATAGTTGGCAGTTATGATTTTTTTTATTAAAAGTTTGGAATGGTTGCTCTATATCTGACTTGTATTATTTTTGTTAACTACGCAGACTGTTTATTTGTTACTAAAGCGACGAAAATAACTTAAATTTAAGTATATTAATTACTGTAACACTGTAAAAATGCATTAGCTCCGAAAAAACAATCAGTATAATAAACAACTGGTTTGAAATCTCCTTAGTTTGAGGTGTTTGCTCCCTCAGAAATCACGTGGTAAATTTGCATAATAATATAAAAACCAACATGGCGGTTATCGTGAATAAGGCCTATCGGCCTATAGAGCGTTTTCACTGACGTCATATCAAAATTCAGAAGCCGTTTTCGATTCCAAAATGTTTATGGAATTGTAGAGAGTGTAAAACTACACATGTACATCTGGGCCAAATTTTGAAGCGCAAGAGCATTTAGTTTACGAGTTATAGGCGAACGAGTGTTAGACATTTTTAGTAAGAAATGTATGGAGCGGCCATCTTGGTGTACCACTTTGGTACACCAACATGGCGGCCAAAAATTCAGAGCCTTAATTACACCAAAAATCTCATCACAAAATATTGTATTCACTATAAGTGCCATTAAATCGGCTCATAAGCATCTATAATTCAAAAATAACTTTCAACTGGTTCAATTTTGTTGATTTTCACGGCTTATTTGAAATAGCGTGACGGATTGCGTGACACATTTAAAACCTTTATAAATCGGAAACAAAACATCGTTAAAATCTGAAACTTTTTGTGAAATATTATAACACTGGTATCCATATACCATGTTAGAAACAGCTTTGTAGGATGTATACTTTAGATTTTTGAATTTTTATGACGTCATGTGAAAACGCTCTATTGTTCAACGAAATAAACATGCGGGACACAACCTCGTTCCCACGGTATCTCATCTTCCCACCTGAGAACGAGGTTGTGCAGGACAAATACCAACCTCGGCCCCAGGACCTATTCCACTTCAAAAATGGCGTGGTTGGCGTATGAACTCCTAGACAAGAATGCAAAAATACGCTAAAAATCCTGGCGTGTTTTATTGCGTAAAACCTGATGAAATGTCCGTCTTTTCGTTTGAATGACAGTTTCAGATTGTCACAAACAAATAAGCTACCAATAAGCTACAAATAAGCTACCAATAAAATAGGGAGTATTTTGGCAGTTTTGCCCTAGTACGCCTCGACAAGTTGTTAGGATCTTTTCTTACGTCCCCACCCCCCCCCCCCCCCCCGTCCCAAGATTTCTAATAGGCCAGTCTTTTAATATTAACTTTTACGAGTCGTCTTACCCGTTTCCTGCGGAAATTGTTCACCGAGTGACAAAGGGTAAAATCTTATCTGCGCTTTTAGATTTCATAAAAAAAAACGCGTTTCATCCCGGGATGGTATTTCAACCCTGTGCCGAAGACAGAAATGAACTCATCCTAGGACTAAACATGTAATAAGCAAAAAGGAAATGACCAGATACCGAGATGAACTCATCCCTGGACGAAAAATCCCATGTAAACGGGCCCTGAATTTCTGTGCGTTGCGTTTGGGAAAGATTAAAAAAAACGTTCATCTCGGAAACGGTCTTTCTTGGTAGCTTCCTATTTCCATCGGCTGTTTTGTTTCTTTAAGCACGAATTCATCATGTTCGTCCAATGATCGTAATATTTCTGTTCCTTACATCTGAAAAATTACATACAGAAGCGATAATTTCTTCACAGAAATTAAAATTTTCTCGTTTCACTGTTTTTGTCCGTGCTAACAGTGCAATAAACAGTAACTCTGAGTTTTGCATTTGATGTAAACAAAAACACAGTTCGAAAATACGTGTGTATGGACAAGAACCTGGTTTCACTTTTTTGGTCGAACTGGTCTGTGTAACGGAATATGCGAAAACACTGGGAACGAAACTGGGTAACCACCCTTTCCAGGTGCTGTAGATAGGCAAATAAAATGGGACGTTTTCAGGATTTACAGCCATTTGATTGAGATTGAATTGTTATGCCCGTCAAAGAAGCCTTAGGGGTTCCTCAGGGCAATTTATGCCGACACTGCATGCCGTTTCCTGAAGTTCAAGTTCTCGGCTTTGCATTAAAATCGTAATCAAGTTGCGGTGAAATCGCAGCGAAAATTACCTGTAAATCACACAATCGTTTGTGTAAATGCTTCTAACCTACCAGTTAATAACGTATAACTGTTATAAATAATAGCTTACAATTGACGTATAAACTTTAAGGCAAAACTGGAAACCACTGGTTCCCCCGCAAAACCGACGTCGTCCGTTTCGCGGGGGAACCAGGCGCCGCGAAACGACGTCTGTTTTCTCAAGCTACTGGAAACAGAGTTCATTTTGTTTTGTACAATATTTCAGCTGGACAGACCAGCCTTATTCAGGTACAAGTTGTTGCTAGATTTACAACAATTCGAATGTGTGAGAATAAAGGTGGCTCCGTTGTTTTTTCGGGCGCACTCGTCTACGACAAACTTTGGGTCAACGTTTTCGGCCCTAAAGCGACGGCTATAAAACTTTGTGAAAAGTGGCATATATTATTTAGCAATGATCAAGCTTAATTACCCCACTTTTTGATCAAAATCGCACCCAGTGAAAAATTTTGCCGTTGTATTTGCGTTAAATGTCTGAAATCAGCTTACATTAAAAAATCGTTGGAGGAGAAGTGCGGAAGGATAAGGCCATTAAAATTTAGCCCTACAATTCTCTTGAAATTTTAAATACTTGATGCTCTTTGACAAAACAATCCGCAAACGCGAATTTCTGGGAGAAGCCTTCCTAATGCTTGCTAAATCTGAATTCTAAGCCGAATGCAAATCGTGCGAACCGTTTAAAAGTATGACTAGTTCTATAAACATTATAAAATGCTTCAAAACCTGCTCAAATCTCCAATGCTACGTTTACGGCCAACATTTTTCGAAAATTATCCAGCAGTTTGGCGTCAAACTCCTTCCACATGAATCTCAAGGCACTGGGAGCGATTTTAGAATACCTCGCCACTTATTTACATATCCCTGAACGTTTTATAGAACGAGTCAAAGGAAAACTTATTCAACGAGATGCAAATAAGTGCATGGCCGGGTATTCTACAGTTTAGCCAGGCACTGCAATACTTTTGCATTGATATTTTCTGCTTAGAAGGACTTTCAATTGGAGAAATAGTTGTTGGGATTATTAGTTACTCCGCATCTGAGCTCAGGCGAAGCTGACATTCAAGTAGTTTTATTATGAATACGAAATGAGCACGTGTGGAATTTAATTTATTCTTAGAATAAATTCCACACCCACTAGAACTCAAATTTTGCAAGCATTGGGAAGGCTTCTCCAGAAATTCGGGTTCGTTGATTGTTTTGTCAAAGAGCATCAAGTATTTAAAATTTCAACAGATTTTTAGGGATAAATTTCGATGGCCTAATACTTCCGCACTGACTTCTGCTCCAACGATTTCGCTGAAACTTGGTAAGGGTATATATCGGGGGTGGAAGCGGCATAATTGGATCTCACTTATTCATTATTCCTTTCATTTTTTCTAAGTTATTCATTATTCATTTTTAAATTTTGCTAGATATTCATTATTCCGAATTCGAGTTTGTTGGGCAGCTTCTAACTTGCATTCTAACTTGCAATGCTTGTGAAATAGAAGATATTCACTTCCTATGATGATATATAATATGATTTAAAACCGTCAACGTCATATTCAATCTAATTACCAGCGGCGTAGCGATTTTTTTTACTAGTTGTAGGCCTAACCAGGTCTTCTTGCCCCCCACCCCAGAAAAGGTTTTCGATTTTACCCCCTGAAAAATAGACATATCGAACATTTCAAACGGAAGATCTATTAAAAACGATCTATTAGAATCACTGATCGTTTCACATGCACCTCCGTAAATATTATCTACTGCATAACATGTACTTTTTGCAAAAAGATATACATTGGCGAAACAGGGAAGAGACTGGGCGACCGTTTTCGTGAACATCTCCGAGACGTTGAAAAAAAATGACAAAGCCGCATCCAAACGAGTCGCGCGTCATTTCAATCTTACTAACCATTCTAAACAACACATGACAATCTGCGGCCTTTCCCTACACCAGGGTAACACGGAAAGCCGTAAAAAACTTAGAACAAAAAATCATCTTTCAAATCGGCACTCTCAAACCCCACAGAATCAACGAACGCTTTTCATTCAACTAATTTACATTTGTTTTTCACGTCACCAAATTTCCACCAATAGCGAAACTCCACCTACTATATAAAACCACACACTACCCACAATCCCTTGATTCGCTCCGACAAAGGGCTAGCGCTCGAAACGTCAGCTTTCTCCAATCTTTTTACACTGGCTAATTTACCTTATCGACTCAGTCGATAAGGTAAAAAACCAAATTCTTGCACTTCACCTCCCACCGACGCAGCACCAGTTTCTCTAGAAACTAACCCCATTCATTTCAAACGGAAGAGCCTTGATTCACATGAAACTCAAGGAAAAAAGCTCATAGAACTGTTGCTGTTTTACTATAATGAGATCGAGACTTGTAAAGGTTAAAATGGCAACTTTTTCTGGTGCCATTTGAGAAAAAGGAACTATTAGCCAGCATAAAAAATGAGCTCCATCCCCTTGCTTCCATACGCTGCAAAATCTTGTTCAAAATCGATGTCATCAGAATTCAAAAACACATCATGTTTATGAATAACCATTAGCATCGAGTATGTATTACTGAAGTCAATGTAAGCTTACTCCAGAAATTTAATACAAATATAACAGCAAAATTTTTCACTCGGTGTGATTTTGTTCAAAAAATAGGGTTCACTTAAGTTCGATTATCACTAAAAATATTTTTCCCAGTTAAGTTTTATAGTTTTAAGTTTTATAGCCATCGCTTCAGGGCCGAAAAAGTTATGATCCAAAGTTTGTCATAGAAATAACAACGGAGCCACCTTAATATACAAGGAAAATTTCGCAATGAAGATAATGACAAAATCGGAAACATGAGTTACAAAATTCTTCTATATTGCGAAATTCTCCTTGCACATTCGAATATCACATTGTAAATCTAGTAACATCTGGTACCTGAAGAAAGTTGGCCTGGCCAGCTGAAATATTGTACTATTAACAAATCGACCGCATTTTTCCATGGTCTATACTCTCATCGACCATAGAAATGACGTCATAAAATGTTCAAAACTTAAGAACCTAGACCTAGAATCTTTTTATATTAACACAGCACAACAAAGAGCCGTTATTCGGCAAATTTTAGAGAACCGCGCTCGGCGATAATCGCAAAATAGAGCACAATAACCTCACACAAAGTCAAATATAAAATTACTAGGCACAGTTTACAAAGCTAACCTTTTTCAAATTTGAAGTATCTTCGAATAATCAGATGAATCTTTGCTCCAAGTTGTTTTCGGCTCAGTTTTAGTTCTTTCGGGCGCCGGCCACTGATTCCGTGGATTTTCTCGTGAAACTTCGACAAGTTGTTTGTCCTTTTTGCTTCGCACTTAATTCCAGGCAAGTTTAGCTGATTGTAAACTAAATTTAACTGACGAGAGAGCATTCTTTTCATTGAAGAATTCCAGTTTTAAGTGCATTTTTCACTGTTTGAAGAACCCGTAGCGCCAAAAGTTTGACAAAACTCGCCGCGTTGCGTTACCTGTTACGTCATTTTCATGGTCTATAGAGTGTTTTCACATGACGTCATAAAAATTAAAAAATCTAAAGTATACATCCTACAAAGCTGTTTTTAACATGGTATGTGGATACCAGTGTTACAATCTTTCACAAAAAGTTTCAGGTTTTAACGATGTTTCGTTTTCGATTTATAAAGCTTGTAAATGTGTCACGCAATTCGTCACGCTATTTCAGATAAGCCGTGAAAATAAACAAAATTGAACTAGTTGAAAGTTATTAATGAATTATAGATGCTTATAAGCCGATTTCAGGCCTCTTATAGTGAATACAATATTTTGTGATGAGATTTTTGGTGTTATTAAGACTTTAAAATCTTAAAATTTTGGCCACCATGTTGGTGTCCCTAAGTGGGACACCAAGATGGCCGCTCCATACATTTCTTACTAAAAATATCTATACTCATTCGCCTGTAACTCTTGAATGAAATGCTCTTGCGCTTCAAAATTTGGCCCAGATGTGTAGTTTTAAACTCTCTACAATTCTATAAACATTTTAGGATTGAAAACTGCTTCTTAATTTTGATATGACGTCAGTGAAAACACTCTATACTCTCATCGACCATAGAAATGAGCCAATCAGCGCGCGGGAATTCACACAGTTATTGTAAAAAACAAAATAAACGCCGTTTTCAGCTTTGCTTTAAAGTGTATTTGACAGATATTTTTTTATTTGCTTGATAGAATCTACATGGCATACTGATAAGAAAATCGAAAAGAGTTTTTTCGATATCGAATTTCTTTTCCGTGTTTTAGCTGTCTAAAAACGTGAAATTTCACTTCCGTGTGTTACAAAACCGCGCAAGAAGAAAGACTGGAAATAGTCCGCTGTGACGTCAATACAAGAATGCCGGTGTTGCGGCTTCTCGGTTCCTCACATTTTTTGGTACGCCTTGAGGAAGAAACACGGTTCTATTGAGGTGTGTTGTCTATGGTTGTAGCAACACGCACCAAAAACACCGGAGGAACTGAGAAACCGCGAAACTAGCATTCTTGTATTGACGTCACAGCGGGCTACTTCCAGTCCTTCTTCTTGCGCGGTTTTGTAACCCACCGGAAGTGAAATTTCACGTTTTTAGACGGCTAAATCACGGACAAGAAAACCTTTTTTCGACTTTCTTATCAGAACGCCATGTAGATTCCATCAAGCAAATAAAAAAATATTTGTCATATACACTTTAAAGTTTTTTATTTTTTATTATACGACAGTCACCTTCTTCCAAATATAAGTTTTTAAAGTATTTTTCTAACGCGCGGCCACAAGAGTGTAATAACGTGTCATATTTTCCCTCGTTTTGGTGCATATTCGTACTCTTAAATGCAATTTTGAATAAAAAATAACGATTACTCAGCGAGTTGTATAATACGGCTGCGCATTTTTACTAACAAGTTTTTATTTTTTCCAGCCTGAAGGCTCGAAAAAATAAAACATGAAACGAGCAAAAATGTCTAGCAAGAGCACACAACTTTCCACTGAACAAATTATTCAACATACGACAGATATCTTCTCAAAAATCTAAGTTTTTGAAAATACATTTTTTAGCTTGGTCAGAAGAGTGTAATAACGTGTCATATTTGCGCCTGTTTTGCGGGTACGCATTCGATCTCTGCAATCATGCTAAAATGCTTTGTTGAACTCAGGGGCGGATCCAGGATTTTTCTTATAGGAGGGGGTGCACCTCTAAAGAATGAATAAACCACGTAGTTTTTTCTTTTCGTTGCAGAATACTAGTTATATTAGAAAGATGCAGATCTTAGATCTTAGACCTAGATCCGCCCCTGGAACTAGCCCAGCTTGACCTGTGTATTGCAGCCCAAACAGAATGAACGCGAGTCATGTGACGTCATCGTACTCGTGTGTAACCCTTCTCGTGTGCTAAGATATTTTCTGCGCGAGCAAATTTGAATTTTGACGAAAATGGTACGGGCGATTATCATGAGCATCCATTTGTATTGGATGAATATACTGCAACTGAAGTAATGTCCATCCAGTCCTCGCTGCAAACAGGCATCAAAGACAAGGAATTAAAAAACAAGATAAGGCCGTTTATTTATTTACTTTAACTCTAAATTCATCCGTATGTTCCAAGTGACTTCGTTTTATATATTGCTTAGGGGCTAGTATCAAGGCTTAATCGTAACTCAGATCTTGGAGCGAAAAAGATCTTTTAAAGTCTGTATTATTTCAGTTCATTGGATAAAGAAGAGGGTGATGTATCAACGCACTGAACTGAATTGTTGTAGAAAGTTTAAATCTCGAGAACGCAGCCCAAAATACGATGTAACGCGCGCCATGGTAATACCACAAGAGCTTATTCGTGTGTGGATAGGATATTATTTTAGATATTTAAGAATGTATTTCCTCTCATTTTCATTTCAAGGAAAATAAATTAAGACTTTTTGCCGTTATTCTTTCACGCAAACCAAAATTATTGCGTTGACGTTTGCGCGCGCGCATATGATGCACATAGCTGACGTTACACTAAAGACATAACACATCACTATAGCAACTGGAAGTGTTTATATTCCAGTCGCGAGAAGCGTGAAAACTGAGTCGTACTTTTGCGAGAGCTCAGCTTGGTTTTGATTGTGCGATATTTTCATAAAAAGGTAAGTAAAAATTAACTAAATCACTTTGAGATTTTATTTAGCCTGAATAATTTACAGCGCTTCCAAAAAAGAACAAATTAACGGATTTTCTCTTAAACTTGTTAGCGCGGGGCTAAACTGATGGGTTCGAAGGCGAATTTTTTCATTTATTTCATTTATTCTTAAACCATTTTTCTACTTTCTGAACACTTTTAAAACACATTCGTTAGCATTTGACGCTTGTCATCTTCTTTTAGTTTTCTTTTTTTGGAAACATTTTAGAAGTGCAGAGAAAGAACATTTTAAGATTATCTAATTTTTTTCGCGTGGAGGCGCAGTTGGTTGTGAAGTGGTTAACGCGGTGGGCTTCCGATCCTAAGCGCGGTGGTTCGAGGCCTGATATCAGCCGTCGTGTTTTTTCCCAGGTGTACAAATGGATACCGCAACAAAATGCTTGGGGTAACCCTGCAATAGACAAGCATTCCATCCAGGGGGGAGTAGCAATACCCCTAGTTGCTTTATGGCACCACTCCGGCTGAGTGGACCACCTGTGGCTGGCATGCGACTTTATCATGTTACCATTTCTTGTGCAATGCTCATTATTTGTTCTATCTTAGTTTTCAGCGGAAAAATGGCAGCGTGGATCCCTTGTGGTTATGGTTATTATATTTTCCCCAATCAAGTTCAAACTCGTAAGTATTTTTGCATTTTATATCCCATATAAGAGCCGAACCAACAAAACAAATTAGATATAAACGCAGCAACTGCGTCACCCTACAAAGAGCCAAAAATGCTAAAAGAGAGAAAAAAGGAAATGACTACTTTCAACTAAGAGAAATAGATATTAAGGAAAAATTAACTAATAGAGGGAATGGCGCACTGTTCATTAACATTCCGGCGTTTAACTTAATTGTGTTTTTTTTATTGTGTTCTTCAGAAGTGAACTTTATCCAATCTCAAGATTCCGATTCTTCGAGGATTGAGTTACCGGGCGGAGGGTTCATCACGAGACCTGGGTCCGACGTAATGCCATCTCCTGTGGCTCAGTTGGACGCGTTTGCAACACCCCAGGTAAGCATGCCGGAAACGATTTCTTTGGTAGCGAAAACAAATAGAAAAAAAAAACTAAAAAAATTAATGCATTTCAGTAATGTGATAAGTGAGTATTATAAAGTGAAATCCTTGTTGTTTTGGTGTTTCATAATTCTAGGCACAACTGTGCTGAATAGGTATTTTTATAAATAAAGTAATCTTGTAATTATACCACTGTTCTTATCTTGAAATCAACACAGGTGTAAGATTTTGAGACAAAGGCTTCCCTAGACCACTACCGAGATTTGCTTTGTCTAGTTCGGCAGTGTTAGGTAAACAGAAGATACGTTTTAGCTGTTATATTAAAGTCAACCAACTCGGATATTCATGCACTTCTTTTAATTTTATACTCAGTTGGGAAGCAAGGCTATATAGTTTGTAGCTACACAGTTGGGCTTTGAACAACTGAGAAAGTGGATGGGCAAGAAATTCCTTCCGTTAAACCACACCTCCTAAGGAAAAGTCTTCACATCGACTAAGCTATTAGCCCGGCTTCAGCGCAAAACCTCTCGCATATCTTGTAATTAGGTTAATCGGGTACAAAGATCAATAAACGAGTGGTGCGCTTCATAACATAAGTGAAGCGCACTTGTTTTAAAACTGGGGGAATCTAAGTCAAATGACAAGTCATAAATATTGTAAGATTGAGACAGCCGAGCTAAGGCCCGGTGGACGCGTACATGTTTTTGTTTGTCAGTTTTTATTTAAAAACGGAGTTTTTTTTTAAAAAAGTGTGGTTTCAAAAGCTGTTCCGTTTACACGTTTGCGTTTTCATTCGCATTCACTGTCCTCCGCTTTCAATCGTTATTGTGAAGGCGGAAAACCAAACTACGGTAGATAAGCATTTTTGATAATCTCAGAAGAAGTGGCCGAAATTCATGACGGCTACAAATATCCAGTTTTTAAACAAACGATCAAAAATGTGTATAAATTGGCCAAATTGAATGAATTCGAAACCTTCATTGTTCCTGATATTAACATTACATTATCCTTTATAGGCGTTTCTCACTAAGTATAGCAGCTGTATTCTGGTACAATATGTTTTAAAATTCTTACAAAGTAGACAATTGGACGTAGGATATCCAGATTTGCGCGGAATGCAAGCATGCAGCTACTTGAACTAAGTAGTCGTGTTAAGATAAGGGCCTAAAAGCGATTCGAACCTCCTGCAAATAGCGTGCGTCAAAACTCCAAGGTTTAAGCTCCACCAAGAGATTACAATTGGAGAGGTCCAATTATTTTCTTTTGACTCCACTGATTAGCAATTACTATTATGAGTTCTGGGGCGAGAAAAACACTTTCCACTGGTTTGGTTCCCAATATCTGGAATCCATGTTATTTTTACCCAAAATGTCTTATAACCCCATAATTTGTTGCCCAAACATCCTAAACCCGCTAACTCCTTATGGGACCTCGTAGTTCACGTTTGTTCAATCTTGGCTTTCTTCTCTTTTACAGGAAAGGCAGACACTCATGAATGAGCTTGATAAGCTGATGGAAGATCGAGCGACCCGGGAAAAAACCCTTCAAGACATGGTATCCGAAGAAGATTCATTGAAAAAAAGTTTAAGCGAGGTAAACGAAGCTCTAGATGTTCAAACCGTGGAGTTAGAGCAGCTTACAGAAACTATGCGAACAAATAGAATAAAGATGCAAGCGAGAATTCAAGAAAAGAAAGCACGTCTGGCGGAATTGAAAGAAGTTTACTCCTCCGTTGAGGAGGAGGAACGGCAAAACGCTCGCTATAGGAAAGTTGCCAATCAAAGCCGCTACCTGAGAAGGCGAATTTCAAAACAAAATGATGAAAAGGAAGTCCTTAAAAAGAAGGTGGATGATCTTCTTGAGAAGAAGGAAGTGGTGAAGATACGATGCAAGATGATTGATGACGAAGAGCGGACATTTTGGTTGAGAATAAGCGAGAAAGTGCAGTGGATGGCTGAAAATGGCTACCGGCTTGACGTGGGAAGGCCAACTGAGGTTAGTTTAAATGTTGTTATTTTTAGAGATTTTTCATGGAAAACTATCTGAAAGTGTCTCAGCGATTGAGCTTTCTAATATGCGCAATGTGACGTCAGCGCAGACCCATACCCAGTCGACGCATTTTAAGGAGCGGAGAATCGCGGGACACGGCTGTCGAAATACTTCAAGAATCATGGAGTATAAATTGTAAATTGTCTTTATTCGAGCGGGCTATCTCTGGTGATTGCCATATTTATATCCTTGCAATCTGGAATCTCTTTTCTAAGCGGAACGAAGCCATCATATGTCACTTGACAAAATACTTCACGATATTTCGTTAGCCTTGTTCGGGGATTTTTTACACGCTTCATTTTGAACGTGAAGATGCCTTGGGAACGACGCTGCTGGCGCGAGGTGCCATAAGAAGGGTACGTTTTTTTTTTCCACCGGCAACAGTCAACATAAAGGAAAGGCGATGTAGCAGCTCTCGTAAGGTCTCACACCATTGGTTTGAAACCCTTCGAGAGAACCATACAAAAAAAAAACAACAGAAACAATGGCTCCTAGCCTTAAAAACTGAAGCAGCCGTCAAGCAATGGAGCTGCTACACTACCGATGCATTTGCCTGTAGTATACGGCGAAAACTGAATTACCGTACTGACAAACATGACAAAGCAATCAAGGGCAGTGAACCAAGTGACAATCATTATAACTTGTTTCATTTGGCCCTTTTGTTGATTTGTCAAATTCACAGCGATAAAGCGGGGAAGTTAGTTAAGCGGGACGACGGAAAATTCAGTACTTGGAAGCTGCAGAAAATTACCGTAGTTATAGGAGAATCTCCGTTTTCCAGCTTCTCAGTACTTCTTAGTGTATTGACAAGATTCCTTGGAACATGTCTACAACGTCTAAAAATAACTTTAGTGAAATTCACCTATCCCAACCAACGCCCTAACTTTCCCTCTGTCCGGGTATTCTCTCTTGCACTGGGCTCATTAGCCCTGGTTGCGGGGAAGTTCCCTGAGTGCCGGTAACGACGGAAATCACATATAAAAAGACGGTGGAAGGTTACCGCAGTGACAAGTGACAATCATTGTCACTTTGTTTGCTGGCCTTGGTTGCTTTTTCCCACAACGATAAGCGGGGAAGTTAGCTTAGTGAGATGAAGGTGCAGTTAAAGATCCCCGTAAGAATCTCTTATTTCAATTATACCAAACCGCTGAGAATAAAGTATATAACCGATAACCTGCAAGTTATCTCAGCTTGCAAATCTGCATTTCTGAACCTCAAATTAGCAGGCATCTTTCCCAATATTTTTTAAAGACGTTTTTGATTGACTGGTGAAAGTTTTCGTTTTACTTATCAATTTGTTATGCTCCCTGTTATTGCAGACTGGCAGTGAAATTGATGCAGAAAATACTAGTACAAAAGACGAGCCGCCTCAGACGAGTCCTTCATCCAGTCCAACAAAACCTACAGACTGCGAAATAAGCAACAAAGAGGAAATTGACGCTGCCGAACGTACGGGTAAAACTTCATCTTTTTGCTATTCTTCAGTCAAAAAAACACCAAAGGCAAACGGTTATTATGCCCAGTTTGTCTGTTTTTTGTTCCCAGACAACAGTTAAAGTTCTTGCTAATTTTTGTTTTCTACAGAATGTGCGGAAGATATTCAGATGGAGTTACCGAAAGGAGACTTGAAAGAGTCTGGTGCGAGTAGCGTCCAGCACGTCGAGACATGTGTCGAGATGGTCAAACCTGAAGTAAGCAATAATATGTTTTGAGACTCCTAATTTTAAGACACATTTTTAAAAGCAAAAAAAGCAGATGAAAGATGAGTAGGCAGCAGTGAACAAAAGGTAACATCGACAATAAGAACGAAAGAACACGCGTGTGAGTTTCGCCAACTCAAAGAGTTGGCAATAATAGTAACAAGTTCTACTTGTCACCAAAAACAGTTTGTAATCATGCTCGTCAACTGTCGACGCCACGTTCACACGCCAACCTGAGTTTACCAACTTTACTTAGGGTTTGGTTTGTCGTGCGCGCAAGGAAGGCACTTTTACTCGCGAAACCCGTAGAACGCGGAGACTCACGGAGCGCGAAGACGGGGAGGGGTGGGGACAGGAGGGCAAGCTTCTCCCGTCCTTCACTTCACCTTTAAATTTTAAAAAGCCGGCACCTTTCCCAAGAAAAAGGTTCAAAGATTTTCGATTGACTGGTGAAGGTTTTCGTTTTAGATAAACAATTTTATTTTTCCCGTTGTAGACTGGCAATTACGCTGAATTAAAAGCGGACAATACCAGCATAAAAGATGAGCAATACCAGACGAGTCCTTCAAACAATCCTACAAAACCTACTGACAGCGAAGTAAGGAACAGAGAAGAAATTGACGCTGCCGATCGTATAGGTAAAAATACATTGTTACTCTGATTGTTAGCTATTCTTCAGTTTTATTTGCGCTTTTAAATTGAAGTTCAAAGACAAACGGTTTTTATACCCAGTTTTTTATCTTTGTTCCCGAACAACAATTAAGCGGGAGTTCTTGCTATTTTTTGCTTTCCACAGAATGTACGGAAGGTATTCAGGAGTTACCGGGAGGAGACTTGAAAGAGTCTGGTGCGAGTAGCGCCCAGTCCGTCGAGACATGTGTCGAGGAAGCCGCTGCCGGACGTACAGGTATAAATTGGGATGGGAACTCCATTGTAAAAATAAAGGAGGTACTCGTTATACCTTTTAGAGGTCAAATTTTGTAGATTGATACCGATTAGGGATTCAAAATCTAAAATGACCACCGTTAGAATTATCGCGGTACCTTTTAGGGTATTGAACCAAATAAATATGACAGAAACTCAGTCTCAAGTTTATTTCTTGTTTAGAATTGGTACCTCTAAGGGGTAAAAATACATTTGAGCCACGCCCATCAAACGAGATCTGTTACCTCTTTAATAACATCCTAATAGGATGTTTTTAGAAATTCTCCGACGAACACCGTATGCTTTCTCTGTAATAACTGTGCAACTATATTTTGTATCAATACTATTCCTGGTCAACCGTTGAAGTAATTGCTAATTTTTGTTTTCTACAGAGTGTACGGACGGTATTGTTTACTGTGATACTTTGCGGATGGAGGTATCGGGAGAAGATTCGACAGACAGTTCAACAAGCACGAGCAGCGCCCAGTCCGTTGCAACATGTGTCGAAATAGCGAGAACTGAAGTAAGCATTATCTTAAATTTGTAGATAAATATGGGTGCTAAATCAACTTTAGCTGAAACCGGTCCTTCGTCGCAGCAGACCATAAAAACTCTCATGCAAATTATACTAACATGCTGACAGTGAAGTATTAAACCGATAACCTGCAAGTAATCTTGTAATCTTGCAAACAATACATTTTTGAACCTCAAATAAACGGGCACCATTCCCAAGAAGTGTTCTTTAGATTATTGAAAGGTTGCGTGTTTGTAAACAATTATCTTTTTCCCTGTTGTAGACTGACTCCGAAAGTAAAGAGGAAAACACTGACATAAAAGATGATCAACCTCAAACAAGCACCTCTTCTGTAAAACTTACAGACAACGAAGCAAGCAACAGAGAGGAAATTGACGAAGCCAAACGCATAGGTAAACATTCCACTTTTATACCCTGGGCCGAGTTGTTCACGTTTACAAAGCAGATTTCTGCAAAGTCTTTTTAGCCTACAATTTGATTTCAGTTGACTAGTGTCAAATTATTTATTTAAATTAAATATAATTAACGTTTAATTCGTGATTAAGTTAAACCAGAGGGGGAGTGGGGGGGGGGGGGGGGAAATGTGTCTAACCGGCTAACCAACTGCTGGGCCTCATACAGTTCATAAGTGGCTGATCTTTAACAATTTCGCTCCAAGAAAACTTGGAAATCAAACATATTTTATACTTTGCCTGCAATACTTGCGCAACTATATTTTGTTTCCATATTTTACCTTCAACAATTAAAGTTCTTGCTAATTTTTGAATTTCACAGATTATACGAAAGGAATTCTATACAGTGAATCCTTGCGGTATGAGTTACCGGGAGGAGTCTGGACAGAGTCATACTCAATAAACAGCACAAGTACTGAGTCCCTCGAAACTGAGAAAACTGAAGTAAGCTTATAGTACACATCAATTAAAATGGAACTTAAAACATAGCTTGATGAGTTATTTTAGACCATGGCTAGCCCACCTACATGTACAAGTATGAATAATGTTTAAAACATTAACTGCAAACTGAAGCTTATTACCCCTGCTGCAAAACCTGCTTTGTTAAATTTTCATAAGCTTACATACATACCAGTTTTTTTTTTCGCTTTGACTTTTCAATGTAGTGACTTAAATTCGAGACTTTATGGAATATAGGGCCGGGAAATTAAAGTGCCTAAATATAGTTTATCAGTCAGTGTAGCATGGGATATTATAAAGCGTCGTGTTCTGTGGCAAACGGCGAACGAATGCTTGGCGTTTACGGTCTACCTTGAAAATGGCGGGGAATGCGTACTCATTTCACGCTTGAGCTTCAGGTAAACTCGCTAGAGAAGATGAAATGCAACGAAACGACTTTCGAGAATATTAACTAAAATACGAGTTCCAGATTAAGCAGATTAAGTGTGGTTTGGTAAGATTTTAAGACGTTTCATGGTTTCATGAAAATGTGACAGACTATCGGTGTAATAATTTTACTCTGGAATTTTACCACCACTTTGCGGCGTTTATCTGCGAGTAAATTCACATTTTACCAGTTATTATACATAGCACATAAAATAAAAGAACATTGGGCTTAAAAATGGAGTTGTCAACATAGCAGAACGACATAAAAAATCAAAATAAAAACTTACGTTGTTTACGAACGTGAAAACAGCCTTCCTCGCATTCAAAATGGCAAACGGCAGATGGCAAACGAGAAAAATGGCGGGAAAATCACGATCACGTGGTACTTTCTGCCGTTCGCGTTTACCGTAATTATGCGTAATTATGTAATTATGCGATGGTTGCTTTCCTTTAAACAATATAACCCCTATCCTTGTTTAACATTTTAGATCACTGTGAAAGTTGATGTTCATGAGCCACCAAAGTCGCCAAAGAGTAGAAATCAGTTACGAAAGAAACTCCGTTCACACAGTCATCCGCTACAACTTAGCAACAGCCAGGAACAGCTTGCAGTAAAAATTGAAAGGATAGAATTTGAGGCAGAAGATCAAGCTGTCGATGAAAGCCACAAAAAGGTAAAATTATGGACAAAATATAGACAAGATATTTGCCAAACGTTGACGCAAAACTTAGTTAAAATATATACCTGGCTTCTTAGACTACAGATAGTTTATTTTTCTCGAGGGACCCCACGCACAGTTTGCATTATTTCGTGGAAGACTCGCGCGAAAAACAGTTGTCACGACTTCTTCCCAATTATAAAATTGGCGTCAGTAGTCCTGGGGTTAACACCACATAAAGGTGATGCGGATACTCGTCCCATATACCTTTCAGGGGGTCAAAACTGCACTCTGCGTGTAGGTGTTTCAATGATCAGTGGCAAATCTAGGGGAGGGGCATAACCGTGTATCATTTGCTTTTTTGGGAATAGAAATAAAATAAAGCCACGCCCATATTGATAATATGAGACTCTACCTTTTTTGGGTTCTAAAATTTTATTAACAGATGTCAATATTCGAGAGATTTAGCATCGTTTATTTTGTATCTGATTCCCCTCAAACAGTAAGGATGGTATGTAAAGATGTCATACGTAGTCAATTTAAATCAGCAAGCCGCAGAAGGCAAGCTTACATTTTCCATTTGCGGGCGTACGAGATGCTTCATAACTAACATAAACGTTTGATTTCAGGGAGGAATTTTTGGCTGTTTCAAGGTTTTGCGAAGGTTATTTAAACTCGGCAAAAGGTCAAGAGGCAACTGGAGAAAGTCAGCAAGAAAATTGTAAAAAATGTTTAGTCAAAAACTAATTATATTTATCTTTTAAACATGTACTTTAAGGATGCGTTTGATTGACCGATTTATTGTGAAGCTTGTGAACTTATTATTATTTAGTGGAAAGACTAAAAGCTAGACCCATGTTACTTGACCCCTTCCTTTACTAAGATCAAACTCTGACTGTACTGTGGTATTAATAAATATGGTTCTAACTTTTGATTCTGTGGAAACAGACTTTCCCGTGGTACTGTTTATTTATATGCTGTATACTGGGTGGACTTTGGGCTCTGTGGATAAAATCCCACAGAGTGACTACTGAAATGAAAGCTTGCAAGCAGTTTTTTCCCTTTAATGCTGTTACCTTTTGGATAGTTTGCAAAATGAAATTCGAAATTGTTTTCAACTTCTGAGCAGGAATAAACCTGGTAGTAAAACTGTGAATCAAGGCCGACTCTAGAAGTGAAGCTGCCTCGTACCCAGGCACCCTAAAAATCACAGAAAAAAGAAAATAATTTAATATATCGTAAATTGCACACGCAAGGAAACATGGGAAGGTTTCAGGATAACGCAAATGGCCATGGGAACTCTTCCCAAGGTGCTTTGCACACTTCATAAATTCATTCCCAAGCCTCCCCTTGATCCAAAAATTTTTAGAACCTGCCTGGGTACGAGACAAGGAGTGTACATAATCTCCAAGAAACATTGCACAAACGATGATTTTGTCATGATCTTCAAAATCATATAATTATATAAAGCAACAAGGTCACATTAAAGATCATGGCAAAATCAGTGTTTGTGCATTGTTTGATAACTTTTTCTTTCTTTTTCTTTCTTATACATGATAAAAATTTCAAGTTTAACATTTGTAAAAGGGAGGTAATAGGGTATTGTTTCCTTTCATCAGAGCTGCAAGTATTGTCAGTGTAATTATTGTTGACTTTCCTGATTTCGGTCAATCAAACGCACCTTTGATATAATTTTTATCATCTTTTTATTTATAAGCATCAATTTTATTAAAAGAAGTACAATTATTTTAACAGTTTGTCACTTGGTGTTTTCCTACTTAAACCCAGTCATCCCTTAAACCCACACCCTCTTAAATCCGCATAACAGTTTACAATTTATATAGATGGTTTTCACTCACGTGACCTTCAGTCCTGTGGGACTCAAATGACAAAGGCCATGGCGGCCATGTTGGTGCACATAACAAAAGAGGTTCATTAAAATTCTTTTGTAGGTGTGCACCAACATGGCCGCCGTGACGTAACGTGAAAACCACCTATAGACTGGAAGCTGAATGTGATCTGATCGACTAAAAACCATGCTTTACCATAGTTTATGAAGCTGAGAAAAGTGTGTTTAATTGTTTTAGAAGTGCTTTTCTCAAGACAAAGAAAAAAGAACTTAACCCTCAGACGTACATATACAAGCAGGTTTTTACCCTCACCATGATGCAAGGGGGAGGAGAGGGGAATTATTGAATCCCTGTTATACCTGTAACAGATAGTCTAACCTGCCTCTACAAGTTAAGATGGTCACACGTCTATGATGACATCAAATAATGTAAATGAAGCCATTCACTCTTACAGTTTTTAATCTCCTGAAAATCACCTCTATTGGATACAAATAGGGGCATGCAGTTGAGCATGTTATATGTACCCAGCATCACTTGTACCCAATTCCCTTGCAACCTGTTAGTTTAATGTTCTGACTGCTTACAGCATGTTACTATTTTGGAAATAAGCAAACTTAATTCAACTGCTGCGGGGTTTTCGGTAACATTTTGAAGGTCCGGATTCATTGGTGAAACAATTAAGTGGATGTGAGTGCTGTAGGCGGAAACATGAGTGCCGGCGGCACAAACTTCTAAGGGGGGTCCAGGGGCAGGTTCCCTCGAGAAATTTTTGAAATTGGACTCTCTGAAACACCATTTCCTGCATTCCCTGGACCAGAATGATCATTCATTACCGATTATGTATGAGTTACATAAGTGAGCAAAATAAGGCTCAACTCTGTCTTGAATGAACAAATACAAAATCATCCGATTTATTTACACTTTAGAAAATAATTATTTTATGTAAAAGTACCGGACCTTACATGTCAAACAACCAGACGTAATGACCGGCCTCTGGCCTCCAATGAAACCCCTGCTGATGTACTCAATGTAACTATCTGCCCAGTAGCAAGTTGTTCTCTTTTGTCTTGTTGTTTGTGTGAAGCCTGTGGCAAGTGTTCAGTAACATCCTTTCTCAAGGTGCGACCAGGCCTCGACAAAAGTAGTATGCAATATTTGCACAATTATTTCCAATTTTCACTCAGTCGATCAGCTGTAAACATTGAGCTGATGATATGTTGTGGTCACATGCCTTACCCATGGGACAGCCTTGGAGGGAGGGGAGGGTGGAGTTGGACGCAGGGGGTGGGGCGTCAGTGGAGCAAAATGCCTTGGAGAGGGGAGGGTCCGAAGGTGGTTTTGCATTCACAAGTTGGCTTGTAGGAGCCTTTGATTTCAGTGAGCAGTATATCAGATATGCCCCAAACATATTCAGTAACCCCATGGGTGATGGCAGTTGTCAACACACAGATCCCACAGTAATCAACAACCCATCTCTAAACCCTGAAATTAACAACCACCTTGGGGAGCGGGGTCGTAGCTGTCCAAACGATGTCTGTGATTGGCGAACGATACAATTGGTTTATCACTTGAACAATGCCTCTATCCTTAATCCCCATCCCAGCAGGACAAATCTATTGTTTTCTTAGCTAATCACAGACATCGTTTGGACAAGTGCGGGACTAACCACCTTGGGATTAAACATTCTCTACTATGGCTAGCTTGGCTAACCAACATTGTGGGAGAAGGCAGAAAGGTGGCAGGAAGCCAGAAAAATTTGTAAATTTGACCTGTTTGCTATAACTTGTCAATGCTTAGCATATTTAAGAGTTAAAAATGATAGTTTTCTTCAAAACAATAGAGTAGACATCTTTGTCAGGGGCCATGGGGTTATTAGTGATATGCACTTATGTCTATTTAGTATCACCGTCCATAAATAAAGTTGGATTCATATTATTGATTGATTGACTACCGCAACACAACTTACAGTAGTTTCAAAGAGTTATCTTCTCTATAAATATAAACATGCTGTAGATATGCCGATAGAAAACGTTACATTGACAGAGATCTTGAGATTTTGATACCTAGTAAAAATAAGTTTTGAATGACAATTCCATCTTAATACAGCTTTAGGTGACCGGTTACCTGATCCACTTTATCAACTGGTCCTAGAGGACAACAATAAAACAGCATAGAAAGAAATTAATTGACAGTGACTAACAAGGGCATTGTGGAGACACATGCAGTGTGCTGTACTGCTTAGCAAGTCAGTCTTCAGATCCGAAGGTCTGTGGCTTGATGCCTGGTCTTGGCCATCATTTTGTTTAATCAGACAAGAAACTTTACTCCATACTGTCTCTCTCCACCCAGGTGTATAAAGGGGTACCAGTGACAAAATGCTGGGGGTGAAAAAGTTACCCTATGATGGACTAGCATCCCATTCCTGGGAGGGGGGGGGGTTACTCTTGTATATAAGCTATATGGGTATGTGCCGTTGTGCATGGTATGGTAAGCAGTTTAGTCTGGGATAGGGTATAGAAATCAGAGCACTTTGGTCAAGAATAGGGTATCATTTGCTGAGAAACTGATCAGTGGTATGAAGAATTGAGTCTAGAATAGGAATTGAAACTTGGAAGAGAAAGAGCCTTCCCTAAATGGAAAGAAGAACCTCGCAGCAACATTATTGACAGATTGTTTTCCATTAAAAACACTAATAGTGATACAGTTCTGAAAATAGCAAATCTGGTATAAGGTAAGGATTTTTGGTGTATTTATATGGTGATCAGTTGCTAACTTCTATTGTAACCGGGGGCCAATTCAATAAAACTTTTACACTTGTAATTTACAAGTGTAGCCATTGTTTCAGAGGTTGAAAACAATAGCTACACTTGTAAATTACACTTGTAAAAGTTTTATTGAATAGGCCCCTGTATGCTTTACTCTGTATGGATAGAGCAGTTTTCAATTGAGTGTTGTAAAATCAAAACCATATTACTCTGACCAATCACAGCAGTCGTAAACAATCCAATGAACCAATCAGAGCTCGAAGCAATTACATGTTCGCAGCGCCAAGCGCAGGAAAATGCGTGCGAGCAAGTCATGATTGGTTTTGGTTTTACTTCTGATTGGTCGAGAAAGTGGCGCAAGATTTTTTAGCCAATCACAAAGTGTAGCAATGCAAAACCAAAGCAATTGTGTAATTACTTTCGACACTCAATTGAAAACTGCTCTATTCTGAAGAGAAATGGCTGTGTAGGACAATAATAACACAACAAAAAAAAATTATTAAAAACAAAATTACCAGGTCCTACACCAAGGACAGTTTTGGATCCAGGAGCTATTTGTGTTCTTCCTGCATCTCTAATAAGACAAACTTCTAAACCCATTGATCTTCCTTTCCGTGCAAGATCAACCCTTCAAAGCAGAGAGCAAGCAACTCAACCAAATGGTCAGAATCAGTTGTTCCACATGGCAATAAAACAAAATGCAGCTATCAATCTTTAAAGCCTGATGGTGGACAGCGCAGGTGGGGGTGGGGGGGGTGGTGGGGGGGGCGTGGATAAGTGGGGAATCTTACATAATTATTATCACTCCTGTCCTTGGGATAGTTGACTTGAAGTCTGGGTGATGGGGTGGGGATGTTTGAATGTTTGACAGTGCTCGACCTTCACTTTCTTTTTAACTTACTAGTCCTTGGGCTAGTGAGGTTTAAAATTTACCAGCCAATAGTCATCACCTGGTAGCCAAGCCTTAGGCTCGAGCTTTCAATCACGCGCCGCGCTCACTTTTATTTTGGTCGGGCTCCGCGTTCACTTTATTTTGATCAAATTACACGATGGCGTCTGCCCGTGAGTTACTGGGCCCCACTAGTGTTCAGTCTTCCCAGCAGTCTTTTGCTGTAGTCGGCCATCGAGTTACCGAGCGTAAAATGCGAGTAAACTTTCTTTCTTTCTCTTTCTCTTTGGCGATCAACTAATTTTTTTCTTTATTTATCTTTTCAAAACCTCTTCTAACACGACTAGCCTAGTGGCTAGTGGTCCTCAAATTTTACTAGCCCAAACCCAATTTTTACTAGCCCGACCTGGGCTAGTGAACTACCGCTAAGGTCAAGCACTGTTTGATGAGGAAGAAATTACAAGACTTAGTACCATTATTGATTAATAAATGTAGATAGAGTAGTAAGAGCAGATTGACTCAAAATGGATGTAATTTGCCCAAAATGAAGAGGGGAAGTGTTGCTCTAGTTTGATCCATAATCTCAGTCATTTTGAAAAGTTCAAATGCCCCACACCCCCTTTCTCGCACTTAACATTAACAGGTGCATATGCATCATACACAGAAAATTCAGTAGCGTTACTCACAAAGTTGTCTCATCTGGGGCTTTAACAACTACTTTAGCACATGCTGTTGACTCCCATTGATGCAATAGCTAAAGTTTAAAAGTAAGAAAAATGAACTTCTTAGTAAACACTTACAAGTTACTCTTCATATCTGTTTATGACAAATCAAATATTATTGTTTATCACAAGTTTGCTACCTTTGGATTATTTCTTTCAAGTTGTCTACAAAGACCAACAGCTGCATGGCAACACTGAAATAACAATGAAGGGAAAAAAACAATTTTTTTTAGCAGAAAGAGGTCAGTAGTCTGTGTTACATTTTTGTAGTGTGATCAGTGATGGCACAATGCAGTGTAAAATAACGTAATATGTATTGTTATATACAGGGTAGCTGGAGTTTTTCTCAATTCTAACGTGTGTTCATTGGTTGATTCACGGTCATGGGACGTCTAACAAACAGTTTCTCGCCAAATGTCCATGAGCGGCCTGCCCAACATTTGCGAAAGTGGGCAACATTTTCAGTGTTGCCCACTAACGCACGTGATCATACCGTGACAAAAGGTGGCATGATTATAATGCAATTGATGTTTACCTCGAGTGTTCGGGGCATTTTTCGAACTGTGTTGTGTTGTGTTTTTGTGTTGCTATATAACAAATCACTTAATGGCTGATCCCTTGGGAAACAGTGAATTTTGTTTCCCTCGAATCTTGATGTTTCAGGAAAGAAAATTCACCGTTTCACTTGGGACCATGCACTCATTCATTACGTCACAAGTGTGGGACAAAGAGTTTTTTCTTTGTCACAAGTTCATGACATGATTTACATCCCATTTTTCTCATTTCACTACCAAAGTTAACATTTTACCATCTTTCTTTATTAATTGTATCAATAACAAAATTCTCGATTGTGATTGGTCATCCACACGCCTATTTCTTATGTAATTGGCATGCAGTCACGTGGGTGTCCAATTACAGCTATCCAATTACAACTTACAGTGTATTACACAAATTTACATGTATTATATTTATATCTCAACAGTCAGCTTTCCACAACTTTTTAAGGATAAGCAACATTACACTATCTTTCCTCTACAGAGATCTCCACCTTTGATTATCTGCATGTTTCTTTAAAAATAATAACTTTAAAGTGGAGACTGGGGAGCATAAAAAAGTAATTGTCCTGAAAATGCTGGAGGATGTGAAGAAAAGAAGCAAGGTCTTTTTCAAACCACCTTTTCTCTCTTCCCATTATCTCCTGCATTGCCCCCTGTGCTCCCTCATGTGTTCAATTTTACTGTTTTCTTTGTTTGTCTCTGCTAATGTTTTACCCCTCAATATGCTTTATTTTGAAACAGTTTGTTCTCTTATGCATGACGTATCTACTAATTCTGCGCCTCAGAATATCTGTGATCTTTTTACCTGTTCATCTGACGTTCATACATATAACACTAGATTTTCTAATGCTGGGAATTTATATGTTAAGAAATCAAGACTGAGTATTTATCTTAATTCGTTTTCCATTTTCGGAGCTAAGTTGTGGAATTGCCTGAAGCCTAACCTGCGTAAGCTTAGGAAAAAACCTTTCAAAAATAAAATTCACCAATTTTTACTTACGGTACTTGGTAATGAGGATGATTATGTTGAGGTCTCTACGTTAATGTTAAAAATTACCAATTATCATTAATCAGACTCCAGCTATTATTATAACTTCTTTATCTTCTATGTATTATTATTATAGGTTCTTGCACTACTCATGTAAATGCTAGCTATCTGTGAATGTGCGTGTATACCTATTTATTTATTTATTTATTTAATTTATTTATTTTACTTATTTGTTTATTTTATTTATTTATTATTATTATTATAATTAATTATTTATTTATTATTTACCTGATTTTACTAATAATTTTTGTTTGCTAAATTTGATTGTAAATTATACAACCTGCCTTGATTAGCTTTGCTATATGCAGGTTGTATATTTCTTTAATTTGTTAAATTTAAACTATTGAAATAAAAATGATGATGAAAATGAAATGAAAAAAATGAGTCAAATAGTTTAACATTCAATTTAAAACTGTGATGACTGACACTTCAGACCAGGCTTTTAGCCAGAAATTGAAAAGTGGGCGTCCTGAAGATATTTCCCATCATAAATTTTTAAAGGATTAGATGCAATTTTCATGAATTTCTACAAAAAGTGGACGTCCTGTGGACGCCTGGACACCCAGCTGGCTAAAAGCTTGCTTCAGACAAGTCATCGAGAGTTACATTCGAGTATGGCATCTTTCATGCGGAACCGAGGACCTCTTTTAGAACTCTACTACCACTTCCCATCAATGAGATGATCAACAACTTCAAAAAAATATGATATACAATGTAACAGCATGCACGTAAATATATTATTAAGGCTGAATAATTATTATACAAGGGCAAGAGCAGTTGTTCAATGTTGTAATGACACTGCAGTTTACCTACTTGTGCAGCAATTTTCCCTTTGCCCATTCCAAGGTCTTGTCTGACCACTAAAATCATCTTGTATTCCCCACATCCATCTGATACTGAGGTTAGAGGCTATAATAATAAACATACAGGTATAACAAATTATATTACCAAACAGTGAAAAGGGTAACAATCAGTTGATGAGAGTCTCTAGTCATTGATGGACTGGGTCAGAATGTTCAAATTGCAACTTGAATACCGTTTTTCAACTTCTCACATATTTGTTTCTAAAATGGGCTACAACAGACCATGATTTTTTCCTCTTTCAAGCATTGAACTGATTTCTTTCTCTTGGTGTTTTTAGTAATATAATTGTAAATAAGTAGGGAACCGCTTTTAACTAGAACTCGGATACAATCAACTCACTCTAAGCGACCACCCTTGGTGCAGGACAAAGTGGTCGCTTAAGGGAGGTGGTCACTTAAGAGAAAAATCAAGACAAACAGTATTGGACTGAGAAATAAAACAGTTATTTACCAAGTGTTTGCTTATGGGAAGTGGTCGCTTAAGAGAGTGGTCGTTGAGAGATAGTTGACTGTAACTCCAACACCTCACTGACTTGAACACCGACATATTACTGTAGGATAACCTGAAGCCCTGCTATCTCAAACAAACCATTTTTTGATTCGGTTTCCAATTGGAGTTGGAGTTAGTGGGGTTCTAACCCCCCCCCCCCCTCCCCCCCACTCACCCTCGGAATTTCCAATGACCTTCCATGAGGGGAGGGGGGGGGGTGCACAATGCCTGCGCAGCCTGGCTAGTGGTTAAGAGTTTTATAAAGACTCAGGTAATTAGAAGACGGTTAAGGAGTAGAATTATCAACAGTGTATCTAACTACATTACTGGAGTATTTAAAAAAAATCATCAAAATGGGCGCCCTTGGCCTAATGTTTCTGTTTCTACATACATGTACAGTACATATCATGGCACGTTTCTTTCTTACCTGTCGATCATCGCTTTTTTGTGACCTCAGTCCTCTTAGAATCCAACCAAGAGATACACCTACAAGAAGAGCTAATATTAAAATAACCGAGCCACTTAATTCTTCCATGTTCTTCAAAAAATACTCCATTTTGTCCTTCATTCTTTGAAAGATTTTAGCGCGCTCTTTTCGTGTTTTTAACAATATGAGCCTACCATTTACTGAACAGCGGTTGATTAATAAGAAATGCGTGCGCATAAATTTTCTCTACAATCTGCTGACACGCGCTCTCCCGCGCAGTTCAAAAGTTTCGTGTTTTCTCGTCCCTGTTTTCGTCAAAATAGGAAGCGAAAAGTTTCATTTATCGGCAAAATTTCAGGCCTGATTTCTTTAATGACCAGCGAGCTGGTAAATTAGTGTAAGTCGTCTTAATCCCCAAAGCAGGATAAGGAATGGCAGCGTCTTTGGATCAGGTGAAAGCTTTACACGAAGCTGGGTTATTTGCAAGTTCCAAGCTTTTGGTAAGAGTCTGTTTGCAATTGCTATTTTTTTTTTTAACTTGAGTTTTACTGGCGATCGGACGAAAGTATTGATAGTAGGAGTTTAAGAAATCTCAGCCAGTGTTAAATTGTACAAAGAAAAAAAAAATGATGAGAGATTTTAGGAAATTTTTCATCGGATAATTCAGCTGTACACAGCTGCACATGAATGCAACAAGCTTATGAAATGTATGTAAGCTTATAATATATATAGATAGCCCAAGCCTAACAGCGTCGCACTTTGAACAAGCTTAACTAAGGTGAAACTTAACTAAGGTGAAAGGTTGGAAGCACAAGAATTAAGATTGACGAACGGGCTATTTTCAGTTTTAGCAATTCTCAAAAACAGTATTATGCGACCGTCTGCACAGTACATTTTTATAGACCGTACAAAAGTTCACAAAAACAACTTTTCTCTTTCTAGAATAACTAGTACCACCAGTTTTCGAATAAAATACAGTTTTTGTTTGTCAAAAATTGCCCGAGAAACTGATTTGAAAATCAAAAATTGCAAAAATACACAAACATATTTGCACATGGGGATGCGAGTGAAGATAGAACTGTACTATAAAATCAAAGTCTTGTTTTGTTTACATAAAATCGCTTTTCAAACTATCTAATGAATGAACAAACACATAAAAATGGACAACACAATCTTCTTTCGAAAAAATTTATTCAAATCTCCATTAGTTTACGTTTAAAAGCAAAACGCGTACCATTTAATTATACATGTAGCTCATCGAGTTCAAGCTTTCTTCGATGAAATTCAAGAGATTTAAGCACGTTTTAAAATCAATTCTCCAAAACTAACAATAACACCAATAAAAAGTCACACACAGATTGATATCAACATAAATTCTCATCGAAAACTGTAATCTGTTTTACCTTTATGTCCCTCGCTTGCTTGGAAATTCAAATCTCCGCTTCTGGTTCTGAAATCCGTACAAAACAAACATCTCCCGCATTTGATAAAAACGTAATACATGAAGTTCCTCGAAGCAAGATTTTATCCATGAAAGCTCGTCTTTTTCCACTTAAGCGGCTTCTGAGTATCCCTTAATTAGTATCCTTGTCTTGAGTAGCAAACCGCGAAATATTCAGGGAAATAACGCCTTTAATTTAAACGGTTTTCTCCGCTTAGTAAATTCACAGCAAAACATCAAAGTGTTTTTCTTGCTGACGTGACATTCGGCCGTGTAACCGCGCGAAAAACAAAGCCTCGCTTTGGTTTCAACATGACGTCGTACGCGCATGTTTTGCGACGTCATACGCGCCCGCGAGCTAGTCCTGCGCAGTAGTCCGGTCCTGTGCGACAGCGGACGGAGGGCACACGCGGACGGAGAGCACACGCGCGCCCGCGGAACATTCCGCTAGCCATGACCATGAAAAATGAAGGGCATAGGTTCTGGTTCTATGAGTATGGGGCTGCGCAGCCAGGCCTTCGGCCTGGCAAGTGCTCCGCTATTATTCATGTACACTGTAGCCCCTAGTGGCATGGAGCGACGAGAGGCGGTTGTGCGTGTGTGAAGGTTAATACAGTTTGTTTTTAGTAAAAATCGGAAACCAGGAAGAAATTGCCGTTTCTGTTGACGTCCTGTGTTAATAAACGATAAACAATTTCACCTTCTGTTGATACAGATAAAACAGATGTTGTACACATGTACTACTGCTAAATGTATCAGTCGTCCTCAGCTATAATTGAGTACTACTGTAATCATTTTTGTACGATTTTTGAACACAATCGAATGAAATCGAACAATTTTGAACAATTAAATTTGATGATGTTCGATAACAAACTCACCAAAAAGTTCAGTGTTCGATTTTGTTCGATTGCCGAACACAATCGAACATAATCAAATCATAGGGATGATATCTGTTTACAAACATTCTTTTTGTTATTCAAATGTGCCAACCACTGGAACAAAAGAACCCTTTGTTTCGGCAGCCAATAAGGCTCTGGTTGGCACATTAATATTAATTGATGATGTCATTGATATCTTCCCTATTGTGAGATATTTTCTTTCACTGTATTAAACCTGTTGTCTTTCTGTCATATTCAGGCAAGTTTTTTGTTGTCTGTAAACGAACATGGAAACCAGGATAAACATGATCTCGGAAGTATGGTAAACAAGTACCAACTCCTGGTATACTTAGGTGATTCTTTATTTGATGATGAGCAGTATAAAAGGGCAGAGGTATGTACACTGTAAAACATAATTATTCACAGTGTTGGATCAGCAGGGGTGTAGCCAGAAATTTTTCAGAGGTACACACAATCACTGTTTTCAAACATTCCCCCTACCTCCTCCCCCCACCCACAAGTCCCAAATCTTTCTTTTTTTTTTACACTTTTTCAGGTATGCACGTGCATGCGTGCGTACAGGTAGCTACGCCCCTGATCAGTGAAGTACAGTCAACTCCCACCTCGCAGAAACGTTGCTATAATGGACAGCCAGTTAGGGGAGTAGGGATGGCGCAGTGGTGAGAGTGCTTGCCTCCCACCAGTGTGGACCGGGTTCGATTCCCAGACTCTACTTCATATGTGGGTTGAGTTTGTTGTTAGTTCTCATCCTTGCTCCGAGGGTTTTTCCTCTGTCCTCAAAAACTAACATTTCTAAATTCCAATTTGACCTGGAATTAGAGGGCCACAGGTTTGTCAGTCACGTGACTGTCTATTGTCACCCTCGCTAAACAAAGTTAATTAATTTTATTTATTTATTATGGACAGGAGTTATCTTCTTCTTATAAAATTGCAAAATTACATGTAAAGCCTGGTTTTCATAATATGCTGGGAAAATCTCAGATGATCAGGGATTTCATTGTTTTCACCTATTCCAGATGTTCCCGATGTTCGTTCTAAAGTAGCAGCCAAAGTCTGCCATGCCAATTTGTGAGTCACCTGTTTTAGCCAAATTAGAGACTTGTTATTTAAATAATCATATGGTTAACATCCCAGACCATCAAAACTTATGTTTTCATTTGTCAAAATGGTGACCAAAACTCTGGGAGGTCCTGACCATTCCAGATGATTAGGGATGTGTACAATTTCCTGTTTTCTTAAATCTAGGATGAGTGGGAAACAGTGAAATGCCTGGGATTTTCCCAACATATGAACCAGGCTTTGAAGAAAATGCACATGTAACTCCCCAACTCTATTCTGAAATCCAATGCCTGTACATTAAAGTTACTGGCAGCTGATTCCATCTGTGATGCAGGCTATGTCATGGTTGATACCTTCTAACGGAACTCAAACCTCTCCTTATGGACACCTCTGTATTACAGACAGCTGTCTTGGTCCCAAACATACCAAAATTCATAGGATCACTATCTTTATAATCCGGACACTTGGGTTAAGGACATTCAACTGTACTGTTCTTAAGGGCCCCAATCTGTGATGAGTGTACAACAACCTCTCTACATGTAGTTTATTTTTTCATATTGAGTCAAAAGTAATCTCTCAGCTACATGTACATTTAATATTTCAATTTGAATGTAGCATTGTTACACAAGAGCTATCCAGTTGAAGAAAGTTATCATCAAGCACAAACCAAAGGCAAGTCCTCCACTGGTAAGTCTGAGCTTGCAAGTTTGTCAAAATTCAAATTAATTTGATTTCTTATAATACAGGATTTCTTAGTGACAAAAATGAATGAATGACTTAATAATAATAATAGTTATTATTATTATTATTATTATTATTATTGTTATTAAATTATTATTATTATTATTATTATAGCACACATACATGTATCACAGTTATGTCTCAATGCGCTTTACATAGGGTACACTTATTGCAAATGAGATGGGAGGTCAGCTCATGAAGGTGCAGGCCTCAGGCAACCACTATCAGTCTAAAATGTTATGCACAATTGAATGACACTGATTATGTGGGAGAAAGGTCTGGGGGATACATGTGCAAGGCCAGTCACTTTGGCTAGTGTCAGCGATTGGCATAGAAACCATGGATTGGCCCACAAATTTGCCATTCTGCCAATAATTGAAAATTCAAATTCAACCTATTTTTCCCTTTGATTCCCAAGAGTGCCAGATATCAAAAACCAAAAAAAGAAATGCCAAATTTAATTTTGTAAAATATAAAGTATTTAAAAACAAATGGTACAGTGTACCATGCAAAAGTACTGAGGTTTTATTTGAATGGGTACACTGTAGGATTTTTTCAAGAGACTCAGAAGTTAGAACTACAAATGTATGCTACATGTATACAGGCTTCTAGCCAAAAATTGAATAGTGGGCATCCTGAAGATATTTCCCATCATGATTTTTTGAAGGAGTAGGTGCAATTTTCATGAATTTCTTCACAAAGTGGGCATCCACAGGATGCTTGGACACCCTGCTGGCTAAAAGCTTGATACTACATGTCTCTATAATTGACTCTGGGAGTGAAAGATAACTTGAGTTGCTGATCAAACAGAAAATATGCAATTGATCATCTAGCTCAGGTGCCTTGAGCTGCAAATTGACTATTTTTGTTTTAAAGGGTTTGCTGTCAGAGGTTGAAGTAAAATACAAGATGTCTCAATGCTATCTGCACATGAAGGAGTACAGAGAAGCTACAACAGTAGTAAGTGTTAATCAATATTATTCCATTCTTTCCTTTAAAATGTTTTCTTTTGTAAAAGTTTATAAGCTTCAATCTCTTATTAGAATAAATAATAAGTAATAAAAGACATGTGAAGATGAACTATATATATTTATATACATTACATGTACATGTATATTTATTATACCTGTAACTTACATGTACTAAGGTGCAGTTAGACAGATGTGCGAGACTGCCGAATCCGCATCTGCTTGGATCTGGGTAAGTCATGACAGGCCTGTGATCAGTTTAATAATGTTTCAAAGTTGTTTCTTCCTCCCTGGAGGTTGCTCTTTTGCCCTGAAAGGAGGCCAGGGTTACAGATGATGGGGGGGTACTCCCATATATGAGCTGCATGTATACAGGTATGTGCCACTGTAAAGGGTATGGTTTTAAGGTAGTTTAGTCTGGGATAGGGTATCGTAATCAGAGAATTTTGGTCTAGAATAGAGTATCATTTTCCGCAAAACTGATCAGTTGCATAAAGAATTTAGTCTAGACAAGGTTTACTGACAAATGGCATCTAAAAATCGGTACGGTGGGCAGTACGGCATTTTTACTGACCCCTGGTAACTAATAACAAAGAAAGCATTCAAAATTTTGGTCTAGGATAGGGTAGGGTTTTTCGGTGTTTAGTCTAGAATAGGGTTGCAAAATGCAGCTAAAATGGTCTAGTATAGGTTAAGGATCTCAGAGTCCCAGCAGCACACCCCTGCCCAAAAATTTGCAAAGTACCCCCCTCCCCCAGGGAGTTACTGAGCAGTGTTTCTCACTATATGTTTGTTCTATTATTTTTTCCCTTTAGCTTGAGGGTATATCACAGAAACAGAGGTCGCTGAAAATTCATATGTCCTTGGCTAAACTGTACCAGCGACAAGGCATGGAAAGGTACTTGAATCTTTTTGTCATATCTGTGAAGTGGCTGTGAACTTAAACCCTTAAACTCCCAAGAGAGCCAAATATCAACATTCAAAGAGCATCCCAGATTTCATTTTGCAAAATATTCAAAAACAAATGTTACCATGCAAAAGTACTGCTGAAGAGGTTTCAATTAAATGGTCATACCATAGGATTTCATCAACAGACTCAAAAGTTAGAACAAATGGTACCATGCAAAAGTACTTACTGCTGAATAGGTTTCATTTGAATGGTCACACCATAGGATTTCATCAACAGACTCAAAAGTTAGAACAAATGGTACCATGCAAAAGTACTGCTGAAGAGGTTTCATTTGAATGGTCACTCACACCATAGGATTTCGTCCACAAACTCAAAAGTTAGAAAGTGCTACATTACGTGTCTCCATAATTGACTCTTGGCGTGAAAGTGTTAATTGGCACACTGTACATGTAATAGGGTCAATTATTATTTGACCGTGACAACATTTTTACCTTATAAGGAAAAGAGAACACGCAAAATATCTGAGAGAATTGTACAGTAGATTGCCGTATTATGTACACCTTAGCATCCCAGTTTCAAGACATGAGCTGTTATAAATACAAGAAATCCAGTCGAATAATAAGTCCCTTATTTGATGATTTAACAGATAATAGTGCAGACATTTTACTCATATCTCGCATTTACTACTGTACACAACTCATAAAATATCCACACATTATTATCGGTTAAACCATCAAATACATGTAAGATGTACATTGTATTTATTGCTACATGTAGTAAGAAGATTTCATCAGCACAAAGGTTTCAAGCCCCATAATAATAATAATAATAATAATAATAATAATAATAATAATAATAATAATAATAATAATTTACAGTGTTGCCAAGGATTTACAGTGTTACAGTTGCAGTCAATTTTTTTTAAAAATAAAAAAATATATATATAAAAAAAATAATGAAAACAGTTATAATAATAATAATAAAATTACTATTTTCAAACCAGTTTGATTTTGTTTTCCTTTTACTCCATTCATTGCAGTAACCATAATCTGATACAAGTTAATGGAATCAAAATAAAAATCAAACTGGTTTGAAAATTTTTAAACCAAAGAAAAATTTAAACCACAACAGTGGAACCCCGTTAATACGGTCACCAATGGGCTATGAAACTTTGGCCATGTTAACAGGTGGCCATATTAACAGGGTAGGGTCAAATTTCATGACTGGTCTATGTTTCTTTTTCATGACAGGAAAGTAAATTGCTGTTTGATTACATTAACGGTCATGGACATGACAAGTTACATGCGTTGTGAATAAATACAGTATTGTTTCTCAAGTACTGTACAGTATTTGTTTTGTTTGATCAATAATTAATGCATATTTGGTTCGAGTGGCCATATTAACAGGTAAAATTATAAAGGATTTATAGGTTGGGATTTCAGAATGTGGCCGTTGGCCGCATTAACGGGGTGGCTGCATTAACAGGGTTTTGTTATAAGAAAATGTATGGGCGTTTCGCCGGGACAAAAAAAGTGATTGTCATAACGAGGTGACCGTAAGGCGGGGTTCCACTGTATACATGTGCACAGATACATGTAATGCAACCCATTATTGTAATTTATTACTGATGAATATTTTTTATTTTATTTTCTTAAACAGGTCAGCTATTTCTTGTTACAAAGAAGTTTTGAGGTGAGAAAAGTGTTCAAATGATAGCACCTACATGTGGTGGGTGAGAATAGTTAGTACCTACTTGTGGAGAATGAGATTAGTTTGTACAGTATATGTACATGTACCTACTTGTGGAGAATGAGATTAGTTAACTTAGTAGATGATGAATATTTGCCGTTCGCGGGAAAAACAAACATGATGCTTAATCTCACTAATATCTATTTGTGGATGATGTGATCAGTTAGTATCTATTTGTGGAGGGTTAGATCAGTTAGTATCTTATTTCTTGTTGGGGGTGAGATGAGATAGTTTCTGATTGTGGAGGATGAGATCAGTTGTGAAGGATGTGATTAGTTACTACCTAATCCAGAAGGGTGGAAAAAATCATGTACAGTGTAACAGATTGAAAGCAGGATAGCTTATTGACTTACATAGTTTTGTATTTTGTTAAAGGGTGTGTCCTCTTGCACTGGAAGCTGTGGTTGGTTTGTTATCACTTGGTGTTCCTGGTTCAGAAGTAACATCACTGACATCATCATCTTCATCTTCAGGAATGGAGTGGTAAAACATTTGCTGGAATTTTTAAAATGATATTGTACTGTACATGTATGTTGTATTGATAAACTTGAAGCTTGAAGCTCAAAACTCAAAACTCGAGCCTCGAGCCTCAAAAAACTTGAGTTTTGAGTTTAGAGTCAAGACTATCAACTTACAGTACATTTGACCGGTACTGTAGTGGAAACTCTACTTTGGGACACTTCTAAAAGGGGACATCTCTTTTAAGGGGACACTTCCACTGTATGTCAGTCATTGTTATTTTTAAACTCAAAGGTGTCAAACATTATTTCATGTACTGTAAGGTGAATTCAAACTTTTTGTCTGAGTGTGGATAACCATTCAAATGAAGGCTGTACTGTAGCATCAGATTACACATGTTGTTGTACTTCTTGCACTTCGTTCTTAATTTGGAAGAACACAGGGGAAGCTTACCCTGGTAAGAATCTTTGAAGGATCTTTAAGGATCCTTAAAGATCTGCATGAGGATCTGCAAGGATCTTACTGAGGATCTTAATAAAGATCTTTGAGGATCTCTTGCAAAGATCTTTGAAGATCTTTGAAGATCTTTAAAGATCCTTGATGATCTTTGCCAAGAACCTTAAGGATCCTTGAAGATCTTTGCAAGATCCTAAGAGTCTTATAAATTCTTGAGGATCTTACAGGATCCTTGCAAAGATCCTCCCAAGGATATTTTGCTAGGACCTTTCAAGATCTTCATCAATTGCTTGAGGATCTTTGTAAAAAATTCTACAATAAATTGCAGATGAAGAATCTTTGAGGATCCTTCAAAGATCCTGCGAGGATCCTTTAAAGATCTTTATCTTTAAGGATCTTTGACAGGTCTTTAAAGATCTTCAAAGATCCCTGAAGATCCTGTGAGGATTTTCACCAGGGTTAATGCTTGCCTGTGGATCCAATGTTTGTCTAATGTTGGTCTAGTGCAAATCCATTACCTTGTAAGAAGTAGTAATCATCGAATTCTTGGGTAATTTTTTTCATGCGGGATTTAATTAATTACAAAACAGTATTAACTAAATATAAGTAAATAATTTTTTTAATCAATTTTTCTTAGTAAATTGTCACTTTAAAAAAAATCAACAGGTTAGGATCCTGGATAAAAGCTCAAGTGTTAGCAGCATCAGGAAAACATGCAAGTAAGAGAATAAAGTTCTGACATTTTACTGAATAGATTTAGTTTAGTTTATTGTAATTCGTCACAGTAATAAATATACAGGTAATTCATCACAGTAATAAAATAATATACAAGTAATAAATATGCAAATATACAAGATAATAAATAGACATAAGGTAACAAGTAATAAAAAGTAATATACAAGAAAAGAATAAAAAGAAGAAAGGTGTGACAGGAGTGATTTGGCTTATGATTATTATTGGTTTGCACTTACTGTGGGATGTCATATAAAAATTCAGAAGCATTAAACAGCAGACTTTGATTCCAAAATGTTTCTGGAATTGTAGAGAGTTTAAAACTGCCCATCTGGGCCAAATTTTGAAGAGCATTTCATTCAAGAGTTATAGGTGAACAAGTACATGTATTAGACATTTTTAGTGAAAATGTATAGAGTGGCCATTTTGGTCTTAATTACACCAAAAATCTCATCACAAAATATTGTATTCACTATAAGTTTCATTAAATTGGCTTATAACTTCTATAATGCAAAAATAACAATTTTGTTTATTTTCATGGCTTATATCTGAAATAGTGTGACAAATTGCATAACACATTTAAAACCTGAAACTTTTTGTGAGAGATTATCACACTGGTATCCACATACATGTACCATGTTAGAAGCAGCTTTGTAGGATGTATACTTTAGATTTTTTAACTTTTATGACATCACGTGCAAACCAAGAATAGAACAAAGTTTGTACTTTGATTCATATTATTTTGGTTAGGAGACAACTGTAAAAATATTGAATATTGATCTGTCGGCTCAATAAACCTTGGAGGATGTTGGAAGAACATGAGAAGAGATTGTAAGTCATGAGTGTGAAAGCAAGTGATTTATAAGCTTTTTGAGTGCAAGTCCAACATCCCAAGTGGTTTATTGCACTGATAAACTATAAAAATGAGTTTGTTGCTTTCATGTAATAACTACGTTATCTATGTGGTTTACCAGGAGTATAAGTCAATAGCTACTGACCAATCAAAGCATACACATTATATTCAGCATAAATTAGCATACATTAGTGTATTGTATTATTGTATTATTATTACTATATATTTTTTTAATGTGGTTAATGGCAAAATAAAATGAATGAATGAATGAATGAAATGAATACTTTCCTTTCTTAGAGGGAGCTCAAGCACTAAAGACATTGGAAACACAGGTACAAGACCATTAAAAATGTTTAACATTGATAATCTTTTTTGTTATAAGTTTCTTTGTCCTTGTTCTGTTACTGTTTGATTTAACAAATTATTTATTTGAATATTTTTCAGTGTTTACGGGATAATATTGAATTGCTGTGCAATGCTGCTGAGATGTTTTACAATTCTGGAGATTACAACAATGCAAAATCTTTCTTCCAAAGGGTAAATTACTATGCCTGGCCCACATTACCAGTAATTTTAACTTCAATATACATGTATAGATTGATGATACTAGTACATGTACAATGTAGATAAAGAGAATAAAGCAACAGACAACTACACTGCAAAGCATTCAGTTAATTTCCCTCTAAAGCTTGAGGAAGCGAAGGAGGGGAGGGGTCCAAAATGCTAATGCGAGTGAGGAGAGGTGCAAAGCACCGATGCATTGAATTTCGGGTGCTCTAGATCTTTTTAACTGCCTCGGCATCTGCTTTTTTTTTCAGTGGACTCATACAAAAATACAGGCTGTTTTGCAATATACAGTACAACTTGTAAAAAAATAAACAAAATAAAAAACAATTTTTAAAGAGGGTCACACCAAGCTAACTCTAGTTAACTAGGGTGGCCCTCTGAAAATTCCTGGTCAAATTGGAATTTAGAAATTTTAGTTTTTGAGGAGGGAGGAAAAACTGGAGTACCCGGAGAAAAAACCCTCGGAGCAAGGATGAGAACGAACAACAAACTAAACCCACATATGACTCTGAGTCCGGGAATTGAACCTAGGCCACATTGGTGGGAGGTGAGCGCTCTCACCACTGTGCCATCCCTGCTCCCTGCCTTGTACTACAGATTGTACAATGCTATTGAATTTGTAGCATGGAAGTTGCTTTTAACAAAATAAATTATAAATCATTGGTAATGTCATTAAGCGGATCCTTAGATGATCATGTACAACCAGACTTTCCATGCTGGACGTTCTTGGCAAGTAAAAATTCTCATTTGTCATCTAAAAGAACTATTTTTAAATTGATTCCTTTTAGACTGGCTTACACGTAATCTTATTTAAGTACATGCACTAACATGTATTTTTAGTGATCAGGAAAACTGTTTGAAATATCACGTATAGAACATCGAAAAATGCGCCTAAAAACTTTAGAAACATTTGTGTCTGAAAAAGTAAGGTACAAAAGTTTGAGTTTGAATTTAAATCCTTCTCTGTTTGTGCTCTAACAGTTTGCTATAATATTTTGTCATGTTTCAGGCTCACTCTTTGGACCCATGTGCCCTGCAAGGAATGGACACATACTCCTTTCTGTTGTCACAGGGAGGGCGTGGTAATAGTGAAGGACTAGAAAAGTAAGTACGTGGAAACAGGTGTAGCCTGCGTAGCAAGCGTTCCCGTACGAACGAATTTTTCCGCATTCTGGCTGCGCGAAAATTGGGGCGAGAGCAAAAAATCGGAGGACGAGGGTGGGGGTGGGGACATAACACTCCACTCCTACGCAGACTAAAACAGGTGTTAACCCTGTCAATCAAAATTCAACCTGGAATCCAAACTTTCATTTTGTTTAGATTGAAACATTTTTTTTTCTGGAAAAAAAAAACAGTACCATTTTCTCAGGCAAAGGAATTTACTGCTCAGCTGAAGAGCTTTCATTCGAATGTTTGCACCTTAGAACCACCTTGTTTAGCATAGTAAACAGCACCATAGGAAAGTACTACTCAGTGGCTTTCATTTGAATGGTCACAGTTTAGGATTTCATCCACAGACTCAAACGTTAGAACCACCTTGTACACAATAATAAACAGCACCACAGTAAAGTACTGCTCAATAGCTTGCATTTGAATGGTCACACTTTAGGATTTCATCCACAGACTCAAATGTTAGAACCACCTTGTACACCATAATAAACAGTACCACAGGAAAGTACTGCTCCGTAGCTTTCATTTGAATGGTCACAGTTTAGGATTTCATCCACAGACTCAAACGTTAGAACCACCTTGTACACCATAATAAACAGTACCATAGGAAAGTACTGCTCAGTGGCTTTCATTTGAATGGTCACAGTTTAGGATTTTATCCACAGACTCAAACGTTAGAACCACCTTACAAGGCTTGTATAGCATAATAAACAGTACCACAGGAAAGTACTGCTCAGTAGCTTTCATTTGAATGGTCACAGTTTAGGATTTCACCCACAGACTCAAAAGTTAGAACCACGTTGTACAGCATAATAAACAGTACCACAGGAAAGTACCGCTCAGTAGCTTTCGTTTGAATGGTCACAGTTTAGGATTTCATCCACTGACTCAAAAGTTAGAACCACGTTGTACAGCATGATAAACAGTACCACAGGAAGTACCGCTCATGAGCTTTCATTTGAATGGTCACACCGTAGGATTTCCTCCCTGACAGACTCAAAAGTTGAAGCCACACCCTGGTTTAAAAGCTGACTTGTTGATGCGAAAGAAAGTTTATAGATTACCGGTCTAAAAACAACATTGATATGAACTCTATCCTTCCACACTTATTTCCTGCAGGCTGGCCAAGGACTTGATTCAAGTCACACAGCTCAAACCTGAGCCATGGATTGCCATGGGCCACTTCTGTAATGCCACCAGTAGGAAACCCAGAGCTGTCTATTTTGCACAGAAGGTATAGATACTGTCGCTTCAACGGGATATTCACTGTCGTGTGTACTCTATTGTGCTGGATTTTCGCTCGTTTAGCGATTCCTAGCCTGCAAATACAGTCGCCTCACATCGCTTCCGGCTGCTAAGGGGTTTGCTGGGAGCGTTGCGAGGCGGTTTTATTTTCAGGCTATTAGCAATTCCAAAACTTTTGCTCTTCTTTTCTCTGGTGTGCGTGAAGGAACTCGGGTGTATAAAACAGCTTGACATCAAGCCTAGTTCTCCATAGATCCATAAATTTTGTCATTTCATGTTGTAATTGTACAGAGAATAGCAAAGAAATATACCAGAATGTACAAATCAAAGGCTCCTTTGAGCTAACCTTCGGACCCTTCCCTCCCCTAGACACTTTTGCTCTACCGACCCACCACCCCCTGCGTCCTGTTCTCCACCCTCCCCTCCCTCCAGTGCCATCCCAAACTGTAACGCAGGTGACTGTCTCGCAGCCGATCGACCAAGTGAAAATTTGCATAATTTATTTTCTCCCGTTAACTCGTTCAACGCTTCACTTATTCACGAGTTAAAAATGTGCAGGGCAATAATTTATTATTTTTCCTAGTGAAACCCCGGGGGTACTCCCATATATAAGCTATATAGGTATGTGCTCCGGGGGGGGGTAATACTCTTTATTTACCCTCCGTTTTTCAAGTCATGACTGTTGTACTTGCCTTACATGTAGGCTAAGATGTTCCAGTTTTCTTTGCATTCTGAACAGCCAAACGGCTTTTTCTTGTGTTTTTAAGGCTCACACTATTGACAGTCGCAATGTCCAAGCACTAGTTTTAAAAGGTAAGAAACTGGTGAGCCTGTGGTCCGATTGCTTGCAACTCCTGACTGGTGGCGCGTTGACTTCTGATAAAACAAACAGCCTTTTGCAGCCTTAAAATTTGGTATCAACTAAGTTGATTTATTAAATTGACCCCCGTTAACAGATTCAAAAGCTGACGTGATCTTTCATCAGAGTGAATTCACTCTGGCGATCGAAGGGCTGACAAACGCTTTTGAATCAATTCAGTTTATACAAAAGTTGTGTTTCCCTCCCTATGTGTTTATTCAGTAAAACAGAATGAAGTTAGAAGAGAAGCGAAAAACTCCCATACTGGTTGAAATAAATTTGAAGATCGAGAAGAAGGAACTCACGATTCATTGTAGTTGCTGCGGAACGAGCGTAGCGAGTGAGCAGCAACATAATCAGGATTTAAGAGAAATATATGAGAAAAAAATATAAGCTAGGAAAAATCTCGATTTGATCGCTTTTTACCAGAATTCACTGCGCCACGAACACATTTTGGGCCAGAATGCACTGCGCCACGAACAATAGCCTCGCTTGCTGCTTCAAGCTCAGTGTTGGCTGCGAGATTTGTAATACAGTATTTTGGTCCAACATGTCCTAGTCGAGTGTCGAAGACTACTACGAGTTGAGCGGGGACTGCGAGGCATGGTGATAGGACCGTTGAATGGCAAAGATTTTCGAAGATTCAACGGAATAAAAGACAAATTTATTTTGAAATCACTCCAACAGGGGTCGATGAGACTGAGCTGAGCTGAGCGCTTGGGGACGCGAAACCTGAGCTGAGCTTGGGAGACGCGAACACACAGTAATTAACCTAAATTTTCACACCTTCCTCGTGGTGAACGCGTCCTTTACTCAACAATATTCTACAGACATTGCAGGAACTTGATGCGTGAATTACAAAACAAAATTAGTCTTATAAGCTGGAATTTTCGTCGATTCATCCCGGTTACATTTGCTGTGCTTCCCCTCAAAAAACGAAAGAGAAAATTCTGTAATACCAGCGAGACGATAAAACAGCATTGTTACAACAAATTTACCGCAGCAATTACTATCTTTTGGATACACTAGTTTTAGTTGTAATACCCTGAGTAAAAAGATTTAAATATTGAATCTAGGGGTCAATTCAATAAAACTATTACAAGTGTAATTTACAAGTGTAGCTATTGTTTTCAACCTCTGAAACAATGGCTACACTTGTAAATTACACTTATTGAATTGACCCTAGAACTTTGCTAGCCCCTGAAGGTTTCATTCTTGTGTTTCATGTACTGTTCAATCTGTTTTAAATATTTCAGCGAGTTTGCTACAAGCTTTAGAGAAGCAACAAGAAGCTTTGTTGCATTTTCGTGAAGCAGTGAAGTTGGCTCCATGGAACTTTGAAGCTCAAAAAGGTACTTAGTCCAAAGAATAAGGACGCAAAAAAAATAAACAAAAAATGAAATGTTGAAATAATTTGCACCAATTTTTCTGAAGGATCTATCTACTGATGATGATCATTACTAACATATTTTATGTATATACGACAGGTCTTGTTGAATGTTACATGGCCGCAAAACGACACAAGGAAGCTCTTGTCGTAGCAAAGAACGTCCACAAGACATTAGGAGCGAATCCACGGACACTAACTGTAAGATTACAGCCAGGCGTGCTTGATTTTTGTCTTTAAAATTTTCTCGAGTTTTTCTGTTGTATGACTATTTCTAATCTCGTATTATTACTTGGGAGTTTAGGGTAGCAAATGAAATGCTAATATCTTCCAAGAATGTGAATTTGAAACAGGGCACAACACCAGGGACTGTGTTCCCTACTCAACGTGAATATAGTGGAGTGGATTCTGATTCTGATTCTGGTCTAGTGGGAGTTTGTATTTGGCGCCCTACTAACTGAGGTATTCAAGCGTGACTGGATGTTACTGGATGCATAACATTGTTTCTTTTTCTGTTCTCGTAGCTTTATGCCTCCGTTATGGCTCATGAACCTTCTTCTTATGACAAGGTAAGTAGAAAAGAATGCAGCGGGTAAGGGTTGAATTGTTCAAACTTGTTACTTTTAAGTTTTTGGTAGATCGCCTTCCCGAGTTTTGGAAAACAACCGGAGTAACTTAGCAGTTTAGGAAATTGTTTTTGAAGTCGTCTTGTTATATTTCAGTTAAACTATGAGCCATAGTTTTCTTTGAGTAGTAAAAGAGGCGTACCCGAGTAGACTGTTCGCGCGCGATCGTTACACAATCGCACGCATTCGTTGTGCAATCGCGCTCAATCGTCGACTGTCGGCGAATCAACTGCGGTGAAAGAGCCAATCAAATTCGTGAAGTAGTCATCCTCCTCGTTTTAATAATTTGAACAGGAGACCAAAAATCCCAACTTAAACCGGCATTTTGTGCCCTCGAATATAATCAAGGGTCTGTGACAGCCGTAACACTATGAAAACGCAACACTATAAAAACGCAGCCCGCTTTGTTTGCAATAACTATAAACTTACCACAAGTACTTCTGGCTCAGTTAGCGCACTTGGTTGGGATGCTCCAGAACACTGACGTTTGTTTAATCAGTCAGTCCTCTTTTACAAGTTTCACAATGGTCTTGTTAATAGTAAATTTCCTGACCAGGTTACATACTCTACTACCTCAGTTATTAGGAGACATCGCTTAACCTATCAACAACAGCAGTCAACTGTATTAGCTCACAGCTATTCCTTATTCCCAAGAACAATCAGAGTCTGGAACTTCCTTCCTTCAGAAGTAGTAACATCTTTATCCTTAAATAGCTTTAAGCAGTCAGCCATGCCAGTTATAAGATCCCTAAAAGTGCCAAGTCACTTACATAGGCTTTAACCGCAAACCGACCCGCTCAGTATTAGAGAAATCTATTTGGGTGTAATTGATTCTAAGTTCTAAGTTCGTACCATTAACAATACTGAAAACTCAGTAAAGTGATGGTACAGTTGGTGCGCCGGTGTGCTGAAACTGATCATTACAGTCAAAATACTCAGCGCGTTCCGCTTATTATTTGGGAATGACTTTCATTAATCGGGAACGAATTGCATTATTGAAATCAAACGCTGATCAAAATTGAAGTTTTAAATTGATTATTGGAATCTTCCAATGATAACCTCATTCGAAATAACGAATGCTGATTGGTTTGTTATTGACATCTGGCAAATGTTCACGTGCAAAGCAGGCGACAGTTATTTGACCTATTTCTGTTCGCTCAACATTCAAAATTCAAAATTCATCACTGAGTATTTTTCATTGACGTAAAGAAGCTCCGAAGAAGAATTCTTAAAATGCTAGTGTGCTGGTACTGAAAGAGAAATTTTCACCGAAAGTGAAGAAAATTTCCTATGAAGTCCAAGCGACTGAATTCTCTGAAACCAACAGCGGCCAACGGTTGCGTAGGTGCATGTGAACTTTTGACCCATGTCAGTAAATAAACCAATCAACATTCGTTATTTCGAATGAGGCTACCGTTGGAAGATTCCAATAATCAATTTAAAACCTGAATTTTGATCAGCGTTTGATTTCAATAATGCAATCCGTTCGCGATTAATGAAAGTCATTCCCAAATAATCCCAAATAATAAGCGGAACGCGTTGAGTATTTTGACTGTGAGTGGCTACGGTTGGCTCCACTTATGTCTAGGATTGGTGATGAAAATGAATAAGGGGGTTAGTTTCTAAAGAAACTATGTTGTTGCGTCGGTAGGGGGAGTAAGACATGAAAATTTGGTTGATATAAGGTAAATTGGCCATCGCAAAAAGAGATTCAAAGGCTAACGTTTCGTGCGCTAGCTCAGACAAAGGACTAGCGCTAGAAACGTTAGCTTTCGAAAAATTATAATTTGAACCTTCGAATATTCACTTGGTCTTTTTATTTATTTTTCTTGATGTTATTGAAATATTTTGTGCATGAAGAAGAGTATTTAGTCCTCATTTAAACCTTCTCCCTCCCAGAGTCAATTATGGAGACGTGCAGTGTAGTTCTAACTTTTGAGTCTGTTGATGAAATCCTGTGGTGTGACCATTCAGATGAAACCACTTAAGCAGTACTTTTGCATGGTACCATTTGTTCTAACTTTTGAGTCTGTTGATGAAATCCTGTGGTGTGACCACTCAAATGAAACCTCTTCGGCAGTACTTTTGCATGGTACCATTTGTTCTAACTTTTGAGTCTGTTGATGAAATCCTGTGGTGTGACCACTCAAATGAAACCTCTTCGGCAGTACTTTTGCATGGTACCATTTGTTCTAACTTTTGAGTCTGTTGATGAAATCCTGTGGTGTGACTACTCAAATGAAACCTCTTCGGCAGTACTTTTGCATGGTACCATTTGTTCTAACTTTTGAGTCTGTTGATGAAATCCTGTGGTGTGACTACTCAAATGAAACCTCTTCGGCAGTACTTTTGCATGGTATAACTTGTTTTTCAGTTTTTTACAAAATGAAATTTGGGATTTTTCTTGAATTTTGGTTTTTGGTACTCTTTGGAGTTAAATTAAGGGTTAAAACGATTTAAAAAAAAAAATTCTCGTGACTAAGTCCGACGAACGTTCGTTTTAAATTGTTCCTTATCAGGCCACCAGTATGCTGGAAAAAAGCCTGGCTCAGGATGAAACTTACACTGATGCTGTTTGTCTGCTTGCGGAAATCATGGGAAAGAAACAGGAGTACGATAAGGCTATTGCGCTGTAAGTACACAACAATAAACTGCGAGAACAAAGCCATTGTTTAGCAGAATCACTCGGTCTCCCTTAAAATATCGAAATTTCGCTTGCCTTATTTCGATGTTGTATTGCTCCAGAAAAAAAAGAACAAATATTGGGGGATAAAGTGTATGATTACAAGAATGGAAGTGGATTCAGTTCATGTTTCAAGGGGCTTGAAGATCCATCGAAACAACGTAAGGTTAAGTCCACAGATCGGTTTTAATTTTCCATACTGAGTTTGAAGTCAACGAATTGAAGAGTAAAACAGATTTAAAACGACCAAAACATCTTAACGTGACATAAATACGCATTGTGTGAAACGAGACTGTCAAGAGAACTGGATGACGTAATTATACTGGGGAATTAAAAAAGATAATTTGCATATCTGAACCCGGATACTATATCTCGTTCAACGCTTCGAGTATTCACGAGATAAAAATGAAAACAGGTTTTTGAGTGCGGTGTGTTCGATAAATTCTGTAGAGAACTCGAAAATCAAGTACGGATATTAGCCCCTTATATCTCTTAGATAAAATCGTCCGTTGAAAAGTGGCATATTATTATTTTTTGATTCGTCGAGTTTGAGTTCAAACGTTTATAAATGGCTTGTTTTATTTTGCAGTTTGCGGAAACACATGAGTTATGACCGCACGCCCAGGCTACATCAGTTGCTTGGAGATTATTTGGCGCTGACAAGTGATCACCAAGAAGCGCTTCATCATTACACGCAGGCGCTGAGGTAAAGCCCTTTCATATACAATGTGCGTATTTTGGGGTAAGAATTCCTATTTTTTTTACTATTTTTTGGCCACTGCCATTCCTATTTTCCTATTTTCTGAGCGTCATTTGTCACTTGACGCCCTGTAAATAGATACGGGCCCCACGGTGGTTGGCATTTAAAAATATTTTTAGTCTCCTTTCCCTTCTTCCTATTTCGTTGAAATCGAATGGAAATTCTCCCTTTCTTTTGTCCCTAATGATACCTCTCTAGAGCTGTATGTCATGAACAAATTTGTCGTCTTCTGATAAACAGAAAGAAACATCAACAGAAACGAATTCCGGATTTTGTAATAGCACAAGGCTGTCAAATGGCCCGGTGAAAGCAAACTCCCGAACCCCCTACAAACGTGAGCAAATGTCCGAATAATGCCCGAGGGTCAGTGCCGAGTGGCGGGTGGTTGGTGGCAGTAGGCGGGCTGACTGCTGGAATGGACTGATGCATTAAATCGACTTTAAATCATTGCTTGTGTCGGTAAATAGGCGCTTTAAAACTCACTTTATTGTATGTCTGCAGTATGAACCCTGGGGATAGCAAGGCGATGGAAGGAATACAGAATGTTGAAAGAGCGAACGGAGGCGAAGTGGAGCATGACAGCGGAGACGAGGTGGACGAACCTAACGGCGAAGGAGCCAGTTTAGAAGAGGTACATGACATGTTCACTGGTCTGTTCTAGGTATTCAGGTAGTGGGGAGCGGCGCGAAACTAAAAGCGAGGAGACTGGGGTAGATTACGAGTAGTCCCTCGTTTTTCCTCAGGGATAGTAGAGCGAGCGAAACGCGAGCGCGCGTGAAAATCATCCCACGCGAGAAAGGCGTCTCGCTGTCTAAGACTGAGGCGGCAAGACGAAAAAACTTAGTTACTTCGTTGCTTAGTGACTTCTCCCCCTCTCCACAGTCTCGTCGCAATATTTTTCATCAACGCAAGGGATTTTTTTCTTGCTCCACACTAACTTGACGTTTTTTAACGTCTGGTCGTTCTCTCGCTCCCTTTCCCTTTTCTTTCTCTTTTCTATGACTTCAGGCCGATCGGAATCATAAAAACCCTTGTTTGAACGTAATTGTGGTGAAATTGCTGTAATTTTCAGCAACCATGTTTTCAAAAGATCAGCTACAATCATCTCTCTCTTAAGCGACCATCCTTGGTGCAGGAAAAAGTGGTCGCTTAATAAGGAAGGTGGTCGCTAAGAGAAAAATCAATTTGAAACAGTATTTGACTGAGAAACAAAACGGTCATTTCCAAAGTGGTCGCTTACGGGAAGTGGTCGCTTGAGAGAGTGGTTATTAAGAGAGAGTTGACTGTAGCTGTAATATGTTAAATTTCGGCGAGTGTTGTTTTGTACAGTTCGTATGTTGTCCGCAAGGACTTTTACCGACTTAATAAAATGTAGATTTAGATACCGGCTGAAGTGTCGTCCGGTAACTTTTGTTCAAAAAGTATTTACTGTTCTTTCTTGAAAAATCTTGTTTGAAGGATGACATTGAAGATGAGGAGCCTTGGGAACCACACGATATCCGCGGGGCGGTAAGAAAATTAGTCGTTATGTACTCGTTATACCTTGTATTTGTTCATTTTGTTGTGTATATTTACTCCCATTTTTCGAAAAACTAAATTACATTTCTGGCTTTCCATTTTGCAGCTTTTCTGATAACTCCTGGTCTATTCAGTCTGAACAGAGAAAAGCCCAGGAAATCCACGTGCGCCACTGAATAGCTCTAGCACAGGCCAACCATCCTCTTTTTGCGTGGTGTTCTGTGCTTTTATAATGACTGTCTCGATTATCAAACAGCCCTTAGTGCTTACTAAAGGCAAAATTTAGGGCTTTTGAAACTGATGAAGAATCGTTTCAAAACCGCAAGCTTCTAATCATCGAAACAAACACAGAACAGGGCTTCCTGTAAAGTAGCTTTCAGCTAAGTGGAGTGCCACGTTAAATAAAGTTCTATCTATCTATCTATCTATCTATCTATCTATAACAACAAAGAAATGACAACAACATGGCAATAATTTTGAGTGACTACTTGATTTTGTCACCTATTTTAAAGAGCCTATCACCCCTAGAAAGTTATTTTCAGAATCAACTCTTGAATAGTTGAATGGTAAAATATTTCTTGTTTTGAACATCGCGTTAGTGAATTATAGAGATTTGAATTTACAAAAAAAATGCAAATAGATTACGTCAACCTGGGAATCATTTATTATACAACTACTTGTTTTCACCTCCAAGTAATATTTTTTTTTTACGAATCAGTTGACTATCCACAGTTTATTTTTAGTATTTTTCAAATTAATTATCCTCAAGCTGTAAACTGCGCATTGTAAATTGGCGTAGAAATAAAGGCAAAATGCTAATTAGATGACGTCAACCCGGGAATTTGGAGAGAAAAGAGAGAGTTTCTCGACCTATGGTGTGTTTTCACATGACGTCACGGCGGCCATGTTGGTGTCCCAAGCTAATCCTGTGGGGATTGAACTCTTTTCTAATGCAAACACTTTGTTTTGTTCAAATAAATTAGCATAGCTGCAGACCACGTGAGTGAAAACACTCTATTCCTTTCCTTTCCTGACTTTCCTTTAGCAAGGATAGTTTGATTACTGATACAGTCATAATAGAGCACAGACTGCCACTCAAATGATAGAATGGTCAGCCTGTGGCTCTGGTTAGCATTGAACGGAAGTGCAGTTGGAAGTAATCTGAAGTTTGTGAGAGAAGATACCAGCGAGAAACCAGATCAGCACAATATTTCTAATACGTCTATTGTCTTGTAAATACGAAAATAGAGGGAAAAAAAGTATGTTCTTATCTTCCTTAAAATAAATGTCTCACATAATGTCGTGTCGCTCAGAATCTTTTTCTCGTTTTGTTGTTTTGCTAGGAGTCCACGGGGCCCTTTATTTCTACTGACGTTACGTGTATTTTTTGTCGGACATAGTACTATCAACGCTGGTATTATTATTACGTGTAGTACTATTAAAGCTGTATAAAGAGAACTGGAAAAATTGATCTTTTAATTTTTTTTTCTTGCTTGTTCGAACATTTTGCCACGAAAATTGTTCGCGTGAATGCTATCAGACTTTACACCCTTTTTATCTCAAGAGCGGCGAAACTACTCAGATTCAAAAGTGAAAACCACAGTTTCACTCGAATCGAGTGAAGTAGTTCTCTTTTTAAATTTTATAAAATGAGGAATTATTACTGCGATTGTTTCTGCATAAGTCTTTCGAGTTCACCATGCTGCAGTTGACAGGCTTTCATCTAAACGTGCAGAATAAGTTAAAAAATCTTTGTTATATTTAGCAGGTGTTTATTTTATC